>OZ010787.1:485945891-486555857 GCA_963932465.1 Maratus speciosus
AACGTTGCAATAATTACTCGAAATTAAACAATTCCAACAACTACAGAAGATGAAAAGTACGGAAATTACAAATAAATAAATAAATAAATAAATAAATAAATAAAACACTCAAAATTAATAAAGAACTATTTAATAAAATAGAACATTTTAATCGTTTGAGTTAAAAATTTGAATGTTAATTATTTAATAATGTACATTTTTCAATTAAAGTAAGGTGGGGTAACTGGACCCGCGAGGTAACTGGGCCATAGGCTGTTTTATAAAAAACCGTTGATGTCTTTTAAGTTTTAGCTTTTGTCAACATTGCACCCCCGTCTCTACTTCTTAAGACAACGTGTGTCAACTCAATCACAACTCTCTCTTTGCTGTGATAAGTTGCCGAAAATATAGGTTTCTTTTTTTACAAAGTACTTCGATTTGGTTGAACTTCTCCGGCTTTTTATTAAAATACTGTACGTACTTTTATTAAAAAATCTTTTTTTTTTTTAATTAGGCATACAAATACATTAATATTATTATGTTACTATACATATTTACTTCATGTTTCAAATGTAAAGTCGGCGTTCCAGTTACCATACAAATGTTTCAAGAATGGGGTGACTGGGATATGTACCAGTGGTAACAGGACTATATGGGATCCAGTTACCCCAACAGTTATAAATATTTTTTCGAGTTTCTCTTACTACGGGAAATTAATTTCCCCATTGTATTTTGTTTTGTTTTTGCTTACAATAAAGAATATTATAGAATACTTTATTAAATTTACATAATAAAAATTTTAAAAAAGCATGTAAAACCAAATTTCTTAAGTGAGATAGCTAAACCTTGAAATTTAGTTGATGTATAATTTACATGATCTGCCTGGTTAAAAAAAGTTTAAGTTATTTTCACTTTTTCAAACAGAATCTGATAACCCCATATTTAAAAAAAATCCAAATGCGTGTGGAACACAGACCTACCTTGTCCAGTTGCCCCATTTTTATGGTGCAACTGGAGCTATGAAGAAAGAAAGATGAAATATGTATATATATTTTATTTTTAGACATTAAAATGTAATTTTGAAAATTTTTAACTGTCGGAGTGAACCTAACTGAACACATTTACAAAGGTTTAGACTTTAATTCAAATGAACATTAGCTTTTGGAAGCTGAATTGCCAGAATCTCCAGAGTCACATTGTAAAATCATGACCCAGTTGCCCATGTCACCTTATAGGTTTCAATTACATATATTCCTTTTAACGCCAAAGATAAGAACAGAACTTTTGGTAACGCATTAAAATGTATACACAAACATACACTGTAAAAAAAATCCGACCAGTTTTCCTGTAGGAATCGGAAAATAGTTGCCCTTATCGTACCAGAAAATTTTCCAACCAGCTCGGAATAAAATCCGTAAAAAAAGGAAATAGTCAATAAAACAGTATTTTACGGATTTTATTCCGATTTTACGGATTTTATTCCGAGCTGGGTCGGAAATTTTCCGGTACGATAAGGGCAACTATTTTCCGATTCCTACAGGAAAACTGGTCGTATTTTTTTTAGTGTATAGATATTTTTGAAAATACGTAAAATATTTGCAAATTGTTTTAAGGAATGTCCGCCTCATCTATAATTATAAAATATGCTCAAAATTTATCATGTTTCATTTATAAGACTTACAGGAACAAACATATGAATGCTTATAAAAAGATACAGCTACAATTTACATAAAAAAGCCTACACTGTAAAAAAAATACTGCCAGTTTTCCAGTAGGAATCGGAAAAATAGTTGCCCTTATCGTACCGGAATAATTTCCGACTCAGCTCGGAATAAAATAAATAAAAATAAGGAAATAGTCAGTAAAACGGTATTTTACGGATTTTATTCGAGCTGGGTTGGAAATTATTCCGGTACGATAAGGGCAACTATTTTTCCGATTCCTACCGGAAAACTGGCATTATTTTTTGTACAGTGTACTAAGAATATACACTGTAAAAAAAAAAAAAAAAAAAAAAAAAAAAAAACGACCAGTTTTCCTGTAGGAATCGGAAAAATAGTTGCCCTTATCGTACTGGAAAAATGTCCGACCCAGCTCGGAATAAAATCCGTAAAATACCGTTTTATTGACTATTTCTTTTTTTTTTACGGATTTTATTCCGAGCTGGGTTGGAAAATTTTCCGGTACGGTAAGGGCAACTATTTTTCGATTCCTACAGGAAAACTGGTCGGATTTTTTTTTTTTTTTACAGTGTAGAAAAGGACACATTATCTGTGATCAGTTATGGAGACGTATTCCTATTTCATTGTACATATTTTTAATCGGTTGTTGTCATAGAAGGCACTTTTGTCGTTTGAGTTTTGAGAACATGCGAAAGTTTTCTAAGAGGCTGCGTTGTATAACAATGGTATAAAGAGCACGAATTTCAGTTGTAAAAATTCAAATGCACCATGCCTCTATATGTCAATTCTAACAAACATCTGGAAATACGTAATTTGAAACGTCCTCTTAAAATCTCGTAGAGACTACTTCTTTTTCAATAATATTTACGGCGGTATATTATTACTTCATTTTAGATATTTCCAACCTGACGCCGCGCCGGTAGAGAAAATATTCCTTTAAATGTATCATACTTAAGAACTTATAAGAGCTTTATCGGCGACTGCATCCAATTGCAAGAATTTAAATAGTAGGATTATGAATGCAACCCCCCCCCCCCCCCATCCCAAATAAAGTGTAAAAATAACGTTTATATGCCTAAGATAGTTTGCCAATAATAACTCTGCGTATTGTTGCATGCAAAATAGATGCAGGAAAAATATACTTTATTTTATTCCAGAATATAAGACGCAATAAATTGGCAATTATGGAAAGAAAGAATAGCGTGTAATTAGTGAATTTATGTTGTTGCAAAGAATATTTTATTCTTTACGGTAATTTTGTATTTAAACCATATTAGTCACCGATAACATGTTGAAATATTCATTTTATCAAATACTCATTTCATGTTTCAAAAAATTAAAAGAAATTTCAAAAAAATTTCCTTGAATGCATTTAGGCAACCTATTATTACCGAGATAATTTCTTGTATTTTTTATTTCATTGTAATGCAGGTAATTGTATTTATATATCGGTGGATTTCATCATTTGACTATAGAGCTTATTTTACCGTTTGTCTAAATGAAATACCTATCCTATAAATTAGTGTTATTATGCAGCTGTCTGGTTTAATCGTCTCATTGCGGGTCGAAAATGTTTATTGCTACTGGTCCCGTGGACAAATGAATTTCCATTCCTCGAGATCTTCCTTTTTTAGTGATCTTAGGCCATCGGCCATTAAAATAAAAAGAAAAAAAAAAGAAAGAGCTTTGCATATGTAAGTCCTACAGTTTTCCTAATTACGGACTAATTTTCCTTGGTGATAGGTATGGGGGTTGGTCCAATAGTCTTTGACAGACTTTAAAATTCATTGAAAAATAAACTAACTAGCTTAGGAGAGTGCGGCTTCACTTTCGCTATTTTACGCCAATTACGTTACTTTTTAATAAATTGTAAATATGTCAAGGGCTTTTGGCCCACTCTACATATGATGTAATCCCAATAATACGAAAACTGTTGTTCTTAGATATATTTCACAAGAGTTTGCCTTTGAAAATATTTACAGTATTACTTCAATGTTTCATCACTTTGGCAACATGATCATAATCACAATACTGAATACATTGGTCTATATTATACTAAATAATACAAAATGTGCCCAAAAATTTGCAAATATGTTTGTCTTCGACTTGGACAGCCGTAAGAAGACGTCACGTTATAAATATATATATATATATTTTTTTAAGTAAAAGGCAACACAAACAGAACTAAGACAATAAATTCATTAATAATTAAATAGTTTAAATAAAAAATTGTTTACATGAAAAATTTTTATAGGTATAATTTAATTATTAATACTGTTATCAGTCATAGCAGAGTCAAACGAATGAAAAGAAATTAATTCAAACACTGAAGAAACAATCGCACACACACAAAAAAATCCAAACAATCCAATCAAATTGAAAACTGAATAATCCACAGCACATTCTTACTACAAAATCCATCACAAAAATGTCTTTTTTAATCGATAAATGTTCAGGCGGCTAATGCACTCCCGATATAATTTTTTTAATAAATATTATTGCAGCATAAACCTCCGATTAAATCGTGCATCTTATTGCTTTTTTGCTAACTAAATTTTTTCCTCTCTTAAGCCTCACATGAAATTAAACTTCAATATAAAAGGTAAAAACTGCGTTGTAAACTCAATTGGGAAAAAAAATAATAAATAAAATCAAGTCGAAGTGCAAGTTAAAGGGCAGTGAAGCAGCGAGATATGATCTCATGGTAGCTATTTGCTGCGTCACCAGATGGCACTATTGGTAAGAAAATAAAGCTATTCTGAATTTGGTGGAGGGGTAGGAATTAAATCTGTTAACGGAAGAACAAACTACAAAAACGCAGCAGAAATTAAAATTTCCGACTAACAAATAAACCAACCGTATAGAGAGACGGTGAGACATCAGTTTCTGGATGGAGGAGTGTGGGGCTATTTAGGATATCATGCGAGTAAAATTAATTGATACAACTTTAAAACAGTTGATTCTGGCAAAGAAAAGCAGCTAGACTAGCTCTAGCAAAGACTAAACTGATTATTTTTACGCCGTTATTATGGCTGGTTGAGAAAAAAGAATGAATAAAAAAAATTAAAGGAAGAGAGTGCGATAAAAAAAAGGGGGAAATAAAATATAAAAATTATGAGAGTGCAGAAAGATTCCTGTTTTATAGCAGCTGTTGTTGGGATCTTTTCCCGACTGTTGGGTTGCGACATTGTCAATAAAACACAACGCATTTCACACTAATCTATTTTAACTGTCAACAGTGTGGAACAAAATGACATATTCTTAGGGAAGGATATCAAACAAAAAAGCATGCATTAATTATATTTAGTCAAATTATCAAAAGCAAACCGATAAAAGAATAATGTTTCTTGGTAGACTCATTCATAGTGGTTTTAAACAAACGATGGGAAACAGCGCAGCCACATGCGGATTCTGTCTTGCTTAAAATAATAGAAGTATAAGCACAATGCAAGATTTTCATCAACGAAAATTCGGGTGTTTTATCCTTAATTTTTTTTAGGATGGCTGATTGATTAGGTTTGGGTGCCAATGTTATATTTTATGCACGAGAACCGACAGCAGAACGAAACAACCGTTTAAATTTTTACCCCAGCATCATAGCTTGAACGGGGATTCGAATTCGGCACCTCTTCACAAGCAGCCAGGCAGGGGTACATTTATTGAAGATATATATATATATATATATATAGTATTTAATCAAAATGATCAAAATTTACTCTGGTATGAAGGCATTCCTGCCATTTTATTGATCCATATACACGTGTGTTTGTGTGTGTATATAAATATAAACATGTGTACAAATGCTTGTGTCTAAGTGTGTATAACTATTTGTATGTGTGTGCGTGTATGCGTGGAGATGCGTATGTGCGAACATATGCGTGGGCATATGTGTATGTGCGCGCGCTCATTTGTGACCGGGCCGTTTGAGAATATGTGGAAAAACTGTCTTCATATTTTATTAATATGCAGCCGAGATTCAATTTAGATATTTTTTATTCCTATTTAAATCTCTCCTAGTAGCACATGCAACAATATTGCTATAATATTATGTATCAAGAATTTACAGTTGAAATATTTGCAATATAATTTCATTATTGTAAATATATTGGAATTTTATTGGAAATATTTCAATTTCAATTTTTTTTTAAAATATCGATATAAAAAATATAATTTCAACGTTATACCAGTATTTAATCAATATTGGATAAATGTACACAATAAGTTTTCAATGTTAAAAAATCTGGCACAATATTTATAAATATTAAGTACCCAAATATTGTTTCAACATTTTGACATTATACGTATAAGAGTTCAATATATTTCCTTAATTAAATGTGGGTAAAGCATTTATACGACTTCTTATTTTACACTGTGTACAATACGAAAGAAGAAATAGATAATTACAACTTAATAAATTTAAATATTTTATTAAATTAAAAAATCTTATAACGTCGTGTCTATTTGAAATTTTCTTTTCCTGCTGTCACATACTAATGCGCTAAAAACTGTTTCATATACTTGTATGATAATTGCACACACGGTATAGGGAAAAAAATGAATACAACAATTGTAAACTTATAAAGAAAAACGCGTACATTTTGCTATTAATTTTCTGAAAAATTGTTGAAAAGCAATTTTTCAGTAGATTTTTCTGTGATTTTCTTTACTTTCACAACTGTAAAGAGAAAAGAAGAGAACAAACACTAAAAATGCAAATGGCGATAAGATTGTCTGTATTCTCTGTTTTATTCTCTGTACAATTCTATCTTTAAATTCCATTCCCTATAACTATAACCTTGAATATGGTATTAATAAAATATTTCAAGAAACAAATAAAAAATGAAAAACGGAATATGTTTATTAAAATATAATAAAAAAAATCACTTAAATTTTCACGTTCTTTATAAATAAAAAGTGTATTTCATCTCAAACATAAATGAAAAGTGTATTTCATCTCAAATATTTTATATTTCATTTAAAAAAGAATGCTTATTGCACCGCGTTTGCATTTTTAATTTCGCTTTGAAAAGAGAAAATTAAAAAATATATATATCTACTATAACTACTACAAACATCTCATTGTTTTGAAAATATTTTCCCCCTTCACTAAAACCTCAAAACCGAGTTGAAGGCCTATGGATCAAGGAACAACATAAAAAAGCCATTAATTCTTTCCTAATTATGTGCCTTGTACTTTCATTTCAATGAATTTTTATATATTTATTTCTAAATAATCAATTTATCTTTCGAAATCTACAATGAACTGCAAACTATTTTTACCAGTGTCTTCGGACAATACGAAATTACTATTTTTTTTCTCTAATATTAAAATATAAATTACATTTTTTTTTCAGTAATTCAAGCGCCACTTGATACGTTAACCAAGCATGCCGACATGAGAACCAAAACATTATTATTTTTGCGTATTTTAAATGAGATATTCAGTGAAATAATGTTTCCACCCATGTAACCCCATGCAACCCCACTTCATGTAATTTCCCCTACCTTCTCATATGTATACAATAAAGACCGGGCAGACAGCAGCACATCGAGTTCACAGCTGAAATTCCAGAATTAGTTAAAACTCGATTAGCATATTAAAAAGCAATCGGTCTGCCAATTCATATCTTGGTGGAAAACACATGGAAACCGATTTTAGCGGTTGACTCGTAGGTTTACCATTGTGTTTTCCTGCACCCAAAGGTATGAAAACATGGAGGACTGGTGCAGGAAAACAAAATGGTAAACCTACGAGTCAACTGTTAAAATCGGGTTTTCATGTGCTTTCCCCCAAGATATGACTTGGCAGACCGATTGCGTTTTAATATGCGAATCGAATTTTAACTAATTCTGGAATTTCAGCTGTGAACTAGATGAGGTGGTTGTCTGTGCTGCCAACTCACGGTCTAATAGATAACAGTCTCCGTTTAATGAATCTAGTCTGTGCATTAAAATTCAATAAATTGGATGATTCCAAGAAGCAGCATAAAATGCAATTCATGTTTTGTCCTCATTGAAGCTATTTGTAAAAATGGCTGGTTCTCCATTGATTTTGTATGTGTGGTGTGAGCAGAGATAGGAAAAGAAAAGACTGAACACACGTATAAAATAAGTTCGGGATATAGATAAATCTCGCGATAAAGGAACAAATGAAATACTGATTATAAATTATAAAACTATTATAATTTTTTTTAGCGCCAAGAGTACTTGACACATTATAAAATTTAATTGAAAAAAGTATAATTGGCGTACAAGAATGCGGTGTGGTGGAAAATTCTTTTGTCGATTGAAAGTCTTTTTAAGCTCATAAAAACAAAACAAAACAAAACAAACAAACAAAAAAAGTTCCAAACATTGTTCATGGATACCTTCAAGTCTTTAAAATCTTCAAAAACTCAAGATAAACAGTCACAACAAATTATTTTAAAACAGCAAATTGAAAGAAGACATACTAATTCCGAATCAAATGGGTTCTTTTCGTTTTTCTCTGCTGCAATATTGGCAATTAAAATATATGGGGTGTTTTTTCTTTTGTTTGGACGACTGTGGAATATATTTCCATTTCCTGTCATTTTTCAATGTGTATAATGATACTGAGTACATTTTAACGTGATTCAGGCTAAAATAACAACATACGATGAAATATTGTAGTAGACTGTATTAAAAAAAGAACAAAGCCTGTGAATGCTTGTTTTTTATGCATTTTAAAATATAGTGCCACCTATGAGCAATTTTATGAACTACATTTTAGTTTAAAGAAAATATTTAATCATGATATCATTTCCATGCAATCACGCACCCGTACACCAATTACTTGATTTTTTTAAAATCGAATTTCAAAATGTGTCACGGACTTTTTGTCCACGCTGTATCTCTCTTTAAAATATATATACAGTTTTTCACAAGCTTCACTGAAATCTTTTATCTTATACTATAATGCGAGCAAAATTTGTGTGTGTATGTATGTGTGTGTAAATTTTATCTTAAAAACGGCTCAAACGATTTTGACTAAATTTTGTATTTTACCAATTTCGGGCACGAGAAAACCAATGGGCTAGGTCATGTATTCGAGAAAATTCAATTAGGGGGTCATTTTGGGTCACGGTCAAGCTGATTATATCTGAAAAACGGCTCAATCAATTTTGATTAAATTTTATATCCAAACGTTTTTGGGCACGGGAAAACTATTGGTCTAGGTCACAAGATCGAGAAATTTCGATTAGTGGGTCATTTTTGGGTCACTTCGGGTCAAGCTAATATTATCTAAAAAACGGCTCTAACGATTTTGAATAAATTTTGTGATCTACTGTTTTGGATTACGAGAAGACCGTTGGGCTAAGTCACATGTTCGAGAAAAATCGATTAGTGAGTCATTTTTGGGTCACTGTGGGCCAAAGAAAGTTTATCTAGAAAACGGCTCTAACAATTTTGACGAAATTTTGTATTATATCGTTTTCGGGTACAAGAATACCATTGGGCTAGGTCGCATGTTCAAGAAAATTTTATTAGTAGGTTCTTTTGGGTCACAATGGGTCAAGGTAATTAAATCTAAAAAAAGGCTCAAAACATTTTGACAAAATTATGCATTATATAGTTTCTGGGCATGAGAAGACCATTGGGCTAAGTTATGTTCGAGAAAATTCAATTAGTGGGTCATTTTGGGGTCACTGTGGGTCAAGCAAATTGTATAAAAAATGGCTCAAAACATTACGGCAAAATTTTGTATTATATCGTTTCTGAGCATGAGAAGGCCATTGGGCCAAGTCACATGTTCGAGAAAATTCGATTAGTGGGTCATTTTTGGGTCATAATGGGTCAGTGTCAAGCTAATTATATCTAAAAAATGGCTCAGTTGATTTTGACTAAATTGTATATCCAACCGTTTTTGGGCTAGGTCACATGTCTAGAAATTTCGATTAATGGGTTAATTTGGGGTCACTTCGGGTCAAACTAATTTTATTCAAAAAACAGCTGTAACAATTTTGACTAAATTTTGTAATCTACTGTTTTGGATTACGAGAAGACCAATGGGCTAAGTCACATGTTAGAGAAAATTCGATTAGTGGGTCATTTTTGGGTCACTGTGTGTCAAGCTAATTTTATCAAGAAAACGGCTCTAACGATTTTGACGAAATTTTATACTCTATCGTTTTCGGGCTCGAAAGTACTATTGGACTAAGTCGTATGTTCAAGAAAATTTGATTTGTGGGTCATTTTGGGTCACAATGGGTCAGGTGTTAAGCTAATTGAATGTAAAAAATGACTCAAAACATTTTGAGAAAATTTTGTAATATACCGCTTCTGGGCATGAGATGACCATTGGACTAAGTGACATGTTCGAGAAAAATCGATTAGTGGGTCATTTTGGGCCACTGTGGGTCAAGCTAATAGTATCTAAAAACGAATCAAACGACTTTGACAAAATTTTGTATTATACCGTTTCTGCGCATGAGAAGACCATTGGGCTAAGTCTCATTTTCAGAAAATTCGATTTGTGGGTCATTTTGGGGTCACTGTGGGTCAAGTTGATTGTATCTAAAAAACGATTGAAACAATTTTGAAAAAAAAGTTGTATTATACCGTTTCTGGGCATCAGAAGACCATTGGGCTAAGTCACATTTTCAGAAAATTTGATTTGTGGGTCATTTTTGGGTCACTGTGAGTCAAGTTGATTGTATCTAAAAAACGACTCAAACAATTTTGAAAAAAATTGTATTATATCGTTTCTGAGCATGAAAAGGCCATTGGGCCAAGTCGCATGTTCGAGAAAATTCGATTAGTGAGTCTTTTTTGGGTCATAATGGGTCAGTGTCAAGCTAATTATATCTAAAAAACGGCTCAGTTGATTTTGACTAAATTTTATATCCAGCCGTTTTTGGGCACGACAAAAAGTAATGGGCTAAGTCCATGGTCGAGAAAATTCGTTTAGTGGTTCATTTTGGGGTCACCGTGGGTCAAGATAATTGTATCTAAAAAAGACTCAAACGATTTTGACAAAATTTTGTAATATACCATTTCTGGGCATGAGAAGACCATTTGGGCTAATTCGCATGTTCGAGAAAATTCGATTAGTGGGTCATTTTTGGGTCACTGTGAGTCAAGATAATTGTATCTAAAAAACGACTCAAACGATTTTGACAAAAGTTCATGTTATATAGTTTCTGGGCATGAGAAGACCATTGGGATAGGTCACATGTTCGATGAATTTAGAGTAGTGGGTCCGTTTTGGTGACCGTGGGTCAAGCTAATTGTATAAAATTGGCTCAAAACATTACGGCAAAATTTTTTATTTTATCTGTTTCTGAGCATGAGAAGGCCATTGAGCCAAGTCACATGTTCGAGAAAATTCGATTAGTGGGTCATTTTTGGGTCATAATGTCTCAGTGTCAAGCTAATTGTATCTAAACAGCAAGAATGATACAGTGAAATAAAATATCGAAGACTGGGCTTAGATCGGTTATCCCTGCTAGTAAAATATTACACTGCTCAGGAGTATTCCAGTGTTTATAATACACATAAATATATTAATTTTAATTTAATGAGAAATTTTATTCAATAATGTCTAGTTTATTTTTGTGCGACATACGTTTGATTTGTTTTATAAAATAAAATTTCTGGTAATAACATATTTATTTAATCTGGCCATTGATTAAAACTTCTGGTATGAAATGTGTGAATTAGCTTCATTAAAAAAATATTGTGTTCATTTAAAATAAATAATAAGAAAGAAATAGTTGTAAGCTTCACTCAAATGTTTTATAAAATATTACGTACGCCGGACTGCTCAGGAGAATTCCAGTATTTATAATGCATATAAACATATTTCCAACGAGAAATTTTATTATATATTCAGGTTATAAATATAAATTAAAAGTAAATGCTTTTTTTAAACTTAAATGACTTATTAATTGTCTCTAATTTTGAATGAAACAAACCTATGTATTTTTAAATATATTTTTTAATGATTTTTTAGTAGAAACTGGAATGAAATTTAGAAGTCATTTTTTTTTTAATACCTTCTTCAGTTTTGTTTCCAGTGGAATAAAATATTTCTATTTTGATAAGAAGAAGGTAAAAAAGTAAAGCACTTATTTTTATCTGCTTGCATGTATGTATGTAAATATGTATGCATTAGCATGTTTTAGAATTTTAATTTGTCCTAACTAGAAAAATGTATATTCAGCAGCATTTTTTTTTTAAGAAAGAAAAAAGGAACAAAAAAGAAAGTAACAAAAAGAAAGATAATTCGGTTTTTACGTGAAATTGTACCTATCTCCATGTTTCCGATATATACTCCATTTTTCAATGTTGCTTCTTTGAATGCTTCTAATAACTTCTTTTATTATAAGATCTCCTATATTGTTAAAAAACTATAGTTAATTGTGTCTGAATAGAAACTGGCTATCAGATGACTGAGTACGATTTAGTATATTTCAAGTTAAAATAAATATTAATGATTTTACTTTAAATTATAAGAATTTTGAAACTGAACATGTAATCATTAGGTTTTAAGGTGTCTACCTAGGTTCGGAGCACTTTTTTAAAACTATGTGCGATATTGAATAAATATACATATTTTTAGTTAAACTGTAATACACAATAATGAAAAAACATATAATCTTAGCAATGTCTTCATAACCTCTTAACACTAGAACGCCCGGAAATTTTGCTCAAGTTTCATAAAAATATTTCACTCCAGAATTTTTATTTAAAATTATTTAACTCATTTATTTAACGTAATTCTGCGTCACTTAAATTAAACTTATTTTATGAAAACAATTCTGGCTCCAATTGACATTTAATCATGTGGTCGGAGTCGAATCGACTCCTTCCGGGCGTTCTAGTGTTAAAAAGTTCGGATATTTTGCCATTTTTTTTAGCAAAATTTCATGTCAGACAATTCAACTAAATATATTTCAATTTCCCTTGTACTACATACTTCTATTACACTTACCTCTGCTCTGAACTAGGATTTTTACAATATTTTCAAAATTAACTGAAATATTTCAAAATATGTAAAAAAAATGCATTTTTAGGTAGATTTCGTAAGAAATACTACAACTATTGCAATCTCTCCTATGTTGGAATTTCTGAAAACTTTTGTGGATCTACGCCGATCATGACCCCTAGAACCCAAAACCACCCCCAAATGAAAAATTTACCTATCGATCTAATACATATATATATATATATATATATAAACCTTCTGTACAATAATACCATTGAAAAGTAATGAAAATAACCAATAATTATGAATTCACAAACACCACAGAAACCAAATATTATTTAAAATATAGTCCAATGTACTTTAGTATAGTCCAATCCCTTAGGAGGATTAAAATGTAAAAAAAAAGGAAAAAAAAACAATCACGATTATAGACACAGAAAAAAAAAATGAAATGCTTATACAATAAATTTTGTTATTAAGGGCATAGAATTCACATATATAAGCATATATATATATGTATATATATATATACATATATAAGCATATATATATGTATATATATATATACATATATATAGCTTTTTTATGGACACGATAACTTCCTTTAATTCTACACCAATCTCTTACAAACTGATTCATAAAATCTCGGTCAAGTTCGTTAATGGGCAAAATCGTACAAAGGAGGTGGAAATAGGGAGAGGTTTTGTGAAAACCGAAAAAACCCCATAACTTCTTAATTTTTATACATATCAAATCAGTTATTTTTACTTCTAGAAAAAGGGCCAAAAATTTACGTATCACAGATTTTGATAAAATAAAAAATGGGCTCAAGCTGCGCAAAAAATAGGATTTTAGGGTGAAAAAAATTCATAACTTCGTCAATTCTTAAGATATCAAATTCACTTAAACGTATTATAAATCTTCATATTATCTGCAACTTTTATATTGACAAGTTTTTGATAGGACCAACTCTTACCGCAAAGAAATTAAAAACGAAAAAAAATGGGGGGGGGGGGGGGTTGAAGAAGAAAAAAAATATAAATTCGTCAATTTACAAGATATCCAATCCGCTTAAATTTATTATACATCTTCTCAATATTATCTACAACTTCCGTATTGACAGGTTTTTGATAAGATCAACTCTTACACACACACACACACAAAAAAATGGTTTTACTTTTAAAAATGTGTCTTTAAATTTTTAAATCTGAAAATTTGTCAGAAAATTTCGGGTTGTTGAGCGTGAAAAAGTATTTTTTTTTTTTTTTTAATACCGCCTTAATATGATTCTGATATAACGAGCTCTTACAGAATAATGAAATTAAAAACTCGTCAAAAAAGGCCACATAAAATTGTTAAACTGGATTTATCTCTAATCTTGATTTAGTTTTTGTTGGTGGAATTAGTACTTAACTTCGAAATCTACCTTCGCCTGTAGGCCGAGCCGGCAGGGATTTTTTATTTTCGAGTACCTATAAAATAAATTACAATATCACATAGAGCTTAGATTCTAGTTTAGAACTTAGTGAGTTAGTAATATGGAAAACATTCTGAGATAATGTCACTAAAATGTGTTTAAAAAAATTGTATAATGCAGTTTATCGAAGCTGCAGATAACGAAAAAATTGATTTTCCAGAAATCGCATTTAAAGATTTCTTTTATATCTTTCAGATACATACAAATTAATCTAGAATTGTCGTTAACCCATTTATGCCTGGCGTGGCAATTTTGGGATGCTTCGAATTTCAATATATTTGTATAATTTTCTTCTTCTTTATAACATGAAAACTGTATGAAATAATTATCTATAAATGTATTTATCTGTTACCGAGGGATGACAGCATAAGATGGATATTTATTTGCTTAAAATGAAAGCTTTTTTCGCAGTTTATAGACATTTTATTTTTCAAGATGGCGAAATGTAAAAAGTAAGTTCATTTGTGTTTTTCCTACCAAGTATCCAAATAAATAAGTCATACTCTTATCTTGTAGACTTATTTGAACGTATTATGTTGAACGTTATAGACGTATTTTTTTAAATTGTGAAATTATATGTTCAAGCCTATTTTCTTGCTTTTTTGAAACATACAAAATATAGGGCGCTAGGCACGAATGGGTACATATTTTTGTTAGCCATTTAGGGGACAGTTATTTATGTAAAGTTCTTTTCAAGATGATTATGAAACAAATTGTTTTAAGCCTCAAATATTCAATA
Organism: Maratus speciosus; assembly: GCA_963932465.1. Taxonomy (NCBI): domain Eukaryota; kingdom Metazoa; phylum Arthropoda; class Arachnida; order Araneae; family Salticidae; genus Maratus; species Maratus speciosus. Next base: position 485,960,717 of record OZ010787.1, read on the forward strand.
AAATATTCTTAGTTTATTATTACTAAAACTTATAATGATATCAGTCTCTGTAAAAAAGTAAATGTATTTTTTAGTAATTCATAAAAATACTATTTATAGTATATAATATACAATTTAAAAGCTTATTTTATATAAATTTAGACAAAATATATAATTATTCATATTTTACTATTACAAATGTTACACATATTCCCATATTTAATGCATTTACATTTTATCAAATAAAAAAAATAAAAAAATAGCGTATTTTTTTTAGCATTTTTCCTGTTCATTTTGAACATTTTCAAGTGATTTTACTAACAAATTTGAGAAAACAAAAATTCAGGCACAAATAGGTTACGGTTTATTAGTGTTTTTATGTAAAAAACATAAGAAAAGAATGCGTAGAAACATTGTTTACTTTTCTCATGACGTTCTTACGACCACTTACGGTATTTGACTAATTTCTTCCTGTTTATTAAATTCGCCATAACTCCTCTTCTAGTAATAATAGAAATAAAATTAAAACCGATTTGAACCGTAAATGATTGTTCTTTCAAAAAAAAAAAAAAAAATCGAATATTTTTACGAAAACGTCCGTTTTAATGTGGGCAGATACTTTAAGTCAGCCCGGGAGTCAAAATTATCAAAACGTGCATTATTTATTTCAATTATTATTATTATTTTAACATGGTTCGTACGGGTCCTTGAATTTTCCGACTAAGAAATTCTTCTTTACCAGTATTTGCTTATGGAAAATCTCTTCTTAAATAAGACGAAATTTCGTGCATTTAAACTAGATTTATTTTTCTTTTAAAAAATACTGATATTTGGCCTTGACCCGTACGAACCCTGTTTAACTAATAAAGTACTACAAAGTTAAATAAATTAAATAAAGCACTACGATGAAAACATCAGCAGATATAAAAATTTTTGTGTTATATTATCAGTCCTATCCCGCAGTTATTTAAAAATTTAAGTTCATTTACCTTAGAATGGATTTTTTCATAATTTGTTGTGTCTAAAAGGATATATCTAAACTTCCTTGCAAGATATGTTTATGAAATTTTGTACAGAGATTTTATGTTAAGTTTTTAATCATTGTTTTCAGTATTTTTTATTTCATACGAAATTTTTTAATATATATTCCTTGAAGACAAAATCACTCTAAATAACATGTTTTATATATCCTGAAGACAAATAAACACGAAATCTTTTCTGCATACAATCGAAAAAAAAGTAATGAAATCGAGCAAATGGTTCATGAGTTATATCAAAAATTAGATAAGCTTAAAATTTTTAATTTTTACTTTAAAAAATTCAAAGTTTTCAAAAACTTTTTATCTAAAAATTAATCTTTATAAAAAGAAATTTCTCCAAAAAGAAAATAAATTAAAAATCATTGAAAAATTCCTATAAATAAATAAAATAAAATATTGAACGTCGGACCCCCTTAAGATTACAGATAGTAACATAGTTGCACATGTAAACGATTTCTTAATAATGAAATACACGAAATTTTTTATAGAAGGTTGCATTATCTTTTTTCTGATATTTATGCAGTTAAAATTGTGTTAATAAAAATACGCTTTGTGACCCTTCTTATATTTATCCAGTAGCAAATAAATTATTTGTTTGTTTTACGGGTATTTTCTGTTGAAAATATGTTTTTAGTGTTGTTTTCTATCATATTAAATGCCATTTACGTCAAAATAGTTATTTTTACAAAAATTACGAATTTAAAATTCTTATACGATTCCACGGAATCTATAATTTATATTTAAAGAAATTCTCTGCTGTAACAAGTAAAAAGAAGAAGAAGAGTAAAGAAAACTATTTCTATATTACATACTGACTATTGCAGAGCTGCCGGCTTTTTGGATACCAGCATTTTAATACAGATTTTTTTTTATTATTTAATTAGAACATTTAGGGCGATATAAAACAACAACATTTTCTCTAAGATAATAGCGGTATGTAAAAAGCCGGAGACTTGGCAACTCTGCTATTGGTACTTTGAGTTTTATGAGTTTTGTGTGTTTTCTGGCATTAAGCACTGTAAAAAAATTATGTAACGTTACTCCATAAAATTGGTGGCAGCCTACTGCCTCCAGTTTAATGGAGTAATTTAAATTGATATAACTGGTGTAATATTACACATTGCTATAAGGTAACACCATATATCGGATAAATTTCTCCCTTTTAGGGAGGCAGCAAGGTTGCCATTAATTTTATAGAGTATCATTACATAATTTTTTTACAGTGAGGTTATTCATCAGTCAAACCGCAAATTCCTCTGTCTAATGTTAAAACGATGAGCTTGGAATGCATTCGTATTTTTCGAATTTTCCCTCTGAAAATTAAAATTTTCACCTTCTTTTTTCTCTACGCTCTTCAGGAAGGATGTTTCATTCTTTTTTATTTGTCAAAATATTTATAAAATATGTATAATTAATTTTATGTTATAGTTGTTAAAACCTAAGTGAAGCAGTCGAGTTGTAAATAAGATTTTAGCACTTGGAAAAAAAAAAAAAAAAAAAAAAAAACTGTGTATTTAAAAAATATTTTGTAAAATAAAAAAGAAAGAAACCTTCCTTCAAGAAAAAGATACAGAAAAAAGAAGCTTTTAATTTTCAGAGGATAAATTTGAAAAGATACGGATTCATTCTAAGCCCATAGGTTTAATGTTAGAGAGAGATACTTACGATCTGAGTGATAAAAAGCATTAATGACCAAAAAGCACGTTTTTAACTCCAGAAAATACACTGAAAATCTATAAAATGGAAACTATATTGCTCTTATATCGTAAGAATTAACTATTGGACAACGATATGATGGGGAACATTGTCTATAACTCAGTTGCTTTATTTTAATTTTTATCGACTACTTCTACTGTGTTAAGTAATACTACACGGACAATCAAAAGGACAATCATCAATGAAAAGCCTATTAATTGCCTTTAAATATTTAAACAAGAAAGAACGTACCAAAGAGGTTTAAGAAATTGCTTGAAGGAGTTATGCAGCAAAATATCTCGATTTATGAGTTTAGGGAGTTCTCTCTCCAATAAAGTATTTTTTTTTATCGCAGTTTTCATGCCTCATTATTTTGAATCTCAAAATTAGAAGAAATATATATATTTTTTAAATTCACATTTATGCTGAACATAGATATTTTTATGTAATTTTTTTCATTAGCTACATTGTACATTTTTGTTGATTTATATAAAAAGTAAATTCTACAAAATTAATTCTCAAACGCACTCTGTTTTTTTTTTTTTTTTTTTAGCGTTCGTACAAGAAAATAGATAATTTGAATTTATTTATTTTTTTAGAAAATCGGAAAATCTCAGACGCGGACTTTCGCTGATTAAAACGCGTTGCGGTTAAGTGCATATGAACAACTCTCATAGATTCAAAGGAAAAATAATTTCTCTTTACAACATTAAAATTGACAACAAAATATCCGCAGTTATCTTTCATAAAAGTACGTAATATGTTATTGCTGTAAAACACGAAACATACCTATAGTATTAAAAGGTATTAGAGAAAATATATTTGTTTTAGTTACGAATGACTCAATAACGAATCAAATGCTTGTGTAAGAGGATTTAGATTTGAGGTGATTAAATAATGCTTTTTTATTAACTTTGAAAATCTACAAAAACTTTTCATTTTTAGACGAATATCTCACAGTCTAAATGCGACATTGGCAGAGCAGGTGCAAAAGTTTTGAGACGGACAAACTCAACTATTAAAATATCTGCAGCGCGTAGATGCACTAAGTAAAACTTAAAAAAGCATTTTTATTAAATAATACATTAAAATATATATACGCAGAATACAGAGTGTTATGTTTAGTTTTCTCCTATGTAGTTTTTGTGCAAAGAAACACGAAGAATTCGTTAAATGTATAAAACTCAAAGGGAAAAAAAAGAAACTTTCGGATAGTAATTAAAAATATGATCTTATAAATTTACAATTACGATATTTTACATACTTCACGTGAATAAAAAAGAAACAAGGAAAAAATTCGAGTATCCGACAAAAAAAATCTTATCATAAATCAATGTATCAATTGATAATATCGGGCGCCAAAAAGTTAAAAATTTAACACCACGTCTTGACGCCTTACTTAATTGGAATTTAAAGACGGAACAAACTTAAGTTTAATAATGAAAATCAGTAACTGCATTAATCTTTTCAAGTTTTGCAATGTATAAAAGTTATTAACAAACCTTTCGTTCGTGTTTAAAATTCCTTTATATCAAGCAGAAGATATGGAAGGATTACAGAGAAGCTTCGGGCAATTGTATAACAAAGCTAATTTGAAGAAGCAATTCGTTCTTCTTAAATTTATGATTTCGCTTTCAAAGTTTAATTGTTTGAGCCCTTTCAGAAAATGAAGATCTTGAATCATAATGCGTTTAAACCTAAAAATCTTCATTTTTTGAAAATTAATTTTTATGTTTCGTGTAGGAGAAATTTCTATGGGCATTTTCTTTATAATAATTTATTCCTGGAGCGAAAGTGTTTCGATGTAATTCACTTTTAAAGTTAACATGCGCATAAAACATACGCACAGTTTCTTTTCTAATTATTTTATACAATGCGTCAAACTTTTGTAAAATAATGACAATCTTTTTTATTTTTATTTTTTTTTAAAGAGCAAAGTATTGTGGGATGACTTTTATAATGGTACAGTATCATTATAACAAGCTTTAGGGCGCGAATTCTCTTTTTCGTGTTTTGAGTTTAGAGATAGAAATTTAGATCTGTTGCCGTGACTTTAGGAGCTTCACATAGAAAATTGAATTCAAAATATATTAAGTTGTTATAAATAGATATCTTAAAAGGCTAAATAATAAAAATTTTGTTAGAAGTAATTTTGTGGTACATAATTCAAATATTGTTAAAACGTAAACCAGATGTGATGTTTCAAGGGAATTTAAAATTTGTTTACATACGATTATTCTGTAAAATTTCTTGGTTAATAGAAACATTTTAACATTTGATGCAGATGAAAATTTTAAGAGCATTCTTCCATGCATAAATGAAATGTAAAAAGATAAATTAATCTATTTAAAGGGTTAGATGTTTTATACATTCGTTACATATAAATTATATAAAATTACGTAAAGTTAAGAAAGATACAAAACTAATCAATTACAATTTCTAATAAACAAAATATATTTAAAATGCTTTAAGGATGTTAAAAAATAGGTTTTAACATTTTACTGCATTTGTGGAATAAAAATTAATTTACCTTTAGAAGCATTTAAAATTTACCATAGTTTAATATTAAAGCTATTCCAGTCTGTATAAATCTGCCATAATTTTTTAATTCATATTTTTTATTGCGAGAGGGCGAAGTATGCAATAAGCTATAAAGTGATAATTTGTTTTCTGATATTTTATTATTTTAACAAATATCCTAAATATCCTAGAAAGTGTATACTAAAAGCATTTTTTGTTAAAAGAAACAAGGAATATAAGAGATAAATATTCGATTATTGTACTAATTGCTAAAATTGTCATGAGTAAATTAACATTTTAAACAGTAACATGTAATGTATATGCATGTAAAGTTGAAAAGTTTCAAAAGCGACAGGGACATTTCGGATTATCGATAATTAGATCTCAACAATACTATTGTTATTGATGAAAAATAGTTTTACGTAGAACATTGTCTCCGCGTCCATAATAATAATTATACTGGCAAAATGCTGCCAGATCATGAAAACATAACATAAAAAGCACTTCTGTTATGCAAGATGTTTACACTGGACTTGCACAATGTTGCTGCTAAACGTATGTATTTTTTCTGTTGTTGTTATTTTCTAAATGAGAAATCTGAATATTTATAGACAGATTTACTGATATGTATCCTTGAATAAGCCATGCCATAATCTCCTTCCTTAGCCTTTATTTCTCGTACATTTTTTAATTTACATTTATTATTTTTATCGCAAATATTTTTTTTATTCCCTTTTAAATTAATGTTGAGCATTTTTTTTTTTTCGATTATATGGATATATCTTTTCGCCAAATTTAATGTTGGCGTGAAATGTTACTATAGACTGGAATTAGGGTTTTGTTAAACAGAAATTGCTTAATTAGGAATTATAAGTAGGTAATGTTGTACAAACAACATCGCTGTATAGAAAATTTTAAATACACTGGCCTCCAAAAGTTAAAGAACAGTGACCACATGATTTCGACTGTACATGGTTTGTCGAATATCTACCAAAATCCTTGACGAGTTGTCCTTGAACTGCGAGGATTTAAAGAACATGTTTGACTTCATTTTTTTCAGTGAAGATTTAGTCGCGGGCACATTTAGGGATACAACAATAAATTTAGTAATAAAATAACATTTGTGAGCACCCATGTAACAGAAAATGCTCAAAATCATCTGTCATTTTGGTGCCATGAATTTGTGGGTCCCGTTTAACGGCAGTGTGTATTTATGTAAGAATAGCAAGCGTATTCCTGAAGATGTTAACGTTTATGTGAAAAATTCACTTTTTTATAGAATACATTTTTCCCCAAATTTAACACAACTTTTCGAAATTTTGAAAAAGAGCTATAGAAACAATATACTGCAATTAAAACATGAATATATTGAAAATTTGATGAGATATAAGCATTAGTATGAAATAATTTTAACTACGCATGCGTGATAGATATCAAAAATTTTATAAAATAATTTGGTAGTTGATTATTTAAGGTAACTCATATAAAACGTCCAGTCAAATATTGTGAAAACTCAAAAAGATACAGTGAGCTGGTCGACAAATTCTGAAAAATCCCTTATAATAAAACTACTTTTAGAAAGCAACTCACTACATCGCCATCTTTCTGAATTTCGCGATATTTGACTAGATTGTTTATATAAGTTGTCCTAAATATCTGACTACTAAACTATGAAATAAAAATTTTGGAATCTTTCACGCATGTGCAGCTAATATTTATTTCATACAAATGCCAATATCTTATCAAATATTCAATGCATTCATGTTTTAATTGCAGTATACTGTTTCTACTGTTATTTTTCAAGTTTTCGGAAAGTGGTGTTAAATTTGGTTGAAAACTCTGTATTCTATAAATAAAAAACTTTTGAATTTCTCAAACAAACGTTAACATCGCCACGAATATGCATGCTATTCTTATACAAATGTACACGACCATTAAACAGGACTCACACAGTCATTTGCTATAATTACAGATAATTTTGAGCATTTTCTGTCACATGAGGGATCACAAACATTATTTTATTATTAAATTTATTGTTGGCCCCTTAATTGTTCCCATGACTAAATATTCGCTGAAAAATATGAAGTCAAACGTGTTCTTTACATCTTCGAGGACAATTCGGTAAGAATTTTGGTAGCTATTCGGCAAACCATATACAATCGAAAGAATCCGGTCACTGTACCTTAACTTTTGGAGACCAGTGTATAATTAAATTGATTACTACACCCGGTGACATGCAATAAGCTGTTTACTACTTTTGGCTCCTTGGCGTTAAAATGCGTGTAGCGTCCTGATAACCAAGAATTTTGTTTGTTTGTTTTTGTTCCAAAGCTACTTTTATCAGTCTGTTGTGTGCTCCATAATATTTTGTCTTTAATAAAATAGATACATTCTACCGAAGTTTTGGATGACTCTTTACACAAATGTACTTCTGTACTCAGAGAAGAAAACGATGATCAGTCAAAAGCACAAATACCTACTTCGGGATTATGATTTAAACTTCAATAGAAATGCTATAAAAAGTTAGAAATATCGCATCTCAAATAAAGAATTTACTGAATATATGTTTGCGGATTTTAATAACTTTTTAAATATTTAATTTATGATGCAGTTTTATGTTTGCGTCTTGTATATTTTGTGAAGCGATGTGAATAATTCAAATAAATTTCCAAGACATCAGTCAGTGAGAAAATAATAATTTTTTTCGTAATTATGAAGTATTGTCCACTTAAGAATACATCTGTATCTATTTCGACTACTATTCAAACGCTTTCAATCTAGTGAGGTCCAATAAAAATAATTTCACAAACGCAAAAACTATATAATTGAAATAACACTTAACAAAATACTAGGTTTAACAAGGTCAAATACTTTGTTCAAACAAAGATAGTTTTTGTTTGTAATATAAACAAATCCTAATCAACTGTAAACGGTTGTGAGCAACATTGTTATAGCAGTCTTTTTCGATAAAAGTATCCTTAAAAATTTGCCTGCTACTTTATTGACCTTTATATAAAAAAAAAGCATCCAATAACATTTCCTTACAGCATTTTTTATGTTTGGATTTCTTTGTGTCAGCTCAACATTAGATTTTTTAAAAGCGATCTCGCGGGTAGTTTGCGTTCCACCCACACAATTTGCCATTGGTGGAGATATCAGGATGAGACTAGAGGCGGGTTATCTATCTGTTTTGTGTGCTGGTCTATTTGGTTGCCAGAAGCCTGGCTTTTGCAAACTCGCCAAACAAAGGATTTAGTTTGAAAAGAGCTGCCCGCAGCCAAGCAGAACCCACCTCTAGTCTTGGGTTTCCCCACATAATTGTCAATAATTATCGAAGAACTAAAAAGACGGAATCTTTCCTTCTTTTCCTCAAGTCAAAGGAAAAGAAGAGAGAGAGAGAGAGAAAGGACTAAACCAGCAGCAGAGGCCTCAGTGGACAAAGTGCGAAAACTTTTAGAAACAGCGACTAATTAAAAAAAAGGTGGGGCGTAAGGAGCAGGAGATCGCTTTGTTTTTTTCATTAGAAAAAACTGGCTGTCACTTAATTATTTAGGACGTAAAGTGCGTTATTTATGCGTGGCCCCTGTAGGCTGGAGACTGAGGGAGAATAGTCTGATTACTGAAGCATTAAGAAACGCTCTCTCTCTCACTCACTCTTTTCTTTCCACCCAACCCCTTTTATCCCCGCTTCTTTTTATCCCTCCCCTTTTTTAACCCTCCCCAGCGTAACTATGCACGGCATTCCCCCCTGCCCCCCCCCCCCTGCAAGCTATGTGTATGTGTGTTTGTCTTTTCTCTCTATCTCCAGAGAGAGAAAGAGAGAGACAAGCAGGGCAACCCTTTTCTCTACAATAATTGATCGCAGCCTTAATTACCAGTTTCATTATCAAGGATCGAAGAACTGGGAGCGTGCCCTGAGGAAGCAGCGCCCCGGAGCGACGTGCGCCTGCCACCCCCAATGCAAATGGTCTTAGATAACAAGGACAGGGCTTCTCCACAATTTCCATATTAATACCAATAAGAAATACACTCACACCCTGCTGCCTTCTTACCTACCCACACAACGCATTTCTTTTTAAGTGAAGAAACTTCCTGTGAAGTACCACACAAAAACTCCTATTCAGTGACTAAACCTAGGAGCACCAGTCTCAAATGCACTTCTACGAGATAGAGTTGGAAACTCCTTCAAAAGCGAACTTTTTAGGAGAATATTTTAACATTGTAACTTTTTACTGCATTTAGTGCCCTGAGTCAGAGATCGATTCAATGTAAATAACAAATAACACTTCAAAAATACGAATTTACCCACTGTATCGAAAAAGCCGATAATAAACAGACTGTCTGATAATGCTCCGATATAATTCCGTAACAATCAAGCATAAATTAATGATGTGGAAACACATTTAAGTTACTGATGATGTAAAATATACGAAGTTTTCTTCAACTAAAGTCACGCTACATGCATGCTACACATCGCATTCTCGTTATCAGATTTTCAATGGTATTTAATACAAATTGTTAAACGTCGAAGCTTTTTGCGGATAAATTTAAAATCGTGAAATGAAGATTAATAAAGTCTTCAACATTAAATATTGCATGAAAATATACACATCATTACTATGTTCTACAATTCGTTATTTTTTTTTATTTATGCGAAGCGGAAATTATATTCCAGACAGATATTAGCACTTTTCCAAGTTTATTTTACACTTTTTTAAAATAAAATGCTGGAAAAACAGGATTTTTTTTTCGATGGATAAATGACAAGAACTGAAAACTAATACTTTAAATCTTGTATAAAGTATAGGGAAAGTAGAACGGAATATAAATATATCAATATTTCCTTGCTATTAAACATATATCATTTTATTATCGTAAACTTTCTTTTAGAATTTTTCGCTTGAATTATCTACGATTAGCAAAAAAGTCAGTCATTAAGAGCGCATATCTACTAAGATATTTTATTTAATAAGAAATTATGAGCATTCGAGTTCCGTTACAGCAAAATCCAATAGAGTACAATATTCATTAAAACGAAACATTTGCAATCTTCAACAAAATCAACATTTAAGAAATCTATAATAAAATTAATTTAACTGAACAAAATAGATGTAAACATAATGAAAAGTAGTTAATTATCCTCCTTAAAGGATTGTATATATTTTATATATTAAGTTAGCAACATGTTCTATTGAAATAATGCATGCAAAACGAAAAAAAGTTGAACTGTTGATCCGTTATAACGAAATCTTTTTATCGCAAATATATATGCTCTGTCCCATGCAGTTTATTCTAGCGGGATTCATCTGTATGTGTATGAGTTATGTGTGTAACTATAAAATCCACTATTCGTACTCATTACCGCTACTTCCGGTTTAAATTTCGGAAAAATAATTAGTTTATGCCAAATAACTGTCATTATTTTATTTTATTTTTTCCAAAAAAAGTAACAAAACATCCCACTCAAATTAAATAATTAACATAAAGTTGAAATTTTTTAACAGCCTTTTTAACGTAAAGAGAACAATTCTTGCTTAAAACATACTTTTGTTCGGTAAAAGGATTAAGATTCACAATGAGGAAAACTACAAAATTCAAAATAAAATCCCATTTAAGCTCTTTCAAATTGGCACAAGATTAAAAAATAAATAGTTTGAGTGTTTAAACATATAAATATACTTGCTGTTTGTGTAACAAAAATATTTAATCCTTCGCATTCTGCTTAGTTCATTATCTTTAAAAAAAAATTATTTATTACAAAAAAGAAAACCTTCCAATTGTTCTATTTATTTTATAATGTAATGTAATAATAGCGTTGGGAATAACATTTTATTTCATATAGTGTTACATTAATGACGGTCGTTTTGAGAAAACAGGAAGTGGTGTAACTGAAAAAAAAAAAAAAAAAAACTGGATAAAATAGGTAGGTAAAAAAGGAGTTAGACTCATTTTATTTATTTATTTCCTTTTTACTTAAAAGTAATTCAAATTCAAAACCGCATCTTTTTACCACAACCACAAAATAATTTCTATGTTTTTTTAAAGCTTGGACCCCTTTTAATTTTTCGTAAAATAGTTAATTTTATGAAAATCTTTTTTTAGGCTGTTTTGAAAACCAAATGCAGTATTTTCTAGCCCAATCACGAAATAGCCTTCATATATTTTTTCTTAACCTACTTTGTAAACTTTCCCCATTAAACCATTTAATTTATAAAATCCTCTTTGCCTAAGTCTGCTTTCAAATCAAAATCGGATACTTTTTAGTGAAAATGAGACTTTAAAAAAATCTCTACATTAATAACAACTTCACATATATTATTTGAGGTTTCAATAACCGAACACTTTTTTCGTTTTCCTACAAAATTACTTTATCTTTCAGAAAAAAAAAAATGTGAAAAATTTGAAAACAGCAGATATTGTACGAAAATATAATGCAATATCGTAAAATTTTACAGTTACCCATGGTTTTGAAAATCTTTCTTTTATCTTCAGAATTCCTCAAAAATGAAATCAGAAGCCAACAGGTTTCCCAAATTAACAATACATTTTTTAACATAAAATGTCACGTTTTCTCAACGTAAATTATAGGAACACTACGAAGTAATTTTTACATACAAGTTAAGAGAAGCTGTAAATTTTATAAAACAGAAAATTTCTACAATATACATAGATTACACAGAGAACGGAGCTGAATTGAAAATAAAATAAAAACCATGTCCATGACCACCGGGGGTAAAAAAGGCTGTTGATGGCAACTATAAGTCAAATGTCCAAATCTCGATATTTTAAATATATTAATGCAGTTTTACATTGCCTTCTGTAATAATTATCATCGATAACTCATTTTTTACACAACTCGGAAAAAATAATTTACCGTTGAGCACTTTCTGGCATCTAAATTTGACTATAACTATACTAATTTGATATCTTGACAACCCAACTTTATATACCTAACGTTTAAACTGAAATTTACATAATAGGTGAAATACAGATTCAATATTTGCAGAACTTTGATTGTATTCATCTTTGACCTTTTTAAAAGAGCATACTGTCATTTCTTCAGATGTATAATCAAATATGCAACATCCGTATCACAGTATTTTTTAAAATCAAAATTTCAGATTTTTTTAAAATGGTGCATCTGTTTAAATTTGACATTATATATTACGTATTGTTACTGATCTGCGAATTTAGAAAAAAATCAATTTATTTTAGAACTTGATCTAAAAGGTGTTACTTTATCAATAAACAAATTTGGAGAATAAAAATTTATAAATCTCTAAATTTAAAAAGAAACGATTTCTGAAAAGTTTCTTTTATGTATATTTCTTGACTGTTTCTTACTTCTTGAAATATGAAGATTCAAAATTTGTTGGTTTCATGTTCACATCGTTTTAAAGAGACAACTCCGAGTTTAGTCAATATGTAAGAAAGAAAGAAAAAAAACATTCAAAACACAGCTAACTGCTGAATATAACAAAATTTGTAACAACCCATTAAAAAGAAATTTTATCTTATAAATACTAATTTTCTAAAAGCAACAGTACATTATCCATAAAATATAATTGTGATTATCTAGAGCTGAAAAAATAGCTCCGTAATATAGGTGTGTGCAAGAGTGTATGTTTGCTCGCATATGCATATATTTGTACATAAAGTTCATTTCCCTACTTCTCCAAAAAAACCTAATTAATTACTTGATTATTTTCACTATTAGGGATGGATACATTGCATGATTTCCTCATCATGATTATATTTCATTCAAGTCATCATTTTATCAAAAGAAATCCCAAATGGATGCAAATATTTGATTAATCTCATCTCGCTTTTTTCGCCTTACTTTGTCCAATATTTTATTTTCAAAGTTTATGCTCATTTGAGCCATTTTTATTAATCATCTATTTTTCACAAAATAATATTAATTAGAAAATAATATACTGCTTATATCCTTAAACAGCTATATTTTTTGTTTCACGAAGGAATCATCTTTATCAACGCTATTACTTTTCTTCTCGCTGCTGTTAGCTGCATAAAATGTTCATCCACAAAATATTTCTAAACTCTGTGATATTCGGCGGGTGTATGTGTTTTACTTAAATGTATTCTAGAAAACCTAGCTGTGTTGTTTCTTTTTATGCTTTTCAATATTATGAGATACAGCGCATATTTAACGAAAGTGTTACTAATCTTACATTTTAAAGGAAAATACAAAAATGTATTTTTTGGATCGAAGATATAAAACCGATAATTAACGCAAAAATCTAGTGATATATAAATTTAATGTGCATTTAAAATTAAATTAAGTAAAAAGAAAAGGAACTTAATTTGCAAGCAATAAATTAAAAAGAATAAAAATTTTATAACGAAATTTAATCTTTTTAATTTTTCGGATGAAGATTAAATGCTTTTCTAGTTATTTCACTTAAACATAAAATTATTTGTACAAAACCCCGTTCTTGTTCATTAAAAAATACGTATTAGATTCCATCGTATAACACCAATTTGATCGCCTATTATTACACACTCAGAGAGATGGATAATTTCATCTGCTCAAGGCACATTTTACTCTAGTCTTTATTTTAACTAAACTTCTTTTTAGTATAACAACTAACTGAAATTAACTTTTTGAAATGAATGTGTTTTTATTTCACGAATGAAATGTTTAAACAATCGAGTATTTTTCATGACACGTTTTCTATTTTCTAAGAGCTGACATTCATTTTCAGCGGCGATAAAATTTTATAATCCTTGTAAGCATGCAAACCGTGAAATCTGTGCATAGTGTTACAATAATAAACGACTTTCATGATAAATAATATAATTTTTCAGCGTAATCAAGTACACTTCTCTACTTTTATATATTGTTGCAACTTAAAAAAAAATCTAATTTTGTGTTCTTTAAATCACAGGAAAGAGAATTTTTGGAAATTATACTTGCATGACGCTTATATTAGTTTTTCATTAAACAATTGTCATATGTTTCATCTAATTTATAAGTATAATATTAAAATTGCTACAAATTAAATAACGAATCGTGCCTTACCTTAATAACAAATCCATATTGGCGTAATTTTTCAACAATTATTAATTCAAGACTTCAAAGAATTGTAAATATTATATTACATCACATTAATAATGTAATACAAATAATGCACCAGATAAGAAATACTTACAATACGATGCCAAAAAAAAAACAAAAAAAAAAAAAAAAAACATTCGAAACCATTCGAAAACATCAGCATTTTATTAAAAATATTGCCAATTTTATCCAACAATATTTGCATTTTACTGAACACATTTAAATTGTTTTGTCAATATTTCACTAATATCGCGTGTATATTATTTGAAAATATAAGCTTAAAAAATATAAATACTTTAACACTTTTGCAATATAATAAAAAAAAAAACAACCCACCAATATCTTTTGCTAAAAGGGTATTGAAGCTTTTAAGTTACATACACTAGTGTATAAAACTTAAGCAACAGTCACAAAATGCTAATTTTTGAACACTTGAGTACTCAAAAGGAAATTTTACAAACATCAAGTGTAGAAAATAGGTACTACCCTAACAGCACAGTCAGTCCATGTGAACTCACCTTGTCACCTTGACGTCACAAACGGTCACAAGCGTCACAATCACTACAACGAACTGAAATGTGATATCTTTTATTCATCTCATTTTTACTCTCAACTGGTCACTTCACTGAGAAGTCACTATGACTGCTGTTTTACGACGAGTCAAGAAGTGACTTTACGATGAAGTCACTTAATGACTCCCATGTGACCGTCATTTTGAGACTCCATTGTAAAGTCATCATGACAGCTGTTTTGTGACGAGTTCCCAAGTGAGAGAAAATGAAATTATATGGCGACTTTTCACAAAGGAGCGCAATGGTGACTTCAGAGTAGAGTCTCGCTCACCTGAAAATCACTACGTGACTTCACTGTGACATTATATGGTAACTCATTATAATGCAAAGCTCACGATTACTTCAAAATTTAGTCTTCAAATGATAGTCACATGAGAATCACAGGGTGACCTCATTGTAATTCTATCTGGTGACTCATCAAAAAGCAACAGTCACAGTGATTTCTCAGTGGAGTCATCATATGACGATTATTTGAGGCTAATAATGAGACGGTGAAAGATCCCACATTTCGTTTCACCGTAGTGACTGCAACACTTGTGACCATCTGTGACGAGAAGGAAATGTCACATCGACTAGCTGCGCTGTAGAAATGGTACATTTTATTTGAATTATATTATTTTCTTTTGAGTATAGCGCTCTCGAAAATTAGCATTTTATGATGGTTGCTTAAGTTTTGCTCACCAGTGTACATATATATTGTACTACAAATAATTTTAATGTTTTAGAAAGGTGTTTTTTTTTCTTTAAAATAATTGTGAATAAAAATCTATTGAAAAAATGACTTATAGGTTCCATTTTATTAAAAGTTTTGGTACTCCTTTAAATTTCCTAAATTAAAGAAAGAGATATACCAAGTCAATCGAATAATATTTCTTGCAACAAAACTTGCAAAAAATAAACTTTTTGTAGCATAAAACAATAAGTTCAATCTAGCTGTTGTTTATGGCAGCCAGAACAGATTTTGAGGATGAATTACCACGTTGCTAAGGAAACGCAGCTCAATAAATGATGTAATAAAACTTAAAAATCGATTTAAAAAAATCCGATTTGTCTCACCTCTTTCGTTTATTCACGTCAACCCCTCCTCCCACCTGTTCACTCAAAAAGTATCGAAGTGATTTATTCAATAAAGGCACGACATACGGAATCATGTAAATATTTTGGGTTAAGTAACTTTTTTATTTTAAGTAGGCTCTCAAAAAATACTGAACATATGTTTTTGTTTTAGTATTTTCGATCTTAGCATATATATATATATGTATGTATGTATGTATCATATTTTATGCATTTTATAAACGTGATTTGCAACAGACTAATTATCGCTGCATCAACCTGTCGTAAATAACAAATACTATTTTGATTGTAGGCATAAAATCCTACCACATGACTAAAATATAATAAACTTCTTGAATTATGACTGCGGAAAAAAATTTAATAGGCAAAACTAGCATTATTGCTTTCAAGAATCTGATTTATGACGAATGACTCAAATAATCGATAAATACTCTTTGTCTCTTATTGCATCAAGAAAAAATATTTCGTGTAAGTCTTTCCCAGTTTAAATTAAAATGCTACAAGAAGTATAAATACAAGTAATGAAAGGCGAAAAGTAAACTGAAACAAACCATTATATGACTAATTTTCACACGTTGGTACATAATACAAGGCTATATTTTACTATCTCAAAATAATCCTCATTGTTTTATAAATTTTATTTATATACTCATTTTTTACTTTATAATATATATTTTAATTAGTTAATTTAATCAATGCCCTTTTATTTATTTATATTATTCTATATTTACTCTGTACTTATTAAGTTTATTCCTATTTTTTCATTCTACTTTAAATAAATGTTAATCTAAGTCATTTCTTGATTTCTTCAATTAATTTCATTTCTTTTTTATGGGTATAAAGGGCAACACTAAACATTTTTGTTAAAAACCTAATTACAATATAGTTTTCCTTTTTCACACCAGTTAGCAGCAAAGTTTTGGTTTTCAGCAACTACTGTCCACATGTTTTAATAGTCCTAAATTTGTTTGCATCCTCACATGTTTTAATATAGTGAGTCAACTTTCTGAAGTTTTGGATCCTAGTACGTAATTGAGGTATTGTGCTCTAATAATTTTTAATATCTGTGTGAGGTGTATCTTTCTTTAGATATCTTGGTTTTTTATCATTTATTTTCTTTTATGATGCGATATTAGAAGCTACATTTTGTCATTTTAGGCTTAATGCCGACAAAATTGGTTGAAATAACGTATCTTCACCATGAATTAACCTGTAAGCTCCTCTGATTATTCTGTGGGTTATTCATGGTTTCTTATTTTGCATGCTGGTTCCCTGTGTTCATACCTTGTTCATCTTTAGAGTATTACCATTTTTTCATATATTTGTGATTTCATCTTTATTATATATGTATATATATGTGTGTGTATGTGTGTGTGTGTGTGTGTGTGTGTTTATATAAATATTGATATTATGGTTTTAAAAACCCAATGATATGAGATATAAGACAATAAAATCATTCGAAATTTAGGTTCATTTTTCCATTTTATTTACTTGATGAATTTTGTATTTTTATCGTAATCATTTCTTACATTGTAGCTTCATCATTCGACAAAAAAGCTCATTTATTTCTATGAAATTGGGAGAAGGTAAGTATTATATTCTAGACGAACATTCTTTTGTTGTTATCTTTGTTTTAATATTTAAATTTCGATATTCTTATTACTTGAAAAAGTTTCTAAATGTTTAAGATTCTATGTATTCCATGAAACGTTTTCCTAAGACTGGAAGCCTTCCTTAGTCGATAAAGCTTCTTGACCTTTATATAAATTTTGATGGAAATAATAATCATAAAATATAGGATCTATTACTTGAATATCCCCAGCTTCTTACTTTGAAAGTTTTTTTTTTTTTTTTTTTTTTTTTTTTTTTTTTTTTTTTTTTTCGATTAATGGCATATTATTGTTCAATTAATGTAGCAAAAAAATAAATATGAAATATATATATATAATGAAATATATAAATTTTTTTAATTTAAAAGTTATTAGAACGATTTAAGTAAACTTTTAATTTGTATTTAATTAAGTTTAAAGGTATTTAAATTTTAATTTGTTAAAGCATTAAATGTAATATAAAAACTTTACATTTGACAGAAAATGTGCGTTTTTTGTCAGACCTAAACGTTCCCAGAACGTATATTTATTGAATTTAGGCATTATTACATAAATTCTGGAAAAGGGATAAAGGTTATTTAATTTTTAAAACATTAAAATGTAAAGATTAATCATGCTATAAATATTTTTAATTTTTCTGAAAATGCTCACTTTTTCAATGCTCTCATGTGTATTTATGTAAATGTATCCGAATTATAGATTTCTGAAGTAGAGTGACTATTGCAGAAACTAAAGAAATGAAACAAAATTTACTTTAAAAACCATTAAAATAAAATAGTTAAAATTACTAAACATAATGTACATTTTTCACGTTTGAATAGAAGCTGCACTCTTTTTCAGTGGCCCTAGGTAATCGTATTTTCAGTCATACATAAAAAAAAGAAATAGTATTAAATAATTATTGAAATACATTTGATTCCAACTATCAGTATTGTTTCAGTGCTTAAATGCACATAGGTGCAGAAAATCAGACAAATTAAACAGATTTTTCCAGTCATTTAACGCAGGATATTATTATATGTTGCTAAAATATAACTTAGCTTTGCCTCTAGGCATTAAACAAGCATTCTGTTTTTCATAAGAATTTTACAGCGAGTGCGGATTTTTTTGTTCTTTTATTACGTCACCAAGCATTTGATCGCAACGAATGAAAATGAGCTGAATTATCTTAAAGATGAATTGTGTAATTAATTTGTTAATAGAAGCGAGTTTTAATTCTTTGAGGCTCACTTGTTAGTCTGTGTGGAGGGCTCTCGATCTTACGGCGAGCATTTATCCGATACGCTTCAATAAGAAATAAATGTTTTTTAGGCTAATTAATTAAATTTTGAAATTAAAAGAAGGGATAAGGTGGCGAAAAAAATAGTTCTTCCTCCCAGTGAGTGACTATCTATCCACTTCCCATTTGTGAGGCTTTTAAGTTTCTCGGTATACACACATATAACTAAATCTTAATTTATATTAAAAGCAACAAATAAATAAATTCTATCATTCGGAAAAAAGCAACATCTTAATACAGTTAGCCGTGAACTGTGCAATTAATTATATTCTTTGGGTTTAGCAAGGCATCGTTCACGCCAGGAGCGTAGAAACTTTTCTATTCAAACAAATTCATTTTTTCTATCATCTTCAAATAAGACTAATTATCTTGTCATACAAAATATTGTTCTCATTCTTTTTGTGCGAATTCGCCCTGCGTCAATAAAAGGCAGGGTAAACACCATAATTTGTAACGAAAAAAAAAGGGCCCACAAGAAAAAGCTGCGCTTATAGAAATTCAATGGAAACTTTTTTTCGTCCACAGCAAAGTAAATTACCAGAACTTTCGATTGATCTGGATGTATGAGCGTGTGTGCACATAGAGTGACGGCGGGAATTAAATGCGCTTCTTAATTAACAATAACAGCTAATAAAAAGGGTGCGAATATGTACTTGCAGTCCCCATGACCAATGAGGAGAACAGAAGGAAGCACTATTGAAAACTTTGGACTCCCAAAAAGCACGTCTCCTTTTTAAATGCGAATAGTCTTTTAAATTGAAGAGCGTTCCCAACGGAATTGCCGGATCCCCTTGCTTCTTCAAATTATTCTCAATCAATTGATAGAATGGCCCTAAATTTTAATTTAAAGCCATCATTCAAGATTAATTATCTAATACACATATTTAGTTATAGCAAATTTATGCAGAATTATAATCAATGTTGTTTGTGCATGTTACTACATTCTTTTTCTAAACAGAGCAAATGACTACTGCAGTTTATACAAGTATTTTAATTAAAACAAAGATACATATGCCTTTTAGGATATGTATCTTTGTCTATGACTATGAAATACTTATACTACTGATAATTAAAGAAATGCAAAATAAAGCATTTTAAAATATTTTTTTTTTGAACAAAGATTATACAGATTTTTTACTAATACTGTTTTATATCCTATTTAAAATTTAACCACCGAAATGATTTCAATTAAGAAAACGTTTCTACCTATTTTTAACACGCAGTGTTTAGAATAGGGTTCGATTGGAAACTTTGAATCGAAAGTAACAAAAATGCAAACAATTATTACTCTAAACAGCCTTCGAAAAGCAATCTGAAGAAAAAATGAACTCAATATAGACTCCATATTACTCAGCCCTTCAGTCTTAAACATTCAAAACAATGGGAATTTCAATATCAAACTCTGTTTCATGCGAAAATTGGTTGGCATTTTTTTTTTCAATTTTAAACATTTAAATTTTGGTTACTGAAAAAATTTGGTGAGTTTAAGTGCAGTATGCAAAATACTATATTAAAGCTATTTCTATCCTTTACTCTAAAATAACATAAATCAGAATAAACAAAATTTGCACATTTAATTTGAGAAATGAAGTATTGCATTTTACAATCAACTAAATTTTTTTACCTTATTTTTTGGGAATTCGTTTAGAAGTAGAAAGTGACTCCATTATATTATAACTATGAATTATTTCGTTATTTTCCGGTCATTTTTCATTTGTTAAAATGTTTTAATGACAAAACGTTTGACTACATATGTCAAATATTTCTATTTTCCAATGTTTTTTATGCATTCAACTTCTCGTTTATATTAATCTTTTTCCAAATTTAAAACTTATAATGTTTGATTCTTATTTAAAGCTTCATTTATAAATGTTTGGATTTTGTCTTAAATCTTCATTTATAATTACTTCATTTAATAATTTGTTATTCCAAATTTAAAATTCATAAAAATTTAAGACAAGATCGAAACATTATGAATTTTAAACTTGGAACATCAATTTATTAAATGACATGAACAAAAAATGAACAAAAATATGAACAAAATATGAACACACACACATATATATGCAACCAAAATAGAAAAACAAAAAAGTATCCAGGTAGAAATCTGCAATCTAATGAGAAAAATTCTTTAAAAACATTGAAATGCAAATGAGAAATTTTAAAAGAACGCTGCCATTCGTTTAACATAGCTTGCTAGTGTTGTCTCGTGAGTAGCGTAGACTCTTAATTCCACGCTATTCAGAATAGAAAGTTCATGTACCAGAATCAAAAACTTGCGTGCCAGAAATGGTAAGCATACCATTTGAGAAGTCCTGCTCTATGATATTCAAAGCATAGATCAAAAAGCGAACATTTCCTGTTTCAACAATAGAAAGTTACTGAAAACAATTACATTACTCCATCTCTCCTGCAGAATGACTAGGTAAATACAGTAAACCTACTTAGACAGAATTCCGTTTCAGACAGGTTTAGCAAGTCACTATATTGTGATTGAATTCTAATCTTTTCATTGTGACATGGAATTTTTTTAAAGAAAGGATTCCTGTACATATTACATGTACTGTTTTGACAGGTTTTAGAGTACTAGAAAATGATAAATTTTCATTGTTATGCTTTTATTTCAGCTTGTTGACGCAGTCGTAAAATGTTGTCCTATATGAATGATTTAAAAGCCGGTTTTATTTCTACAAGAGGTTTGTTGAGAATTTTGTTTAGAAATTACCAAAAACCCAAAAACTCAAATTTATCTTTCTTGTTTTTGCAGCGTGTACTAAGCATATTTATTTCCAACTAAAAGTTCAGCTGGAAATCTCAGTCTCTTTCACCTTTGTATGAGGAAAATGAACATATATATAACAACAACAATAACAAACAAGAAAGAAAAAATCATGCATCAAGCATAGATTGTGAAATACTTTCCAACACATTCAGAAAAATGTAACAAAACTTCACCCTTTAATAAGTTAATATAGTATGTCTAATTCAACCATATGGAAATGCATAACAATATTTGAAAACACAATTTAAAGCTCTTCCCATCTATAATCGCAAAATTATCCGAATTCTTTGAGAAGCTATGTATATGATATATAGATGTGTATCTATTAACTACATGCATGCAAAAAATTAGTTCAGTTAGGAAATACATACCTCAGTTGAAAATTCCCCTTCAGCAATTTCCGCTCATAAGGAGAATGGCACGTGAATTCTTTTGTGCAGCCCTGTATACGAGGTATAGAATTTATGTACAACAAGAAACATGCAAATAATTACTTAAATTTAAAAGCGCACACCGAAATTGAAAACTCACTTCCAGCAATAATTGCTCAAAGACTGTAACCGATCTCTTTTGTGTGTCCCTGTAAATGAACGACAAATGCTATGAATGCCCTATTCTATGGTAATTATCTTGTAGTGAAATTCAATGATTTATATCAGTTTCAATACATTTGAAATAGCGCAATGTCATTAAAATACTCTGCAAACGATTTTTCCCCATATACTATAATGTAATGGAATTATTTTGAGTGCCCCTGTAAATGAATTATTAATGCTACACACATCACACAACACCGAACATGCCATGATAAGCATCATTAACATATTTAAATTGCATGAAAATCAGTATATTTATTTGAGTTACAGCGTGGACAGACGAACAGACAAACCGAATTCATAAACACTTTTCAACTTTGTTGGAAAGTGTTAAAAAAGCCCTACTAAACAGTAAAATAAATAATGTCATTGTAGTAAGAATTATAGGAAGCGTAGGCAGAATGCAATCAGTTCATATGTAAATTCTCTGGGAAGTATGAGCAATTTCAACTGAAAGATTGCGCAGTAGTCAAGAAAATGTGACTAGAAAAGTGTGCATTATCTATAGTATGACTTCTTAGGTGGTCTAGAAATTATATGTAGATAGGGATATTATTTACTATAATTTTATAAAGAAATTTTGAAATTTGCTAATAACTTTACCCAAATGAATATTTTTGGGAACATGTAGATGTGACGATTCCGATATAAGCTTTAAGTCCCTAATTTTCTAGAATTACCATAGTCGTTTTCAGTAGAGTACAGTTATTTTTATAAACGCCGACTTTTCTTTTTACTTTTTGTTTGTAATATTTGACATCAATTTCTATTTTCAATGCAATAAAAAAAAATATTAGCTTTACTTGAAAGAGGATTCTCCTGAAGCACTCTTATGAATTGACTTAGTGCTTTCTAAATAAGAAAATGTATTTTATTCATTAAATGAAATATCGATTAAAAAAAAAAAATTATGACTGTGAGTCAAATCAGATTTTTTTTTTTTTTTTTTTTTTTTTTTTTATGAGCCATTTATTTAATTTTAGTAAAATTCGTGTTATATATTTTGAATAACAAATAGAAATCTACAGTAAAGATGATCTATATTTTTAACAAAAAACGAAAAATCGTTTTGAATTCTGTTGATATTAACAGTGAATTGAGAAATGTTTTTGATTCTTTTGCCAGTTAAATATTTATTCTAATTTAAAACTTTTCCACATGTCTTTTTAAAACAAAATACAGCCGAGCATGTTTTTTAACTTTAGTAAGCACCTGGATGTGACCTGCATACTAATATTAATGAATGAATGTGGAGTAATCTAAAGCTCTATTTTTCCTTACACAGTTATTAGTCTTAGAAATGCAGTTCTGAAACACTTTAAAAGATAATAATTTTAGCATGTCTATATTTTGATGTTTATATTTGATATAAAGATCCGTCATTATCTCAGGGCAACAATGCAAAATGAAAAGAAAATGCTAGACTTTCTGCAATGAGAATACTGAGAATGAAAATTTATATACTGTAATATTATTTGGTACGCGGCCTATGGTCATTATAATATAATGGAACTGGTTACAAATGCTAAATTTTGGTAAACGCGCATATTAGTATTTAGAAACTAGAAGACTATTATAATACTACACTATGACGCAAAAGTTTAGACAATGAAGAAATTCTTACATACTTTGAAAAATATTTATTCAATTTTCAAATCACTGCTTGAAATTAATGTGCTGTACATATAAACAATATTTATAACAAAAAAAAATGGAATTGTGCATATTGCAATAAATTAAATGGTAACAAAAATAAACTGCTGTCTCAAAAGTTTAGACACAAATTAAATAAAATCGAAATAAACAATTTTTAAAACCTGGTTGCGCATCCATGCTTATGTATTACGTCATATACACGAGATTGCATGGAAGAAACTAAATCTTGCATAGTTTGTGGATCGATATCGTACCATGCATTCTCAATAGATGTCTTAAGTTCCTTTTCAGAAGAGTATTGTCTAGCATTGCTATAAACTTTGCGACACATGATGCTCCAAAGGTTTTCTATAGGGTTAAGATCTGGGCTACATGCTGGCCAGTCGAGAACTCTTATATTATGGGAATTAAACCAAGATTTTGAATGTTTTGCAGTGTGAATTGAAGCATTGTCTTGCTGAAATTCCCACTGAGGACCCCCTAGAAGCTCAGCAAATGGCAGTAGGTTTTCTTCTAATGTCTGTGTATAATGCTGTGAAGTTTGACGACCACTGGTGAAGGTCAGAGATACTTGTCCATTATAGCAAAAGGCTGCCCAAACCATCACCGAGCCCCCTCCTTGTCTGCGACTAAAAAAACGTCGAGATTCCTTCCGCAAGTCATGCCAATACGATAAACAACCATCTGGACCATCCAGATTCCACTTTTTTTCATCGCTAAATATGACTGACTGCCATTTCTCTCCATATGACATATGCTTTCGAGCCCACATAAGTCTTTGTAACTTATGATGTGATTTCAGAGCTGGTTTCTTCTGCATTTTGCTATAAACGATTGTTCCTTTTTCCAAAATTCGTCTACGAATCGTATCCTTTGATACAGAGAGTCCCGATGAGCTTTGAACTCCACGTACGCTCATTTGTTGAGTACTCGCTAGTCTTTGTATCAGGCGATCCTCTCGTACATTTGTCACACGTGGCCTCCCAGACCGACATTTTGCTTTATATTCGGAACCACTCGATAAAACTCGATAAATAGATTTTTTTGACCTATTAATAATAGCAGAAATTTCAGAAACGCTCTTCCCTTCACCTTTCAACTGCCAAATCCTTGAAACCTCATTCACTTGAATTTCTTTAGCTTTCGGCATGTCGACTATGAAGCGCAATCGTTTGCAGAACTTAAGTACTCCAAATTTGTGACATCATCGATTCTAAATTTGCATATGCCAGCGAATATTCAAAGAAATTTAGAATAGTGTCTAAACTTTTGCGACAAGCACATTTGAATTTTTATGAAAAAAATTAGTATTATAGCAAATAAAACGACTGTCTTTTGTACATAGCATTTTAAATCAGTTTTTGAATATATTTACAGGTTTTTGTAATTCTGACGTCATAATTCTACATTTTAAAGCTGAATGACGTCATTGTCTAAACTTTTGCGTCATAGTGTATATAATATATAGATTTATCGTCGTGTGAGAGCAAGAGTAGAACAAATCAATCATTAAAAATTTTATAATATGAGATTATTGGTAATCTTTTATCTCCATCTCAGAGCAACATAGATATTTTGCGCCCAACAAATTTAACTTTTCTTTAACTAAGATATAACGGTCATATTTTATTCTAATTCATTTGTGTGTGTATTTAAAAAGATTTTCCTTCGAATGACATTTACGATTTTTTTAGAGGGGGGAGGGCGTTAGTGTATTAAAAGTTACCCTATAATTTTTTTTCGGATAGATGGGGGAAAAGTAAGGAAGGGATACTTAGGAAAAAAGTTTTATTTTATTTTTTGAAACAGTTTCATCCCATGTCTGATTCTGGTAGTCTTTGGAGTACACATATGGGCGCAGCTTACGGAGTTTAAGTCTAAGAAAGTCATTGAAGCCGATTTCTTGCCTTAAGGGGGCTCTTCACTCACTTGAAAACACCCGCTCCGTAATGTTAAACCTATTGGCAGGTTATTTTCGAATTTCTCGTTTAAATGTGAGTATTTTATAACGATATTTTTTAATAGGACTGCTAAGCTCGATCTCTAATAGGGCCATTTTGTATTTTTTCGATTTGGTAGCAGATTTTCTTAAAGGTACTTTCACTTTCGAAACCGCATCCGAAAGTGTAAGTACCTTTATTACAAAGGTCTGCAACCCAAATAGAAAAAGTAAAAAATAGCCATATTAGAGATCGACCTCAGCTGACTTATGCAAAACAATCATTTAAAAATATTCAAATTTAAACTATAAATTCGAAAATAACCTGCCCATAGGTTTAACATTACCGAGCGGCAGTTTTCAAGTGAGTGAAGAGTACCCTTATATTTAGGAAGAAATTGCGAAAAACGAAATTGTACAGAATATTTCAATTGGATAAATCTGTCACATATCATTTGGCTCTTAAGCTGTGATTTAACTTTTTTTTAAGAAAAAATCCTTTATTGTTAATTTTTTTTCTATTTTAGTAAATTGTTTAAGGATAGAATTGCAATAGGGCAGTCTAGTAGGGGGTTGATTTTCTGCAAATCGGGAAAACTTTCTCTCCCCTCCCCCCCCCCCCCTCATCATAGAAATTTTCTACATCCATCCATCCATCCGTCTCTTTGTATGATTTTTCAAAGGTAATAATTTATTATTACATTATTTTTATGTTAGAAAATGGTGAAATTGGTTTACATGTATGCTTTGAAATCTTGAGAAAGCTTATAATTTTGGCAAATTGAATTATTATTATAATTTTTCTCTCTTTTGGGCTTTGAATTTTTTCTAGATTTATCGTACTGTTTAAATTTTTTAATATGTTTTTATGTGTAAATACTTGTGCAATTTATCTAAACTTAGGATTTACTCAATGTTTGTGTTTACAATTCTGCTTTTGACAGGAGTTCTGGTGGTTTTTGGCATTTTCGTAACTTTCCCTATATACGCAAGTTGTTGTTTAGAGATTTTTAAAATCACTAACCATAACTTAAAGGGCAAAATTGAAAATATGAATGTTAATCCAATTTACTTGGTACTTACGCGATTCATTCAGCACTGCTAATGCAAAACACGAATCAGCCAACCAATGATATTCTAGTCTCTCTTTGGTTGTAAGTAAATGCTATCATTAATCAACTAAATGATTCAGTGATTTATAATAATAATGCAATCATAGTTTACAAAACACAGAGAGCCACATTTACATGATCACAAATGAAACATTACATGAAGCTGTAGATAGCTCATCATCTAACACTGGTTGAGAAATAAAATGGGATATTGATTCATGTTTCATGTATGTAAACTTTAACGCTGATATCTAAATCAGATAAATCGGATCTTATAATTACAGTTTTGATAGATATGTCAAAAAATTAGATGCTTTATAAATATCAATATGAAAATAAAGTCTTATCGAAGTAAAATATAATATTTTGAAGTAAGTTACTGTTAGCTTTAAAGATGAAACACATCACCTTTTTCTAGTTTTATGTAGCATAAAAAATGTTCACTGGTGCTCAGATAATAAGTATTACGATGAGAGCTTTATATAAGCTTAAAAAAGTTTATATTTATTGATTA
Source organism: Maratus speciosus (assembly GCA_963932465.1). Classification (NCBI taxonomy): domain Eukaryota; kingdom Metazoa; phylum Arthropoda; class Arachnida; order Araneae; family Salticidae; genus Maratus; species Maratus speciosus. Next base: position 485,988,164 of record OZ010787.1, read on the forward strand.
ACTGAAGGCATATATAAAAATACATCAGGTTTTTAAACGTGATACAAAAATGACCAATTATTATTTAATATTATTATTTATTATTATATTATTATAATTTACACTGTAACTATATATTAAACTTTCCCTTTCATGCAATTATAAAAACAATTCTTTAACTGTTTTAATCATTTATATGGTACACTTTTATGGTACTTAAATAGGTATTAAGATATGTAGTAAAAACATAATATTTCACACAGTTTACTGTATTGTGTGCTGAATATAACAAAATTTTCCTCTTTATAATATTATTACATATATACCTGTAACATAATCAAAGAGCGAATTAAAATGAGCGAATACTGTGAAAAATTCCGTATACTAGATCTCTTTTTTTTTAATCCATTTAGTTTTTATGTGGCATTACTATTGAAACATGATCTCCTTTGTAAAAAATATTCGAAATATTTTTAAGTAGATGGTTCTATGAGGTCACACTTTCCTATGCAGTACTACCGAAATAATTTTTTCCTGTTTCTAATTTCAAATATTTACACTCCTTTATTTTTTTCTTTTATGTGTCAATATTATTTTTGATTAATTTAATAATTATATTTATTTTATCGTATAATCTTTAACTTATGTTTTATTTTTGTTTTATTCATCCATTTAAAAAAAATATTTTTTTTAAATTTTAAGTAGGTTTTCCTGATTTTGATAGACTTCAAGATTTTTTTTAGGAGGGTAAGGTGTTATTAGTTCAGCCATGCAGTTCTATTTTAAATTAAAGATCATCGCAAAAATATGGCTTTTTTACAGATTTTTTTTCTGTTCGATATAAATTAAAATTTTTTTGAAGGAAAGAAATATAGCCCAATTTACACATCATAAGGGTTTTACCTGAGTAAAACAGCAACAAAAAATTGAAAACATATCTAGAAAGATCTCCATACATTTTACAGAAAAAAGGGTGAGCTGAAATTCCATTAAAAAGGATGTTTATTTTACAAAAAAAAAAAAAAAAAAAAAAAAAAAAAAAAAAAAAAAAGTTAAATATGCGTAAATAAATTACAAATAGTATAATAATATTTGTATAAAATAAATATAAATAAAAATTACCCCTATACCTTTTATTTTACTTATGTATACTATACTTTATGCATATTGTATACTTTTTTCAACCACTGTACACAGAGTTCAACAACATTCTTTCAGTACAAAAGAATTCCAGCACTGCATTTAATTTGGCCATTCTTTTAATTACTGTCTTAAATACAGCAGAAATATTAGGCAAAAACAAAGTTATAGGTTTCGGCCGCTACATTGTATGTAATTGCATAACTTGTAAAGTGCTTTGTACTTAAATACAGCATAAGTATTAAAAGTATTATAATACTGTACTTAAGTATTGTGTTTAACTTTAAGTGTATACTGAGAATTATATGGTGTTTCTTTTTCAAGGAATGAAAATCTAAGTCACTTTTAACAAGTTTTATAACATTTGGATTTCGACTTATGTGTTTAATTAAAATTTAGCACAAATTTGAAAGAAGTGTCAGTTTTACACGTTGTGTAAACAGATGGATTTTATTTTTGGATTTAAGTACGCTACAAATCTTTTCGCAGTTGAATAGATTACTGGTTATAAAATAAAGCTCAAAAAGTATTTACGGTATTGCACATTTGCAAAACTCACAAGAATATATAATAGTGGCATTTGTCGGAATTTTTAATCGCATGCTTTTTTATTTAATGATTCCATAAAATATTTAAGAAATTCAAAGGATCCAGTTTTTGTGGAGGGTAATTTTGAAATCACTATTTAGTGTACATTGGAAAAAAGAGCCCTTTTGTTTTTGTAGTTTTTTCAGTTTTTGTGTTTTTTTTTTCCCTTTCATCTCCCTTCTCAATACGAGTTTCAACTTTAATCTTAAACGGACTCTAATAAAAACGAAGCACAGGTACTTATAGCTAATGTCCATATTTACCGCTTCAGCACGTTATAATAGAGCGAAAGGATCCGTAGAAGCAATGTAGAAAAAGAGCAATTGTGATTAGAAGAGATTAGCGTCCTCTGATGAAATGCGTTTGGAAGGAAAAGAACTGCTCATTTAAGCACATTCTCTTAAGATCTCTTTTCCGTACTCATCATTCTAATAATGCTTTACGAGTCGAAAGCAAATTTTGACTTTTCTCAGTAGCATAGGTAAAACATGTCTCATATGAAGATGTCGAAGTTGTATGGATTCATCTAATGAACTTGCTGTGCATCAGAGCACAGAATACACGTGGAAAGAAAAAAAAAATGTGTGTATTTTCCGCTCTTTTTGACGCTGAAACTGAACTTACAGAAAGCAAGTTAAATTGTTTCGGCATAATAAAATATTTCTTTTAATACTTTCCTCTATTGTTGGTATCATTCAGTTATTTTGAGAAAGAAGAAAAACGATTTTTCAGGTAGAAAAATATCTTAGAATATTGATGTTAAGACTCATTGCTAAAAACAAAAAATATTATGTTTTATGTTTAGAGCTATGAATGATTATTTTCATACTAAAATGCCAATGTTGAGATTACCGCACAAAAGTATTCGCACGCTCAGTTGCATAAGGAAATGTTATGTATGAAATCTTTTGGAAAATAATTATTAAAGGGGAAAACTACTCGCATGATTCTAAAAAAAAAAAAAAAACTGTGAATACAAAAGTTGTGTCCCAAAACAATTTTGTGCATGTTAGAATGTAAAATATTATTGAGAGTTTTTGGAAAATTTCTCCATTTTTTAATTTTACGGGCAAAAAACTCATCAAGAAAAGTTATTAGCATTATGGTTGTTGTCTATAATTCAGTTAAACCTACAACTATCAACATAAAATGTAGAAGGTATCAATATATTTATTCTTATTGAACTTTCATATTTGGTAGCGGTTTCTGAAACCATCCGAAAAATTTTCACAATATGTTTTTAAATGTTATAATTCAATAATTCATAATCTTGTTGATTTAATATCGTAAATGCAGTCTTTCTCCACTGTAATTATATTTTAAACATTCATGTAAAATTTCAAAATATGTCATGCAATTTTTTTCTTATTTTACTAGGTAGTCAAATATTTTTGATTGGTCTTGTGCATTTAAATTATAAAGATATCTTAGAATATGTCTAAAAGAACTAACATGCACACGTATAATTGGATGAAAAAGATGTAACATCGAATTTAGAAAAAAAATTCAGAAACATTTAAATAACGTATATTTTATGCTAGGATTATACCGTTAACAAAATTTCAAAAGGTCGTGAATGCAAAATTGCTATATGCGTGTTTCAAGCTAATCAGAATATTTAAAATTTAAAACATTGTGCTTATAAAAGTAAAAGGGAACTACCTTAAACAAAATAAGGAACCACTGACTCTAAAAAACATCCATAAGGATAAAAAAAAAAATAATAACCCCAAATCCAAAAAGAGATCATGTGTTACAGTTTAGGATACATACGAATTGCATTATATGTGGAACTGTAAAAATAAAATAAAATAAATTAGTTAAATCGTCAAAGAAAAAATTAGCATGAAAAATCATTAAAGTGATTATTTCGATAAATTTCAGCATGATAATTCCAAATTTACTACATGCTTCAGTAATTTGTGCTGTAAAAATCTTTGGACAAATATGAAATTTTACAAGAATTGACGATGTGCTAAAGCTCGGCTAAAGTTTATGGAACATGAAACAATGTTTAGTAAAAAAAATAAATAAATAAATAAATAAATAAATAAAATATATATTTATTTGATATTAAAAGTTTTGATTTTTTTTAGAACAACCTTTGAAATACTTAAGTTGTAACACAATAATCCGTCGTAACTTTATGATTTTCGGAGTTTTTTTTCCTTGACGAAGAATTATTTTCAGATTACTCTGAAAATTTTATCCCTACATTCTCTAAAATACAATATATTTAATCATACATATAAAATGCAAGTTAATAATTTAAAAATAAAATTAATTAACTAATGTGCTACCTAAATAAGGAACATATATTATCACACAGAATGGAACTGTAAAAATTTTGCGATGTACTTAAAGGATAAATGTGATACTAAGAATAGAGTGCGAGAGACTGTATTTCGGTAGGATTAATTAAAAGAAAATGTATGAAACGCACAATGTCATTGCTAATAAATTTCCTGCATTAATTATATTTTAATACAATTATGCGTCATCATAATTATATTGCTTTTATTCACAAAATCTTATCAGAATTCTAAAATTAAAAACCAAAGTTGCAATATTTTTTTCTTAAATAGGTAAGCAATATAAAAGTTTCCAAATTAAAAATAGACATTAAGAAAAAACTGTGGTGCACGTAGTTAGACAAATCGATAGAAGGGATGCATTTGACCCTTTCCGTACCAAAAATTAAATATTTTTAAAGTGACTATATAAAAGCTGTAAGAGAAATAAATCATTTTACAACGCACTTCAATGCATTTCTTTCAGTAATAATTGAAAGAAGAATTATTTTCATGTAATTGCACAGTCGTGAAAAAAAAAAGTAAACACACCCTACTAGCCCTGTATCAAATTATTGTACAAGAAAGTTGCTGGTACCAAATGATTGGAAATAAAGGTCTACTTTTAAATGATGTATATAAAATTTGCTTAGGGGGCCATCTACATATCAAAACGAATCCAAAATTTATTTATTTTTATTATATACCCATATATTATTTTATTTTATTATATACCCAAGTTTAACACCATAAGTAAATTCTACACTCTTCAATTAGCATAAAAACAAATTTTTATGAAATTCGTACAATTAGTTTCAGAGAAATTAATTATTCTAAAATGAGGATATTTTAGGGACTGTATCCAAATTGAAGTTCGGTAGTCTCTTGTTGAAATGCTACGGAAGACTGCGTCACTTCTATTAATGCATTATTTCTTGCCAATATGACCATTTCACTCGCTTAATATATTTCGACTATTGCCAGCCCAGATGTTTCAATAAAATGGGTAAAATATATTTTTTTCCAAATTACGTTTTCAGCACATCAAAGACAGATAAAAGCCGTTTTTTCATAAAGGTTTAAACCATAATTTTGACGTTTTTTAATAGTAATTCAAAAACTACTAGAAAAAATTTTGCAATTGAGAACTTGCATAAAGCAGGACATAATAAATATAAATCTATCAAAAAATTGTAGGTTGCAATTCAGTTTTTTTTTTCGAATATTAATTTTCTAAATCATAATTCATATTTCAAAAATTTTAAAAATACAAATTCAATGTATTTATATTTGGATTTTTTAGTATTTATAACCACACGAAAAAGTATCACATTAGGATTACAATTTCAGGAGATTTTATTAAAAATATGAAAGTATAATTTAATATTAGAAGCTCTAAATTTTGAATGTTTATCATTCAAAAACTTATCATCCAAATGACTTGAAATTTCGTTTCTAGGCATAGTTTGAACCGAAGATTTAAAATATATTGTCAAAATTGGGAGTTGCTGTTGAAAAAAAAACAAAGTTTGGTCTGGTTTTGATTTGTAGATGGCCCCCTAAGCAAATTTTATATACATAATTTAAAAGTAGACTTTATTTCCAATCGTTTGATATCAGTAATTTTCTTCTATTATAATTAGTTGCAGAGTTAGTAGGGGTGTTTACTTTTTTCCCCCACGACTCTACGTACGAAATTATATACAGAGTGTCCGGCCTCAACGGTGTCCAATGGCTAATTCCTAAACCGTTAGTCATAGACATATAGTTCCAATTAGAAAAATGCTTTAAATCAGATAAAGAAATATTTTAAAAGCGATTTGGGTCAATAAAAACATTTCTTTAAAAATTACGAAATTTAAATTTTTATACGGTCCCCCGGTCCTATAAGTTATATTTAGTAAAATTTTCCTATTACACTGACAAGTAAGACAAAAAAAATCCCACTCATATGACACTAAAATTTTGCGAGTTATGAAACTTTAAAAATGCATGACTTATGCCATTTTTCTGCTCTGAAAACAAATGAGTTCGGCTTGGCTTTGAGGGGTCATATTCCAAGTGCTTAAAGTATTCGAAGATCTCATTTCATGTGTATTTGCGCTTTGAAAAAAATCGTACAAGTATTACGATTAAGTTAACATTTATTAAGTTTCAGATTGGCTGAAATAACATATGTTTTATTTTGTCAGGATTTGAGACTGTTTCTTTTATGATTTCTTTTAATAAAATTATGTTATTTTTATAACTTTTTATGTTACTTCAACGATCTTATGTATGTTTTTCCAGTTCCAACTTTGTATTCGAACTTTAATCCACTTCCAAATATCCGAACGAGATTATATTTTACATACTGACGCAAATCTGATAACAATCTAATATTATTATGATTTTTGGTGGTTACCATTTATACTTATTTTATAGGATAACACAAAAAATTTCGGATAGATTACCGCCAAGAAGTTTATGAAAAAGTTTTAGATTAGATAATACAAGACGGAGATTGTTGGGTTTTTTTAACTTTTGTGCATTTTTTAGCACCGAATCCGAAAATTGCCTTAATTTTTAACCATCATGTCAGGATATTTCGCAAATCATAAATTGTCGAATTTAAAGAATAACAAAAATCGGATACTATAAAGTTGAGGAGATGGTTGTATTTTTTAACTTTTGATAATTGATTTTTACGTACTTTTTAGCACTAAATCTGAAAATGACTTTCATTTTTAACCATCACGTTAGAATTTTTTTGCAAATGTGTAAGTTAAAATATAGCGAAAATCTCATACTATAAAACATATGTAAAACTTTTTTTATTTTATTTGATTCAATAATTTATTCGATATTTTTGCTTATCTTGGGATTCTTACAGCTGGGTGGTGTGATGAGATGGGGGAGGAGATTAAATTTTAACTTTGAACTTTTCAACTTTGAAATTTACAATTTGCGAAAAATCTTGATGTGATGGCTAAAAGTGAAGGTCAATTCCGGATTCAGCGGTACAGAATACATAAGAATCAATTATCAAAACCTAAAAAACATGAAATAACCCGACTTTTGCAGGCTAGTGTAATCTAATAATATTTTAAAATACGTATCATTTTGTAAAGAATTGAGGCTGTTAATTTAGCATCATTTTATTTAACAAAAATTCTGTTTTTTTCTTTCTTCTTAAATGTGTATTACAAATTGTATATTTTGCATTAATATGTCAGAATGACTAAAGATTTCAAATTTATATTGCAATGTTAATTTTACTCTCAACCATTTTTTAATATATCTGACGAAATTGTATTTCGACTAAATTTATGAATGACCCCCAATTTGCAGCAAAAAATATGCTCCAACTTTAAACAGGTATTACTCGGTCAATTTTAATCGTAGAACAATGGGACTTTTTTTGTATTACTTGTCAGTGTAAAAGGAAAATTTTACTAAATATAACTTATAGGACCGGGGAACCGTATAAAAATTTAAATTTCGTAATTATTTAAGAAATGTTTTTATTGACCCAAATCGCTTTTAAAATATTTCATTACCTGATTTAAAACATTTTTGTAATTGGAACTATTTTGTCTATGACTAACGGTTTAGGAATTAGCCATGGGACACCGTTGAGACCGGACACCCTGTATATGTCGCACAATGTTTCAAGACGCTTTCTTTCTTTCTTTCTGTCTTTTTTTTTTTTTTTTTTTTTTTTTTTTGAGGTTGTATCATCATTTTGCTGAAATTTCTTTTTTTCTGCTTTTTGAATCTCGATGGTCATTTATTCTTCATCAAAAATTAATTTCAAGCCGTGGAATCATTTAAGTGTGCATTTAGATGAGTCATAGAGGGCACAAATCAATATAAAATTTAACAGTCAGCTATCACAAGGAAACATTTTCCTCGTTTAGTATTAATAACATAATTTACTGTAAGGAGATGACCACGGAAATCCAACGTGATATTCAAATTTAAAATGACGTTTTAAACAGAATAGGAAGTACTTTATGTCAATGAACGGGATAGTTTTTCACAGTTTTTTTTCTTTTAATTCTAGGGTAAGTTAAATAAATACGAAAAAAAAAAAGTTTTCTTATTCAATTTTTTTTAAATAAATATTAATACCCACATATGCTTCAAAAAGACATAAACAACCATATAATACTTTTTACACAAACATCAGTGACTGTTTATTTTTTCTTTACAGGATATTTGTGACAAGCACTAAAAAGAACATTTTTCTGCGATGAATATTCTGATATACGTTTTGAGACATTTTTCAATTTTGCATTACAATTACAGACATGTCTAAATTAATGTCTCGCCATTCTTGGATGAAAAGTATATTGGGGTGAGAAATCATATTTACAGTATACAGGTATATTTTTTAAATATTATTTTCTAACCAAGACATTTGAATAATACGAGATGAAATCTATTTCATACATTATATGAAAAAAAAAGTAAAAATAAAAAGATTTTGTTTGCTTATTTCAGTTCCATTAGTTAGGGCGACCATAATGTCTCTAATACGAACGTTTTTGATAAAATGAGAAATAAAATCTGTTTCCTATATTATATTGCAAATAAATGAAAAACTCTTTTATTGGCAAATTTAATTAGATATCAAAGTGGGATGTGGTTGGTAAATACTTTTAATTTATGTTTCAAAAGATAAGTTTTACCGACTAGAGCATGAATAAAATTTGCAGATGAGGCAGAAATGTGTTGTTTTTAATTAAGAATCTGTATTTTTCCTTCATCTTCATTCCATTACTGGTAAGCTTATTCCTTTTTCCATTATAAAAGTTTTTTAATTTTTATATTTTTTTGGAGTGGTTTGTTTGGAAATCTACCTTTAAAAAAAAACGAAAAGAAAAAAAAACATTATGTTGTAATTATAGGAAGAATATGATGTTTTATATGAAATCACACATAAAAAAATATTTATTAACTGTTTGTGAACCGTACACTGTAAAAAAAAAAAAAAAAAAAAAAAAAAAAAAAAAACGGACTAAAAAACGGAAATACTACTGGCAATCTAGACACCAGTACTATTTCCATATTTTAACGGAACTTTTCCCCGGTAAATTACAGAAAATTTTCCGTTTTTTTGGAATTTAACGGAAAATTTTCTGTAATTTACCAGGAAAAAGTTCCGTTAAAATACGGAAATAGTACTGGCGTCTACATTGTCAGTAGTATTTCCGTATTTTAGACCTTTTTTTTTTTTTTTTTTTTTTTTTTTTTTTTTTTTTTTACAGTGTATTGTGTTTCAAATAAAACAGATGCAACAAAATTTAATAAATATATATTTAAACTGTGGAATCTTCCATAATCGGAATGTATTAGGTTTTTCAACAAACAAAAATAATAGCTATCCTTTTGCTAAAAAAAGAGGGGGAAAAGATAGAGATTCGTTTCTATGATAGAATATCGTTTTTCGCAGATATGTCGTTACTTTTCTAGTTACGGAAAACAACATCTTATTGTGTCGCTAAAAAAATTAAAGCTTTTTTATTTATAAATTGTATTTTGATTTTCTTGTAATTTTATTGGCCAAAATGTTTCTAACATGAAAACTTTGGGTCAAGAACACACTTTTCTGAGATTTATAAATATATATTTTATTCTTATATTAACGTTACTGGCAATGAATTTTAAAGGAGATCAGGAATTTTATCTAGTGAAAAATTTTTATAAAAAGTGATTTTAGAAATAACTCTATAAGCATTGATTACGCCATTACAATATAAAATCTTATACGAATAAATATATTTAACTTAAACGCCAAGTCTCCGGATTTTTGGATACCAGCATTTTCGTATAGAATATTTTCCATTATTTAATTACAGAATCTTCCAAATAAATAGAGAAAAATTTTCTACTAGGAATTACTGGCATTGAAATATTTTCATATTTGGCAGCACTGTAAATGGACTATGGCAACCAACAGGGCAACAATAAAACGCAAAAAACGAGACCATAATGCTTCACACGAAGCCTAAATTAAAAATAAGTAACCTTTTCTATACATCAGAGAATTTAAGCATCAAATCTTCTTATAATAATACATATAATGATATTAAGTGATTTTTAAAACACAACATTTGATTTTAATATATTTTTAATGTGACATTCGAGTATATTCCGAGAAAATATATCAGATAACAAAATAGCTTTTACCATGTCTTGTACCAGAAATAATTTTAGCTTATAATGTTTGTATGATTACTTTAATTCATCATACACATTGTAAAATATATCTCTCCCGCAAACAATTTCATTCGTATCCTGATAGGAAAAAAATCATTATTCTGCATTTTCACAATTTATGCATATAAAAACATCCTTTACCAAAAACGTCTGTCCACATACAAAAAAAAGTACACACATATATATATATATATTTTGTTGTTGTTGTTGTTGTTGAATTGGATAGACATGAAATATTTAGATTTGTAGAAAATGTGTAAACTCAAAAATAACAGAGATCATTATTAAAGGCTTAAAGTGATATTTATTGAAATAGCACATGACAATGTTGTACAAGGATGGGGCACTTGAGTGACTACAAATTGTACCTTAACCATGAACTACAGACACATGGTGCGCATATAACAACAATTTTTTTTCTTTAATACAATCACCTTGTGGTTGACTTATGCGCTTCCGGGGTGACAAATGGATGAGGCACCGCGAAAACACCCGACCAGTGGGGAAGAGTTGCAACAGACCAATTATTTCAAACAAAAACCATTCATGGAAGCCGAGCAAAGATACGTAGAAATCAGATCAAATTTACATTCGTACACGTAACATGATTAAAATAACAAAATGGTATGAAGAAAATAATTGGTGCAACATAACAAAATCTTAAACATTGTTTAAATTAATTTTTTGCACTCACTATTGGAACATGGACATCATAAAAATTGCATACATTTACAAAAAAATAAGTACAGATGGTGCCTGCATTTTTATAATTAAATTTTACAAACAACTTCTTTATTAAAATATTTTGCATCACATAAAACATAAATTATCTTGCATGATTAGCATAAAATAATTAATATCCGTGAAAAAATTTCAAAACTGGTTTTATAACTGACGAAATGTTTGATAGAATGAAGATGAATGAGGTTCCTGAATATTATGTGCGCTATAACAAGAGGCGATGATAAATTACTTTTTGTTTGCTTTTGTCTACAGCAGGTACAAATCTTTATGTATTTCCCTGAATGTCATAGATATTGACAAGTTCGTTGGCGTAATGTATACTTAAAAATACAACCTAATTAATTACTGGGCTTTCTCTGGGAGATAAATCATTCATAGAAAATTATCACACGTTTCTTCACTTATTCTAGCCAGCAAATTATGGGACCAAATACAACTTCAGTTGAATTAGATCTCACTATTTGTTTTTTCAAGCCGATATATATCACATGATCTCAGAGAAGGCAATAATTGCACTATAGCTCAGTAAAAAGTCAGGTTTCTACACAGACTGTTTTTAAAAAAGGCTCTCTTAACGTCTTATTTCTGTTTCATGATTTGGATTCCAGATTTTTGCTCCTTCATTATTGCATGAGGCTACCTCTTGCTACCAAGCTCGTATTTAATGATATTTCATTTGGCAAAAAAGAAGTTAAGAAGTTATGAAAATATTGAATGAAATTTATTAATCTTGAGAAATAAGACGTTAAAGAGAATTATCCCTGCTGAGGTCCCATTAGAAGATAAAGATCATTGGTGAGTTGCAACGTGTTTATGATTAATCAATATTATATACAAATACATACAAGTGCTTTATAATAAGATGTGGGCTTTCTACGTATCAGTGGTTATTGGCAGTAAACCTACAAACTTTTAAACATTTTTCTCTTTAGCGTTCAGTTTTTTAAGACTCCAAACCTCGAGGTTCTGCGGTTGTTACATACACATGGCGGTGAAGAAACTACATTCGACACTATATGTAGATTATCTATTTACACGTTTACAAAATTAAATCAATTACACTACTTGTGGTCGTATTTATTTAGATTTTTTTTTTATAGATTCACGATTTTAAATATTAAAGAACAATAAAAGATCACGGCCGTCACTGAGCAAAAACGGTTAATTCTCTCTATAGCTCATTGGTTTTCAACGGGTCATCTGTGATGAACCCAATCGCAGCGCATCGCCAATAGATGAATATGCTCATTTTCAAACAAAAATAATTCCGACGAATACTTAGCAAAATCATGCAATGACAGGAGGTATTTTTCCGGTTTTTCCTGTGCACAGGATTGAGGTAATTGAAAAGACATTTACTGAGGTATTTCTAAAGATTGAAGAAAACCACTACATCTATACACTAGGATGGAATGCAAAGAAAACATTAATATCTTCATTTTTGAAAAATATTCATTTTTTTATAAAAAGAAAATGTATTGAGCAATAAAAAATATCCCTGAACATCACAAATGGAAGAAGACAGTGATATGCACAGATGTGAGACTGTAAGAGTGCTCAAATTTTTATGCATTATATGCAGGCTTCCAACTTCCACAAGGCAAAAATGAGGTAAGAAGTTGAAATTGAATTTCAAGAGCACACATATATTGTTTCAATCATTGAAGCTAACAATACAAAATAGGTATCAATTTATTTAAAAATAGAACTACAAATGTTTGTATAAAAAATTGTAAATCATATATAATACTGAGGTTTTCTCTCTTTTACTGTGTGTGAAATTTCTTTTATTACGGATAGCCCAAAACGATCAAGTCATGAGATAACATCAGAATAGAAATTTAATATATTTAATTGATAACGAATTGCACTAGCCTCGATTTTAAAATTGTATAAAGGCTTTGAAAAAGAAACTGAAAATCCATAAAGTATTTATATATTCAAATATTAAATATACAAACATTAACTATGAAAAATCATTCTAATTTCTCTATATAAAAAATTTAACAATTTTTTTTTCTCTTGAGATCACTAAAAATTTTTTAATTGCTGAACGAAAACTCTAACTCTGTATCGAATAACTACAAACAAACTTTAATGTAAACTATAAAATCTAGTTAAATACTACAAAATTGAACAATTCATATCGACAACATTGTTAAAAGTAACAGCAAATTTTACATTTTAAATGTTTAACGAATAGAAAAGAAACAACTCTCCATGACATATTATATGGCCCCGCAAGTGTGAAAAAATTTATTGCAAGAAGAATTGAGGTGTTTTTATCAGCCTGAGTTATTTTTCATATTTCTTATGTACTGAAATCTTAAAAGCATCCTGAACTTTGAAAAACTGCAGATTAAAATTCAATCTTTGGAAAAAATATTAAAAATCGTAATAATGGGAATGAATTTTAGCGAGCTTATTTACAAAAGACTTTTTCATTCAGAATGCATTTACGATTTCGCATGCTAAGTATTCGTGGATAAATATTCTTTACAACGTGACATGACACTGAAGGCGCAGATACAGCAAACAACATACTAACATATACACACATCACCAAAATTAATACAATTACAAAACACATTTCACACAACTGGTTTTCCATTTGTGTGAATGAGTAGAAGCCTTTATATATATATATATATAATATATAGACGACAAAATGATAAGCTATACTAACAAGCTGGTTATCACAGTGTCCCAAAACATTTTTTTCGTTCCGATCTGCTTTCGAATTGTTTTTCTCAAAAACTTTAATAATGAAACTCACAAACACTAATATAAAATATCAACATTATTGCTAGTGCAAATATCTAAGACAAAGAACTATTTTAAAGCTGATTAATATTAATGCGTTTTAACAAACTGGACTTTTTACATGTCATTATATTCCTGCCATGTTCTTTGTACGATGGTTTGAAATGCTATACTTCACAGTGAACACAAACAACAAAAAAAAAAATGCTTAAAGCTTAAAATACATTTACAAAAATTAATCTGCACAGCCTGTTATCGGATATATTCCGACAACATTCTGACAGTCACCTAAGTCATTATTTAAAATGCATTAAATAGATCATTTGCTAAAACATCAGTAATAAATGTATAATGAATAAAGTGCTGCAACAACAAAAACGCAGCCGTCAAGAAGTACATGAACAACTTAGATTCGACAAAAACAAATAATAATAATAATAATAATAATAATAATAATAATAATAATAATAATAATAATAATTGAGCAAATTATAATTATGTCTAGTTGGTTAAAATTGAAGTAGAGACAACAATATTTACAAAGTTTGTATTCAAACAATACATAAATAAACATCCATAAAAAGGGGGATTTACTTTAGAATAGCCAGTATTCAACCTTTACTACCTCTATTTACCCTAGGCATTTAGCTTATGATTGCATTATTAAACTGTGAAAATTATGGAAAATTAAACAATATAAAAAAGTACTTTTTTTTAGCAATTGAAACACCTTTCCATAATTAATCAAAAAGTTGAAAATTGGGTACTATTATATCTATTATACAAAAGGATTACTTTCTATGAACCAAATCGTTTTCTTGAAAAATGATATAATTTTTGTCGCTTCAATATGTTTCAAGTTATTTGTTTTACTTTATTAAAAAAAAATCGAAAACCATAACGGATAAAAACTTAATGTTATTTGAAGTAGTAAAGGTTGAATTAAAGTTAAAATGCCAAACAAGCTTTTCAGTTGACCTAACATCCATTAATCTAATGCTTTTTATTAACTAACGTAAACAATTACACTGAATTATAAAAACATTGTGCCTTTTAATGAAACTTATAATTTTTTTCTCTCTATTGGTTATTTATTTTGGTAAGAGAACTTGTATGAAACCCTGCTTACTTGAAACACAGAATAAAATTAGTAAAAAATAAAACAAATACATTAACAAAATAAAGGAAATATGAGAAAAAGTATAACTCTCTAGAACTAGTTGTAAATAAGTACTTAAATAAGAACTTAATGAAGTCATCACAACCAGATTAAAATACAATTAGAATACTGAAATAAAACGACCTGACTCAAAAATATTCACCACAGATGATTAATACTCATGTAACCGTATTTGGCAGGGTGGGTTATGAAAACATGGCAGTGTAAGTCTGAAAAGACTCAAACAAAACTTAGGTGGAAAAGCTTATATGACTCTCACAAGGATTTCCTATAATGTCACTGAATAGTCTAACAATTAAAGCAAGAGAAAAATATTTAACGATAAGAATTATCCTCACTCAAAAACGAAATAAGAATGAAAGATGGTCAGAAATCAAAAGTTGATTCCTCCAACTTCTTGCACTGAGCTGCAAAACAAGATAATTTTGCTCCAAAATTTAAGGGAAATTCTATTTTTTTTTTCTTTTGTCCGTCATCAGCAACTGAAAGAAATCTTGAGCATTATCACCATCCACGGCGCAATTTCAGAAACCAAGAATGAAGGTATAAAAATAGAATTTTTTTTTTCTGGATTTCAGCTAGATGTCTAGATAAGGTACACGCCTGCAGCTTTGTTTTGATACGGAATGCCGCTTTCAATGGTTTCTTTTCAATCTTTCCTCAACAAATTTATAAGATTAAGAGTTCTTTTTCGGCTTTTATACTCTTTCAATTGAAGAAGATCGTATACTATTTGGATAACTTTGTCACTTAACAACGTATACTTTCTTAATAATTATAATTACAATGTAGAATAATTTGATAATCAAGACGACTTCATCCAGATGAATACAGTACAGAAAATTAGAGATCCTTTGCAATTATTTTTAAAAGCATTTATTTAAGCACCAAAGAATGTATATTTGATAAAATCTAGAAGAAATTTTTATAATAGATTCCCTAACACAGAAAACTGCAATTAAATAAATAATATTTATTCTGCTGATGATCTGAATTTTAATGGAAAAAAATCTTTAGATTTCTTGAAATGAAAGAAAATAAATATAGTTTTTAATTTTTATATAACTTGAATTATTATCTTCATGGTTACACGAATATCAAACTACGTTCTGCAAAGTATGAGCATCAACAGGTAAGGTAACAAAAACAAGAAAAGTCTGGATAGATTTTAATAATTAGATATCAGTCACTTAAATTTCATTCTATTTATTTTTATTTGGATAATTTAAGGATCATTTAAATATAGCTGAATAAAGAGAAAAAGTTTTAATATAATCCACAATATATTTATCTAAGAAAGAACATTTTTGTTATTTAAACGGCAATCTTAGTCATAATTTATCAAAATTATTTGAGAGAGTATCAGTAATTTCTTTTTATGTAAAGTAAAATGAGATAAGAAAACTTTACAATGAAAACACTTTTATGTTACAAACATACTTTTTTAAAGTAAATATAATTAGAAAATAATTCAGATTTTTCAATTTCCTAAGTTTTAAATTTTATCTACAAATAAAACAATGAGTCAAATAATGGGTAGAATTAACATCAAGCTGTTATTTTTTTTTTTCGCTTTTTTTCCTGTTTTGATTTTTACAAGTCTCTAGTGACTCAGACAGAAAAACTTGTAAAAAAGAAATTATTTCCCAAGGGCGGTAACAATGTACCTCTGTCTTACACGCAGTTAATTATTTAATTGTTGTTTCAGCGAGGTGATCTGTAACGCAGACAAGATTAATCAACAGATTTGCATTCGAAAGGCCCTAGACAAAAGATAATGCCCTTCCCCAAGTACATCTCGATTTGTTCAAAATATAAGAGCTCTTTTATGAAGCGCATCTATTTAGTTCATTCCTTAACTAACACGAAATTAGAAACAAGCCGCAGAAACAAGGGAAGAGAAAATCTACTTTTGTCTTAGATAATGAGCCTAAAAGTCTGAAACAGGAAATTTGCATCACAATAGAATCCCTGGGTAAACGTGTTTACTTTTTGAAGTGCTGCTTTTAAGGACACTGTGAAAGATCAGGCAAGAAGATTAGCAGCGATGGAAAAAGGGTGCTTTGAAATACTTATTTTATGCAGTTACTTATTTAAAATAATTATTGAGATATTTATGTTTTGACTAAAAACAGTAAATTTTTGTTTAAAACATGAAATTCTTTAAAAAAGAAAACCGATTTCAAACGCTACAAGTGTTAGTGAAACAATAATGTTTGAAGGTGGGAATTTATTCTAGGACTTTGATACAGATCTTTAGTTAAAATTTTATGGAAATTATAGTAAAATTATTTTAAAGGGAATGTTCTGTATTCCACTATAGCCACATATTTAAATTTCACTTTGATGAGCTCTTATTCAAAACTTAGAGTTAGGAAAGTCACAAATACGGATAGACGGTATCAGATTCTAATAAAAGTAATCTGTGGCGCCAACTTATATGGGCCCATGGGGCGCGAGCCCACCCAATAATTTGATCTCTTCGCCCACCCAATTTCAGTTGATTTAATTCGTAATTTATTTTTTTAATTATTTAATCGCTGAAATGAAATTTGGCTTTATTAATATTTTCAAAGTAATTTTGTTTGAAAAATAGTAAAGACATCCATTAGACTTACAGGAGCACTGAAAACCCCTT
The DNA here is from genome assembly GCA_963932465.1 of Maratus speciosus. NCBI lineage: Eukaryota > Metazoa > Arthropoda > Arachnida > Araneae > Salticidae > Maratus > Maratus speciosus. The sequence continues at coordinate 486,005,691 of OZ010787.1, forward strand.
CAGCGGATGTATTGTTTAATTTCTCACAAAAACAAATTTCCTATCTGTTTTGATGTCTTGAATTCTGTAAAGAACTTAGGTGACTAAAATGTATGCTTTTCTTGATATTATGTTTTTCGCACTTTCAATAGCTAGCAATTCCAATGTTGTTTAAAATAAATATTAATGTATTTATAAGGAAGAACTTATAAGAATATAATTTAATAAAATTATTTATATAATTATAATTAAATTATAATAAATTAAAAATTTGCTTAGAAAAAACATAAATTAATTTCGAATTATCTTTAGTCATTCGCTCCTCCCCTTTCTCTCTCCTCACACATACACACTAAAGAATTATATGTGTTATTTTACTCAAAAACTTTTGAGCCCACCCAATACTTTTGAAAAGTTGGCGCTACTGAAAGTAATACAAGATCGTCTAGAATGAATAAGCTTTCTAAAAAAAATAAATAGTTCTCATTCTAAAGTTATCAGTAGCTGAAAGTAAGAAACGGATCGAACTTCACCGTTTAGCAATCAATGAGTAACTTTTGGGTTTACTCATAAAGAAAATATGGAATACATTATGAGGTCTTGAAATAAAAAAATTGCTAACTTGAATGCAACAGCAAAAAGCTAAAAAGAAAAAATGGGAGGAAATTGCCTTTATTGTAACTCCGACAATGCCCATTTATTAAAATAATCAAATAAAATTACAAGAGCGATAAATTTTCGAAAAACAGCACTCTTAATATTTATGGCTCAGGATCACAGGAATCGTATATAAGGATCAAGAAAAAAAGTAAAGAGCAATAAACATGCATATTTTTAAAGTACATATTTTTTAAAATAAAGAGTCGTATTAAAAAAATGCAAAATTTCCAAAAAAAAAAAAAAAAAAAAAAAAAGATATCCTTTACATTTATTTGATCAAATTGATCTTAGATTGACAAGAGGTAGCTCTCCAGCTCATAACTTAATATTCTTTTAAATCCCCGAAGATGTGTTTTAGAGGCATGATCTTAATGATTCTCTTCCTTATGGCACACGTTCCAAGAGATCGTTTAATATCCTATATCATAATAGCTAGCTAAGGTTACCTTCCGTCACGCATAGTAATTATGGACGTGCTGGCACTTAACACGTTTGGCAAATACATTTTCTGTAAACATTAATCGTTTCACTAACACTCCCCTCTATTTTAAACTTCTTGCATATTTCTTCTATGAACGCTCTAAATATACTGGTTACTGGATGTTCAACAAAATCTTAAACTGAATAACCTTTAAATTTTTTTAGGATAAATAAAGAATGGGGGTGTTATATTAACTCTTTCGAATTAGCATATATAAAATAACACATGGTCTATTTTAATAGAGCCAAAACAGGGTTTATTTTTATCGATACTTTAAGGAAAATTCGGATTTTTTCTCATCTAAATTTAAAGAAATTAATGCATGTATTAGGGAGTGGGTGAAAGTTGTTTTAAAACATGCATGATTGTTAAGGAACTCGCAGTACTTTATATTTAACTACCTGCGCCACAGTATACCCTGCAATTTGATGTTCATGATGCTCATGATATGCTTTCTTTTAACGTTATGGTCTGTTATTATCACCGATAAAAAAAAGGAATTGATAGATGATGTCTTCATGTTCGAAGAAGGTAGCATATCTGAATGAAATTAAGAATATTTAGTATACTTTAAATGTTTATTTATTTCTTTTAGATGTAAATGGATTTTGGAATGCTTTTGATTTATTTTTGGATTAATATTTTCATAATACTTGAAGTGAAAAAAAACATCTAATGAAGAAATATATTTTCGTAGTATGCGTGAAAGATATATGCAATTGAATATTTTTTAATCCAGAGAGAGGGTGTAAAATGCTAAAAGTTATAAACAACTAAAGATTTCACTTAAGTTGAGTAAAACTAACTTAGAAGTAGGTTAGGTTTTTTTTCGAGGTATATGATGCTGAAATGAAAGAGCAATTCATAAATTTGAAAAGAACTCTTAATCTGATATTTATGTTGCATATTTTCCATGAAAGCCCGCTTTTACAAAATTTTCTATTTACACATTATTTCCTTAAACCCGATCAAATACATACACGATTATTGGCATTAAATGCCCAAACCAGACCACCAAATTTCTGTTTAGACAGCGTTTGACACTGTAAATACAAAGTACAAGGATAAAGGGACTAAAAGCTGTATGTAATTGTCTATGCAATACGATAGACAATGCTGAGCTCAAGCTTGTTAGACAAGCTTCAATGTCTGAGTGAGAGAGATACGGTACAAAATACTTCTACTTTTTTATACTCGATCTCTAAATCGGATTTACGATAATTGAAAGAACAAAGATAAAATCAAACATCAGCAGATCAAGTCAGAATGGTTACTCATTTTCAAATGGACACAGAGTACTGATTAATTCAATGACAAATACCACAATATTAATAGGAGCTGTCATACAGATCCTTAATTAATGAAAATAATAACTATAATTTTATATCCTTTTTGCACGCAATATTGTTAGCATTTGCTATTTGTTTGCAAGAAATACATAAAAGTAACAGAAATACACCTTATTATAAATTTCTCGAATTCCAATTCTATATGCCCAAAAACTTTAACATGGTTAGATCTGAAATAAGAACTCTTTGGCAAATTTCATCACTTTGAGTTCAGCAAATTATGAATTTAGTATATAATATATAATTAACTTTCTTCAAAGCTTTTTAATGTATAACGTCCACTTGAATGTCAGTCTTTGTTTGTGTATGAGTATCTTTTATTCCAAAAATTGGTGTGTCGATATGATTAAATCACAAAATATTATTCCAAAGCAACAAAAATACCTGAGACATAAATGTTATCAGCATGTTAATAACAAGAAATTGCATGTGGAAAAGGATAAAGGAATGGGAGTACAAAGAAATACCTTTATATCAAGGCACTGGCTATGTGCTTTCATAATTGCTCAATAATATATATTAACTATAAAAAGTAAACGGAGAAGAAAATTCCTGAGAAATATTTAAAAAAGAGACTTAAATTACATATGAATTTGTATTCATTGGGTACACGCGGAATACTGAACATGCTCTCTGTTTAAAATTTAACGGTCATTATCATTGATGAAGACTAGAAAACATTGCGAAGTAATTTTGGAATCTTTAAAAAAAAGAACAGTACTTTTTATCAGGAATGTATACAAAGATTTCTGACTAACAATAACATTATTTTTTTTCTAAAAATTTAGAATTTATAGCTCATCTATACTCCCTAAAAAACTCACAAGTCTTGAACTAATTCAATAATTTAAGCGCTATTTATTGACAACATTAATAAAATTAACGAAATCTCTAAATCAAATTCTTTTAAGAGCGCAGATCAGTTTTTAACTGGGAGCACAATATCATATTAAAAATGGCTTACACATCAATTTCTTTCTGACATGTTTGAGATCACAGTAGTAATCAGGCCTGATTTCGACACCTGGTCTTTTCAAAATAACTTATTCAAAAATAAACAGTGGATAATTAGGTCATATCAACATCGCTAAATAGAAATTAAATACTGCCAAAATGTTTTAACTTGGAAACATGAAACACATCACATCAATAATACATCTCTAATTGGTGTAATCACAAAATTCACATACAAAAAGGCATTGGAATCCCATTTCCTTATTTTCTACACATGTATGACAGTAAATTACATATCTCAATGTGTATGTGGGCCTCAAAATATACGTATACATGTAAATATATATGCATATATACAGTGCCGGCCGATTATTAAAATCAATCTCGTTTGAAACATAGTTGAATTTATTGAGCGGTTGAGTTTAATTGACATAAATTTGTGTACCATTGCAAATCCGAATATCAAATGCGGCTAGTAATGATGAAAACTGACTAATACTAATCTAGTAATTAATATTCTGAAGGAATAATTAAAAATAAATGCTAAAATTAATATATTCGTGCCCTTTTAAAATTTAATAACATTTATTCTTACAAAAATACACTTGTAATTACACATACTGGAAGATATCTTAATTGTTTACAAATAACTGATCAATTCTTGTTCGTTTCGTATTGTTCATTAACAGTTTTTCTTCAATAGTATTTTGAGATTAATAAAATTGGTGGAAATTTTTTTCATGGCATTTTTCAATTCAAAAGTGTTTGTTATGGCACTGAGAATTTATCTTCTGCCATCTGAGTTTTACAACTGGCGATGGTGAGTATAATAAACGGCATTTTTCTTTCATTTCTGGAAATTTGAAAGTAATAAACGGTTAATTTTATTAAATAATGATTTTAGTAAGCGTCAACTACTGTATTCAATATACATATGTATATTTGTGAATGCCCACAAACACATGCGTATTTCTTGTAATACATGTATTGTTTTGCACGCAATATATTCGCGTATTTATCAGGAAATCTAAACTTTTATATAAAATATATCCAAATTATGGATTTCTGTTGATTTTTTACAGAATTATATATATATATACGTATATATATTACTTTACTGGCCATAATTTTCAAAATATTAAGGTTCCAATGCCATTGAAAACGTTCTACGAAACATTGAGGAAACAAACGTTTAAAAAAGAGGGAAAAACTGATAAAAGTAACAGATTCTCTCAAAATGTTAAAAATCTTAATAGAAATACGGATACAATTAACAATATTATATTAAACAAGTAACAACTTCTCACCACAATGAAAAATGAACTACGATGAAAATTCATTCTGTTTTTTTTTTTTTCAATTATGCACAAGAATAATATACAAAGGGTGGAACGGAGCAAAATGAATAGCATTTTGTTTTGTTTAAAAACATACAAATTTGAGGTATTCAGAAAAACTGCAAAAACTGCCACAATAACAACATGTGGCAAAAACAACGAGTTCACCACACGAGAAGTGTGAATTGTTTTTTTTTTTTTTTTTTTCAGTCTGAGCAATCGACAGATCGAATCACAAAATATAATGGATTAAGGTTGGACATGAAAGAATATAGAATATACAATTACTTGCAGAAATTTTTGTTTTTACACATTTATTTTTTCATGAAAAAATCCCTGACATTATTGATGGAGTCAGCACCTCTGTGAAGAAAACGACATGTAGTGCCGATTCCGGCGCAACCTTTGTTGAAAAAATGCAAAACTTCGCTTTATGAAATTTTAAATATCTGATTTAAGCATTTATAGAAAGGGATTTACATTTTATTTTACTAAGAACTTCATTTTAAAAATATTCTAAAATTGAGAAAATATAATTTTTTTCTTTTGATAAATGAAAAATGTTGATAAATATTGTAGCACTTTTTCAGCAAAGGCTGCGTTAATCACATGTTGACTGCTATGTTATCTTTTGATATATAACTGACATTATTATTTAAATATTAAATGAATACTGTATACCAACCTTCTTAAAACGATTTGAGCCAAGAAAATAATTCTGTGTGCTGTGGTATATATGATTTTATGCCATATAACGTCAGTCTTTTAATGATAATACTACATAGTCTTTATGATGAGGTAAGACAGGTGGCAAAAACAATGTCCTTTAGAAATCTCACTATTACAAGAGACGTCAAAGCCAGCTTATCTCGTGTTATTTCCTCCAGGAAAGATAAGTTGTGGAAACATTTATTTCCATTAATTATCTCCTACTATACAATTTTGATTTGGAAATTTTTATTTAATAGAGAATTTTTTTTTTTCATTTTATTCACTTTATTTAGATATCTATTGGAGAGTAGAACACATGCTATGCATATTTAAGAAATATTTAAAATCTTATTACATTCGAAGATTTTGACACTGGTATAAAAACTAGGCAGTGACACTTCTGACTTGCACTCTCTTAATCAAGGCACCGGTATGAGTCAGATGGACTTTCCCTCGCAATCACAGGTGCAACATCACAAACTCTTTCGTTTTGATGGCCTACAAAACAAAGACATTCTAAGACTTTCTTTTGACTCTCTCAAGAGACGGAGAGTGTGAGGGAAAGAGACAGAAGCGCCAGTGCGTAGCCTATTTGTAATATATAGACCGATTATTCTTTCCTGGGAATTTGATAATTTGAAAGCTTACCATAAACAAAAAGATAATGCTGGCTTTTAACGATTTTGTCTCAGATTCAAGCTTCTTATTTTTCAAAATGTGCATCACGCTGATGACGAAATGTACTCTCTATAGTACTCAAAATATTTACCAGAGTTCGTGACTCGTTGATTCGTATAACGGAGAAAGTCATAAAGAAGTTCAAGTTCACATAATCTCTCGCTTATTCAATAAGAATGTTTTTTTTTTTTTTTTTACACAACACAACACTACAATTCACCGGGAATTAAAAAATATGAGGTTGTGCCTCCATAAATTCAGTCTTTGGAGGAATATTGAGCTTTTAAGGGATTCTATTGATGCAGGTGTAAATAAGTATTTGGATGGTACACAACAAATGCAGATACATCGCATGAAAGTGAAAGGAAGGGGGGGAAAGAACAAACGTTGAATGTTCCTCCTGAAACGGTGTACTTGAAAGAATCTCTCTCACGTTTCGGTAACTTGATATCAGCACCCCTTACTGTTGTTGGCTTTTATCTTTCATTGTTATCGGATGCTCACCCCCACTCATCGTAGGCATGGAGGCGTAATTCCGTATTTGGTGAAGAGAAATAAGCTGGTTGGGAAAAGAGCTATGGCTCTGTTTTACCTCCATAGATCCCATCGGATTCGTACTCTTTGGAAAATTGATGGGCTCATATGGAAAATATGAGGTACGTGTTGCTGACGGCATAGACAACTGAGGTCCTGAAGAGATGGGCAACATCCCAGATTGAATCGGCGTAAATGCCGACGTATTCTTACTTGTGGGTGGATGAGGTTGCGTCATAGACGAAGTATCATATTGGTTTTGACCTAAGTGTGAACTAAGGTCATGGTCCCTGCCGTTTGTATGATTGGCACTATTAGCCACCATCTGCTGTTGCTGTTGTTGTTGCTGTTGCTGTTGATGGCGAGGATCCATGTGGAGCCTCGCATGATGGTCATTCATGCTATTCTGAAGACAAGTCTCAGATACATGAGGATGCAGATGGTGGGAAGGGGGAGACATGGGCGATCCCATTGAACCGGGATCTCCCATTCCATGATGAGTATCGGAGGCTACTGAGGTAGCAGTCTTAGTCCAATAATTCTCCGCAGGGGTTGGCCCACGAAGAGATTGGTTGGAAGGTATATTGAGGTTACTGTTGTTGGTAAGAGGGGGTAACGGACGTTTTTCCAAACGGTCAGCATGTTTCTGCATGTGTTTGGCAAGGTATGTTTCCTGCGTATAAGATTTTCCACAAAACTGGCATATATGTGTTTTTAAGTGCTTCGATTCTTTGTGCTTTGGGATATGCTCTAAGAGACCCGCTTCATCAGCAAAACATTTATAGCAACTGTTACACTTATATGGCTTATCAGTCTGATGACACCGGGAATGAGACTGTAAGTTGGACAGTTGCGAGAAGGCCTTGTTGCAGCCTGGTGCTCGACACTTGTACGGCTTATCTCCCGTGTGCGTCCGGATGTGCTGCTGAAGGTGAGACAGCTGTGTGAACTTCCTCTGGCAGATCTCACACCGATACGGCTTGATACCCAGATGGATACGCGTATGTTGAGACAGGTACGAGGAGTTGGCGAACGCCTTGGAGCATTGGGAGCACTTGTACGGTTTCGCCTCACGCATGTGGATTTGAGTGTGTAGCTGCAAGTCTGCCTTGGACCCAAAGATCTGGAAAGAGTACAGAGGGATTGCAATCAGATACGATTCGTTCTTTTTTGAGAGCAAGTTTAAGAAATTATTGGTCAATGATTTTGAAAACTGGCCTACCACACCATTTGAAAGGTCATTACAAAGTATCATTTTTAAAAAGCAATTAACATATTTAAATATTTAAAGGAAAAATTTCGAAAGTCAAATGATTGGGAGATATTCTTTTATTGAAACTAAAGAATTGGATCCCATAATGGGTTAAAAATTTAATATTAAAATTTAATGAGAAGGGTCTTATATGAGTCGGTAATTTTGTCGGCCAAGGCAGGCTGCAGCTAAACACTTTGGACGAAGCCTCTCTGGGCATGGTGTGGCTGTGGCAGTGGGCGTGAACCGGATTGGCCTCGCGCGTGGCCACAGAAATGCCTGGAGGGGAACTCACTCCTGAAGCACTGGGCCACAGAATTCCTCCAATCCGGTGCACGGCAGGAAGAGAGAGAAAGGGAAAAGACGCACACACAAAATAATATGACATATATACATAAAAAAACAAACAACTCATGAATAGAAACTAGTTCGTTTTGGAATCACTAACCAGAAATTTCAAGTTTCACAACAACATTTACACAGGAATATAAAAATTTCTTATTGAATAATAACATGAGATACTTTGTTCTAATATAAAAAATAAGAATATACAAAAAGCAAATTTGTCACACAATAAGAAGCAAAAAAGGATTAACTTTATGCAATATTTCTAGATATATAACAACATAAATAACCAACAGATGACGCCACTTGCACGAATTTTGCTTTCGTAGCTGGAGGGAGGGCGCGAAGAAGAGATTAAAGGATGAAGGGAGAGCATAGAGTGGGAGATATGGCCGGAAGGGGAGTAATTATCTTTAACATCAGGAAAGTGCTTTGGTAAAACGTCTAATGTTTAATAACCAAATCACGCTCACCTACTTGTCTAAACTGTTTAACAGGATATACGCATATATATTTTAAAATAAATTTTATTTGAGTGAGAATACATTTTGTATTTAAAATTTGATACGGTGCATTAAGAAAGAAAAATTTTAAACTCCAGATTGAAGAATATCATTTGAAATATGAGATTATGCAACATTTTCCTTAAAACGAAAATATTTGCTATTTTTACTTTTGTTCTTGAGAAATAATTTAAGTACTTTTAATTGAATTAAATGTTTAAATATTTTATTTTGAAAATTATTTACTATTGAAATCTTCCAACTCACGAAAAGTGGGGGGAAAAATATGTAAAATAATTTTATTGAATGGATGAAATTATAATAAGTTACTGAATGGATAAAATTATTATAAATTGTAGTTTTTGACAAAGGGAAAAATGAAAGTATGTACAGATAAATAAAAACATACATGAATTCAGCGTAAAGATTTCAGTTTAAGAGAACAAGCAATATTTTGATAAAAATTACATGCAAACATAAATCTTGCGAAATATATTAATTCTCTAATAGCACATTCTTTAATATCTAAAAGAGTCAAAACGTAATTTTAAATCGTATAAAAAAATCTTGTCGTAACTGCATATATAAACACCCTCACTGTTGTTTCATATTCTTTTAAATGTACAAAAAAAAAAAAAAAAAAAAAAAAAAAAAAGATGCACGAACATGTACACAGTATCTGAGATCTAAGAGAATGAAAATAAAAGAATTAAAAATGAGCTGAATCAATTATTTCGCCTTAGATTTAAAATTCAGCTCGCGTTATTTGTTCAATTGATATCCATTACAGATTTATTTTCTTCCACCTTTATTGCATCAAATTTAACTTTTTCGGAATGGATCCACCAACGTTCACACTCTAGCCCCCACCTAATTACGTTTAGTGTTCTTGTTCACGATTTTCTATTTTTTATTTCCTTCAATTTTTTCATCCTATCTAGCTCATCCTATTATTGGCATAGTCTAAGAGAAAAGCAAAGAAATCGAGAGATGCTGGTGTAAATTATAATTTGCCTACGCCCCGAAGGCAATAACTGGAGTCGGCGCTAATATCAATTAGCCAGAACCAGATTAATATTTCTAACACGAGCTTGCTTTTGAACCGGCGCTTTTGTTTTATTATTAGTCCGGTCGTTTTTTCAACCACTTCTGGATGGGGATACAAATCTTATTTTCTGACTATCCTCCCTGTTTTCTTTATTATACCGAGTCTATTTGTTATTAAAATATGATTAGCGATTGAAAAAAAAAAGAGTTTAAATGTTGGTAATTACGAGAACAGTGATTAATTATGTCAGCACACAAAGCGAAATTTATTTAGGCAACAGATTACGGAAATTTTTTTCCAATTCCTCCTCCTTTTGTCTCTTCTGTGCAGAGGAGGGCACATTTTTTATATATGTTGTTTTTATTTTTTATTTTTTCATTTTTAGATTCCGGCCTTTTACAGTTATCCGCTTTTTTAGCCGCTACAGTAGAAAAATGTATTAATTGAAGAGAAATAAATACTTTTCGCACTTTTTTAATTTATAATTCTCAAATTCTGCATAGAAACATGACCTGAGTTTGAGAATTAATCATGCAATTTATAAGAAATAATTTACTGGAAGTAAACCTGTGAATATTCCTGAATATTGACTTCAAGAAAAATTATTTTTTATCAAAAAAACATCATTGCAATGGTAACGTCTGCTTTTGTATCCTTCAATATAAAATGCGCATGACGATGTTTTAAGGAAGCGAAAACATAACGACCTTGAGTATACGTCTGTCTAAGTTTCATTTTAAAATCAACGAGCTCTTTTACACATTTCTCGGCTTTTTTATTGTTGTTAAAAATCCATGAAAGCAGACAACCTGTAGAAGAAAGTGGTGCTCTCAAAATACATTTTAGAGAATATGGTTCTTTATTTATGAAAATAAATTCACCCAGACTTCTAAAGAAAGATACTGACGCCGGTTGAATGAAAGAAAAATTGGAAAACAATAGAAACAATCTTACAGTTTTCAATTCTTTAACTGTATCCTTCTAGTGCAACTTTACAATTTTTTCTTCGTATCACATTTTCTTTAAAAACTAAATTTATAATTTTTGTGATTATACAGAATATATCGAAATTTTTTGATAAATTAAAATAAATTATGTAAGATTAAATTATTAAGATGATTCAAGAATTTCATGTAAAATATATTAATAAATAAATATCATACAATTGTTAATCTTTGAAAATTTAGAGTATACTAGATACAATTTTGAAAATCTGTTTTGGAATCTCTGCATTATTAGTTGTCGTACATGCATAAAAATGCAACAAAAACAACTAAACAACCGCGTTTGAAATATTTTCTTATTTAAAATGCATTTTGTATATACTAGCATGAAAAATGAATGATGAAGGAGAAAGACATTTTAAACATGTTTTAATTCCTGCAATGTAAACTTCAATGAATTAAAAAATATATGAATACAGGAAGAGACACTTATTTAATTACTTCTGAACAAGCACAATTTTTTAGCTTTGTAATTTAGTAAAGAATATGTAGCATTTTACGATAGATTATTAACGGGTAACGTTAATTTCTTTTAGTGTTTTACAATAGATTCACTATCGGGTGAGGTTTCTCAGATTTAGAATTTATTAACAGTTTATATGATGGATTACAGTATTTGAAGTCCTGTCTATTTCTATAACCTTACACAATACTTTTGTGAGTTGAACTTCTTAGATTCTGTATTTTGAAGTTGTTTTGTATTTAAAGTATGAAAACTAATGAATCTTTTTATGCTTTTTCTAACTCAAGTTCTGTATAGTTCGAGACTGTTTACTTTTCCGTTAACGCCGTAACATATGGAGTTTGGAATTAAAGCATCATAGTAAGCTTAACAATTACATTAACCATTAAAACTACATGTTTAAGGATGCATGTTTTTCACTGTGTTCATTAGAATAGATGGCATTATTTGCTGTTGATATTAATGTCATTCATTATTTTTGCGTGACTTTCCTCAAAGTATACCTTTCTAACTCCCTATAGGAAATATATATCGATGAATAAAAAACCGTTAATTCCGCAGAATAAGAAAAAGTATTCACACCTATGAAAGGAAATAAAAATAACGTTGTTCTGAGCAGTTATTTTTCAATAAGTAGAAAAATAACTCGCAATAGACAGCAAAAAATCTTTAATTTGCCGTTCTAAAAAAATACAATAATTAAATTTTGTTTTGACACATTTTACACAACGGAATTACACACACACACACACACACAAAAAAAAAAAAAAAGTATCAGAATAATGTGCGGAGCAGAAAAATTGTCATTCAATTGAGAACGAGTTTTAGTTTTATTCTCTGATAACCGATATTTCAAAAATTAGCTATTAATTTTCTTCATTCTTCGACTTTAAATTCGGGCTACCTAATTAAAAATAATAATAATAACGCTGTAGTCCTTAAAATTAAAATTTAATTCTTTATAACTGCATTGAACAAACCTATAAAATTTGCTTGTTTGGACTTTGGAGGTAGTAAAAATATTTGCACTTTTATAAACAAAGTTATGTATAGTAGACAGTTATTTTTAATATTAGCTTGGATTTGTTATATATATATATAAAAGTCTTTCCTTAAAAATATACAATATATCACAAATTTTACAATCATTCATTTTCTATTATGCTGTTTAAAACATATTTGTATATGTGAAATATAATATGCGATGATGCGAATATGATAGATAATAAATGTGTTGTATAAATCGACCGTAAGATGAAACTCGTGCTTTGTATTATAAGAAGGAATGTATTCTATTGACTTTTTACGCAATCATATATGCCTAAGACACAAATATATGGCATAAATTCTTTAGAATGAGGGAGTTAAATAATATGTTCCTTGGGCTTTCTGAATATTATATAAAATAAAAAAAAAAGCGTTTGCTCCCATACAAATGGGTAACGCTTGTATGGGGGGGATTTTATTTTATTTTATTTATTTATTTTTTTTGGGGGGTGGGGGGTGGGGGGCCACTACACATCTGATCTTTATTCTGAGTTTTAATGATAAATAAATATAGACAGAAATAGAGGGCAACTCCCCGTGTCATAATTCTTTTGATCGCAAAGTTTTAAAAGTTTTAAATGTAATATAAATTCTATTATAATTTAAAATTTATGAAATCTAGAGGGGCTCAAGAAGATATCAGGGGGAAGGTGGTTCTGCCACCGTTTGGTTACCCCCCCCCCCCCTGCACTGCTGCCCATAAATTAAGAGACAAACACAAAAAAAAATTTCGTACACATAAGTTTTTTTTTTTTTTTGACATATCAAAATAAACTGACCTGCAGCTTTAGCCAATAGATTTAGCGTCATAAATCGTCACAAATTTTACAGTCACTACGGTAAATCAAAATGTGATATTTTTATTAGTTTCACTATTACTCTAAATTGAAATTTGTGATTCGATTATGAAGTCACCCAGTGACACTCGCGTGACCGTCATTTGGAGACTCGAATGTGAAGTCATAATGATCGTCGCATTATGGCTAGTCACTAAATGACGTGATAGTCATTTGAAGACTCCACTCTGAAGTCACTATGACAGTTGCTTTGAGAATTGCCACTGGTGTGACGGGCACTTGAGAGTAATAATGAAACTAATAAAAGATATCACATTTTGTTTAACCATAGTGATTGTGACATTTTAACCATTTGGGATGTCACAGTGATGTCTCATCGACTAGCCGTGCTATTAGTGTAGGACACATTTTCCACCTCTTCCTTTTATATAATTTGAATGTTATTGCTCTCAATTTACTTTAGTATTCAAAAATTAGCATTTTGTGTTTGTTCCTTAATTTATGCACACAGTGTATTAACGTCACATAACAGTCACAAACGAGTGACACTCGGACGCTAATAAGTGGCACATTCACCTATTATCGATTAAAAACTACACAATTTTTGCCTCTAGAATATATGTAAACGTGTCCTTCTCAGGCACTTGCATATCGGACCACAAAATAAAAAGTTCGAGTATAGATTTAAACTTTTTCCTTCATAAAATCGTGCTTACATTCTAATTTTTACATCAAAAAACGTTCAAATAATAATGGATTTTCATTTTTAAAAAAATATTATTATGGGCCGTTTTCTCGGAGAAAAAACCCAGCGTTAAGAGGTTAATAATTTCATGTGCATATATACGCCCATGCACAAGCATATCAGCGAGTGCTTTATTGTGTTCAGCTTTTTTTTTAAAAAGCGTAAGTTAAGGAAAAAGAAAGTAAAAATTCAGTTTTGAAAGAGGAAAGAAAAGTATTAAAATCACTATTTCCTCGCAGAAAATTCCACCATTCCCAATTATCCATTGGGATCTTGTATTCATTGTACATCATCATGCTGATGGAACGACTCTTAAGTAATTTCTTATCAAAGCAGCCACTAAACACAGCTTCGCGAAAAAAGAAGAAAAAAGAAAGAAGAGGGGAAGCTTAAACTGAAAGCTAAACATGCATAAAAAATGCCTCTTGAAAAGGTAGGGAAGAAGGAAAAAACTGTTTGCCAGGCGACAGCGTAGGAGAGGAACTTAAGTTAACCATTGATGGATTAATCCCTCAACAATGCCACTTTGAATGCAACACTGCTGAGGGACCCGCTATCTAGCGCCCACAATAAGTTCAGTTGAGCGAGTTCTCGAAAAGATAGCAAAATGTTGTGGGACTGAAAACGACGACAAAAGAGTAATGAGTCATGACGACCGATATGTTTAATCAGGATAACACCATGCAAGAAATTCGCCTTGGAACCGATTTACAAGAAGCAAGAATTATTTACTAGCACCTTATGTAGATTTGCGTTCATTTACAGTATAAATTATGGGTTCTCAATTGTTTCTTCTTTGGCAATGATGCATTTGGAAAATGGGGTACTTCTGACAATGTTTCTTTTCTCTCAGGAGATCGATAGATTTTTTTTCGTAAAAAAATGCATTGAACACAATTGAGGAAAAGTAACCCTATGAATGCTTCAATCATCATCGCTTTTAGCCCTCGAGCGATTAAAAATGTTTCAAGACCGGATAACTTCTTAGAAATGATTTAGTAGTCTACATTAGCAGTAATATACTCTTTAGGAATAAATTCAATTCCCAATAGAAGGATTCTAAAGTTTATATCGATATAATAAATAAAATAAACGTTTGAAACTTCCTTCAAGAAACTCTAACAATATAAACGAAAACAACAAGACAACAACGCAAAATGAATTGGAAGCCAAAAATTGACGCAAAAACATAATAAATTAATAATTCAATCTTTAAAAGAGTTGAATGAGCTGCAAAAAAAGACTGCCTATTTTCATACAGGTGGTGTTTTTTCTTAAAGCGATAATTTGCTGCCTCTCTAGAAAGTTGCTCAATTTCATCTAAAGATTTTTAATCATTTTTCAATTTTCGTGAAATAGTCAGTTATGATTGAAAGATTAAAAAAAAAATGATTCATTTATATCTTGAAAATCATACAAAAGGTTTCTTATAACTTTATTTTATTCAAACTATAGAAAGATCAGAACATAAGTAGAATCGAAATCGTATTTATTTTGAATTACAATTTAGTGTTAATAAGAAGTTTTAATTTTATTTATTAAAAATATATACTTTTTATTTATTGAATATCCTTTTCAATATTGTTATTTTATAAATATTAATTGTTGTAAATAAAAATTGATTACATGTTGTTTTGTGAATATAGATGGGTAAATAAATTTACAAGTTTCTAATGGATAATTGTGATGGAATATAAATATTTATTAAATACACATAAGCAAAATATATGTCGAAAAAAAGCTTGAATTCGAGATTTTTGTTTATATCGCTCTCTGCATCCATAGAAACAGTGTAAAAATAAATGGTAGCAGAAAAAACCATATTTCCCAAATTATCTGTCTTATTAACTTCATTTTCTATTTGAAAATATAGATCTATTATTAAATTTAATTCATTTTTTTAATCTTTTTAGGTTGTACAAAACACGTATTAAAATGAGTTTACTTTTTTTAATTGGTGTTATATTTAGAAAAGGAACAAAACAATTTGTATACGTTTTATTATTATTATTAGAAAAAAAATTGCAATTTACCTTTGTAATAAGAGAAGGAACTTTGAAAAAACAGTTGAACATGACTGAGGATTATGGAGTTTCCATTATTACACCAAAATGGGTGAGAATGTACGCAAATATGGAACGCAAAAAACTTCAAATACTATTATTTTAGTTCAGTGAAATTTACTACAGAATCAGCTACAGAAAATTTTAGTCGATTACGAGAATTGAATAGATTTAATTTATAATTCCTAAATTAATCAAAATTCCATACAATGAAAAAATATATGATTGAATAAACTTTTTAATATTTCTAAGATTGTAAATGCAGATAAAGTACTAAATAAAGTACTAGTCTTTCTCTTCACATTCACTCATATAGACAAGCGTTTCAAATGGTTACGTTGTAGTAAAACATACATATATTTTTCTTAGTTATTTAAAAAATGTTCGGAAGAAAGCCTTTACTAGATGCGTTATATTTTGAGGATTTTAATATGTAATTATAGAATTTCCTCAAAAGAAAGAAGGAAAAAAGAAAAAAAGGAGTTTTCGGCCAAATTTCAATACATTAATCCTGCAATGTAGGCTCTACTTATATAAAAATGAACTTTTCTGATAAAGAAAAATTAAATATATAATTTTAAAGAAGTCTATAATGTATCGAATATTTTACATATTTAAAAAAATTGTTTCTTCTAAATTCGGTAACAAATCATTCCAGTAAGATCAAATATAGACTTAAAATTGTGAAAAAATTATGAAAGTATACCTAATTTATAATTAGGCAATTTCACCATAGTCCCCTTTTTTGGCTCAAAAAACGTTGATAAAAACATATAAATAACGTTTAAGATCTTTGTACTAAAGCCAGTCGTGACTTTCGAAAATGTAAGCTCAAATTTAACAATCTGTGCTGTGACTTGCAGCCTCCGAAACTATTTCTTTTAATTTTGTATAAACTGTAAATCTTGACCAAATGTTTTCCCCAATTACATTTATTTAAACATATCAAAAATCTTTATTTGATCTTTTTAATATCCCGCACCTTCTATATATTTCGTGTTCAAAAACCATCTTCCTAATTACACAAATTATTTTCAAGAATTAAAGTGTACTTTTTCGAAAACTATGAAAGAACAAAGCAGCTTTTGAGCAATATCAGTTTTCCATCCCCCACACACAAATTTCTGGATGCTACTCATTATGTACCCCCTTCCCACCCGTCTTACCAAGGCAATTAAAGTGACGCTCCGGTTATAATTTCCGGATAATCCCTTTAAAAAAGGTATCGATCGACCCGAAGCAAAGAATAATGTTTAGCAAAGAGGCAGTTATCCAGAGGACCTAGCGTCACTTTGCAGCCGAATAACTAATGTCTGCTGGGGTAAGTGCATTTTCGATATGAACATCATCATTAAATAAATGGTGTGAACTCTTAGCGTCCCGAAATCTGACAAGGGCCCAAGACCCGTGATTATGTATGATTAGTTTGAGCTAAGCGATGACCGGGCTTTTGTTTTCTGGCCACTAGTGCTTTGAAAAAAGAGAGAAAAAATACAACCATCTTACAAGAACAGACGCTGTTATTAGAGAACCTGGCTAATGATATTCCGGCGTTTATGCAAAAGATGAAGCAAAAACCAGTGACATATTACGCTTCAAGCTATTTCCTTTGCGTCAGCAACACTTTTTTTGTTTAAGGAAGTATTACTTGTTTTGTTTGGAGATGATTTTTTCCCCCTCTCTTCAAATTTTGTGCTCCATTGCTGACTTTATGGAGGATAATGAAAAATATTAAATAACACATGCTACTGAGGGAAGTAATTTTTGGGAGGAAAAAAATGCTGGAGATATATCGTATTTGAAAATGCACAGTAATGTAGAGTGCAGTCCAGCTACAAACTCATGTTGAAAATAAACCGATACGAATAAAAATGTAACAAAAAATGTAAAAAAAAAAATCGCTACAAATAACTCAGTGACTGTCATATTTTTAAGTCAAGCTAATTATTTAATAAATATTCGTTTCCTCAAGGTTTCGAAACGAAGGTTAAATTAACATGTTTCTAAATTATATTTGTCAATTATTGCGGTTTTACTTTGTGAAAAATTTCTTAGAAATAGATTCAAAGATTTTTCATTAATACAATAGGATGGAAGAAAAATCATCAACATACTCAGATAAATCTTATAACCATTTTGACTGTTTCTACTTTATCTCTTTCTGCTCCAAAACTGTAAAAATAATTAACTGAAAATAAAGTTTTATTTTCTTTTAATTTTTGAATAAGATGTGGACTGTACATTGAAAAATTTAATACAATATATTGCTTCTATGCACCGACATGCTATTTTACATTTCATATTTTTACAATATTTAAAATGTGCAAAACTATATTTAATGAATCGATTTTTTTTTTGACAATTTTTTTATTAATGAACATTTTTACAGATATTTAAATTCTTCATTTATAATGCCCCAGCGCAGCTTCACCAAAGAGTAAGAGGTAATTGTCAATTAAAAAGCAAAATTAAAAAGTTTTTAATTAATCTCTTTATAAAAGAAGTCCACTTACTTAATTTACACATTACGAACTACTTCTTAAGGTGGTCCGTGACACAAAAATCCCCAAAACAAAACAGTTTTACATTTTTAGTTTTACTCTACAGATATTAGCATAAAATCACACTAACCTCACGTAGTGCAATATTTAGATCAAAATATATAAACTTTTTACATTGTATAGACTGTGGTTGTTTAAGAGGTACGAAGCCGAAATGCATTTTTTTCAGACCCATCATATTTAAATTGGTCTATCTAACTTTCCATCAAATATAAAGTTATGAGATGTCGTGCAATTATTTCCCGTTATATGCTCTTGTATTCGGGATTTTTCGTTTTCAGTGAAAATTTTGAAAATACGATTTTCTTAGTCAAAAGTATGCCAAAAAATTTCTTTTTTTTTTTTTAAATTTAAATATTGTTTTAAATATATATATTATAAATCATGAGGGCAAATTATTATTATTATTATTTTACTCAAAAATAAAAAAGTTTGTAAAATGCGTTTTTTTTTTCAGAAGTTATATCAGTTTTTAAATATGGCTAAAATTAATACTTTCAAAAAATTACAGTTCTAATTTTTTTAAGAATTCGCATTTCAAAAGGTTTCAATATATATGAAAAATATATATGTGAAATATTTAGATAGATACATAATACTTATTGCGAAATCATTTTTTCACAGTACAGAAAGTAGCTCCTGAAGACTTGTCTCACTTTACAATTTTGTTTCGCATCATTTGTATTTCTTAAATGAAATTTTCTTCTGTATTTTTTTTTACTTAAGTTTGTTTTATGCAAATTGTCTGTCAAAATCAGATTTTAAATTGTTATTCAATTTGGGCTAATTGATTTCTGTTTATTTTACATACTCTTTCTTTCTCTCTCTCTCTCTATATATATATATCTGTAATTTGTATATATATAAATATCTATTAAATATTTATTTTACTCTAGAAATTAATGCATAATATTATTATTAAATGCCATCTCCATTTAATGATTTGGTTATTATTTTTAACACGCTGACGTACACTTGCGTCTATAGCCGTCAAAGCGAAGTTCAGTATGTGGCATAATGATTGATTGACACCAGGATTTACATGAAAAAATATATGAAAATAAGTAAAAGCTTAACTTCACGTGCATTCAATAATGCAAAAATTAGTTTTAAAATAGTGGTGCCAATTTAGGAAGGAAAAATTAAGTGAATTTCGCTTTGACGGCTATGGACGCAAATGTCCATCAACGTGTTAAATGAACTTGTAGAGATCAATTTCAATTCAAAGGTGCTCTCTCTCTCTCTCTCTATATATATATATATATATATATATATATTTACGATTCAATGTGGTATTTTAAAATATTGTATGATTCTATTGCTGAGTAAGTTTTTAACTCAAATGTTTCTTTTTTATTTTTATTGTGAATGACATTGTTCTGCCCGGGTCTTACATGTTTATTAATTACATACTTCTTTCATTTTTTCATGGTGTGGTTAATCGGGCAGTGGAAGAAATAAACATTTAAGCTGTAGCTTATTATTTCTTCCTCAGAAATTAACCGCTTATTACTAATGATTTCGTAATATTGCTATTGAAAACGAGTTACGAATCATTAGTTCCAATTTTATTCATAATTGATTTATCATTTTAAGTACATTTTGTAGTTTTCTTTTTGAACTAAGGAATTTTCAATTTTGAGATCATACATTTCGTGCAGGGGATTTGTTGATGCTGACGGTGATTCATTATTTCAAGTTTTTTTTTCTTTGGTTAAACTGATTTAGTGACAAATAGTTTCAGAAAATATTTCAAATATTTGTGATTTTCTTCATATATTTCATTATTTACTTGTTCTTTTTATGAATTCGACATCCTGTTGTTTTTCCTTTCGCCAATTTTGAATGTTTTAATTTTGAATACTTCATATATTGGTCACCAGGATATAGGTTTATTAAAAAATTCATTAATGATTACTTAAATTGATAATAGTTGATCCAGCTTTATTACGTATGATGTCAGTGTAATGTATTGATACTCACTTTGTTAATTTTTATTTTAAAAAAAGATGATGAATTGTAATATTATATATATTATATACACCACATATATATAAATACGCATTATATGGCCAAAAGTCACTGAAAACTGTCGATTTTAGATGTTTTGTCTAATATCTAGAGAACGTTACGAAATCTCCTAAAAATTTAGGAAGTAAAAAAAAAAAAAAAAAAAAAAAACACAAAAAAAAAAAAAACACACAAAAAAAAAAAAAAACATGATTGACTTCATATTTTTCAGTGAAGGGTTTACCAAAGAAGAAGTTTCCGCATGTTTTTTGTTTCTAGCACGCAGGGTTTTCAACCCAATTCGACGCCACCTTCAAGGAATTTGACAAAGTGTAATAGAAAGAATATAGTAAAATTAAATTATAAAGATATTAAATATTTGATGTAATAGGGGCAATAGTGAATAATTTTATATAATAAAAATAATATTAACTGCTCATTCGCGAATCACAACAAAAACCTTTTTGCATAATTTAGTAGTCAAATACAGAGAGCAAGTCATATATAACAAAGGACAATTAAATATTCTAAAAATTGAGAAAACTATATCGCCGATATAGTGAGCAGAATTTCAGTTGTTTTCAAAAAGTATCTGATGATAATTGGTTTTTCACAAATTGCAATTTTACATTTATTTTAAATTTTTTATTGATGCTTTAGCTCAAGACGCAGGTCTGTTACCTTAACCTATGAAGAACTTAAACACAACTTTCACTAAAACAATGCGCTTTTTCGCCTAAATACATAAATGCAGAGAAATACAAAGCGCACATCTTCCTTATTTCCGTTCTAAAAGAAAATGGCTTCCTATTAGCTATATGTTTAATAAAAAAGGTGTTCTAGAATTTTCCTCTCTCAGAAAGAAATTGGTCGGACCGTATTTTAAAATATGAAATCTTGCGTTTTAAAAATTAATTGTAGAGCAAATAACTGAAATAATGTATCTTTTTCTGATGTCAGTTTGATAAATACTTCCAAACTGAATAAATGAAATATTGTATAATTTATAAAATAATTACGATTGCTGAATGTATAAAATTGAATGCAAGATATGAAGAAAAAGATCCTCTAATTTTGTTATGCTTCTATTCTATTTACATATTAATCATTTTCGAATAGAATCTATTGTATTGTCATGCGACCTTTATTTAAATAACAAATGGAGCGTTAGTGAGTCAGCTTAGAATCGTTTCGACCGATATACGGATTATTACGAAATTTATTTATTTAAGCTTTGTTACAATAATAATAAAAATGTTTTACGTCGGGATTTTTACCTAAAAAGAAATTTCGAAGATATTATACCTAGGTCATTGTAATCTTCAATTAGATATTATAATATCGAAACAAAGGAAATTATTAACAAATAAAGTTTAAAAGAAATTATTGGAACAATACGATATGCCTTGTGATGCTCTATACAGGATAAATTATGGCCATTGTTCATCATCTAGGCTTTATCTATTTAACACTATTCTTGCACAGAATAATAAATACTCGATCTCAAATAGACCCAGCACTTTTAATATAGTGTAAATAAACTAGTATCTAATCATGTCATTTGCCAGAACGAGATTTTCTATTTCTAAATACTTTCTTTGGTAAATTAAAGAAGAAAAATAATTCATAATTTTAATAGTTACGTGGAGATTTCTGTTAAAGATTCCCCAGTTTTTGAATGACTTTTTTCTTTTAGTAGAAATATTAGATAGTGTTGACTCTAAACCACTTTAGCAGGGCGCAGCGCACTACGGCCCTTTTTATTTCTTTTTTGCGCCCGGCGGATCTTTTAAACCCTTCCGATGCGCCCGGCGGCCCTTTTTAACACATCCTATGGCCCGTGGCAATTCAATTAATTCCGGGAAAATATCGCAAATTCTAGGGACTCTAAACAAACCAGTTCAAAATATTTTTTGTGAATAAGGTACAAGTGTCCCCTTTTTGAAAAAAAATGTGCCCCTTTTTTAGAATAATGTTCCCCTTTTTAAAAAAATTTGCCTTTTTTCAGAATAGTGTCCCCTTTTTGAGAAATCCCCGCCCGGCGGCCTTTTTTTCTAGAGTCAACACTATTAGAAGAGTACTATAATAATATTTTATTTTAAAAAAATGCATAGTATCGAGAAATGTTTTAATATTTATACTAACGCACTGTTCAACATTCAAGCTTTGTCTATTTAAGACTTTTCTTAGACAGAACAATAAATATAGTATCGCAAACAGATTTCGTACGTTTAATACAATGTTAGTATATGAGGATATAATCATATCATATGATAGAATTTTTATGTTTCTTAATATTTCTTAGGTAATTGCATTTTCAAAAATACAGTATATGGCCAAAAATCACAGGAAAATTTCGATTTTTGACATTGTGTCGAATATCTATGGAGGCACTCTAGGAATTATTTTACAACTCCTGGAATATAAGCAACATGTTTGACATCATATATGTTTCAACTAATATTTAATGACAAAAGCAATTACGGGGCCAACAGCAGCACTAAATCGACGAAAAAAATATTTGGGATCACCCTGTACAATGAAATGCACTAAACGATCTGTAGCAGCAGTACAAGGCTGCGTAGATATTGTACAACTTTGGTGTTCATTTGTGTGAGAATAGCATGTATGTTAATGGAGATATAACAATTTCTTTTTAAAAAATCAAGAAATTTTTGCATGTTTTTTGTTTATAACATGCAGGGTTGTCAACCAATTTCAACGACAGTTTCAGAAAATTTAATAAAATATAGTAGAAACAACGTAGTATAGTTAATAAATATATTGTTAATTAATGTATTTATTAATTAATATTAATTAATTAATATTAATTAATTAATTAATATATATTATTAATTAATAAAATATTATTAATATATATATTATAATATTATTTAATAAATATATTAAATGTGTAATGAAAAATGCGTAGTTTTATGAAATAATTTTTAAATGCGCATGGGCGAACTGTACCTTTTTTTTCATGATTTGGAGGTCTAGTCTGTAGAGCAACTAATATAAAAAGACCAGTTTATCTATAATCAGTTTATAAATATCAGTTTATAAAAAGACCATCTTAAAAATTCTTAAAGATATCGGCGATAAAGTGAGCTGAATTTCAGCTGTCTTCAAAAAATAGCCGGATAACAAGGGACTTTCCAAAAATTGTCCTTTTCTATTAACTGACTTCTAACAAAAGAGTTAGTATTTATTGAATGTCGTTTTTCGTTCTTCATAATTCTTTTTCTGTTGAAATAGACTCGTACTGGTAGTTTTCCGAGAACAACTAAAGCATTAATAAAAAATGAAAATTAAAAGAATTAAAAATTAAAATAAAAATTTCGGGGAAAATCCCTTATCAACCAGCTACTTTTAGAAATCAACTTATATTCAGCTCACTCTATTGCCGATATCGTTTTGAATTTTTCTGATATTTGATTAGAATTTTGATAGGAGTTGCTCTATAGATTTAGCTACCAAATTATGAAAAAAAATCTTCGGCGTCGTTCGCGCATGCGCATTTGAAAATTATTTCATACAAATGCTCATATTTTATCAGATTTATAATAAATTTATAGTATATTTATATATTCTAATATAAATAGTCTCTAATATATTTATAGTCTATAGTCTATTTATACTGCTGTTTCGAGTTTATTTGTCAAGTTTTCTAATAGTGGTGTTGAATTTGGTTTAAAACTGCATACTATAATAAAAAAAAATGCGCAAATTTCTAGAATTTTTTAATGAAACACATGACACGTATATCCATGAACTTACGTGCTATTCTTACACAAATGAACACAGATGTTGAATAAGATTACTATAGACATCCTTGCAACTACCGACCGTTTCAATAATTTTATTTTACAGGGTGGTCCCAAATATTTTTATTTTTATTTAATTTGTTGTTGGTCCCTTAATTGCCATCGTGATCAAACATTCACTGAAAAGTATGAGGTCAAATATTTTCTTTACATTCCTAAAGTTCTAGATGTAATCGTCATGTATTTCTCGATATATTTGACAAAACATCTAAAATCGAAAGTGTCCGATAATTTTTGGCCGTATAGTGTAATTTATAACTAATATATACGTGGTACATTTGTGTTAAAATGTCAGATATTAAATGATGGACTTTTATTTCTTTCGATAGAAAGCGATTAGTACAAATCACTTCATGAAAATAACATGAAAAATTTTAATTTTTTAACTAACGCATCGTACAGATGATATTATCTATATCAATATATCGCCTGGTAAATAGCCATCATGCAAACTTACTTTTCAATTATCCGATTTTGTTAAAAGGACCTATAGAGCTATGTATTAAATGGTACTTTGGTAATTGAAATAAAAACAAGTATTTTTCATGGTAATAGCTAAGAGGTCCATTTATGTTACAGTTATCTCAGTTATCGGACGATTTCTTGTTTTTTTGGATGATGAGTATGATTTTTACTAGAACAGATCTAGAAAAGATTACTAGAATAAAACTTATTAAAAATGATATAACTTTTAAAAGTTTTATTGTTTACATTAACGCTTTTTGCGTAAGATATTATCCACACCTTACTAACACGTAATAAATAGTCACCACTTATAATTGTTTTTTAATCTTCTAGTTATCCGGCCAATAATGATCATTAAAAGTTTTCTTTCTTTAAAACTCTTTATAAAATCATTTCTTAAACAAAAGTATTGAAAAAGTATTGTAAAAATGTAATTTTGATGAAATCAAAATCAAAATTATTTGTATTTAAAAAAGGAGAGTTTAAACAATAAAGTAATTTTATGTAAAAAGTACAATAACATTAAAAATTTTCATTGTTTGCATTAACGCTTTTTACGTATGATATTATCCATACCTTACTAACACATAATAAATAGCCACCACGTATAATTTTTTTTCAATCATCTAGTTTTCCGGCTAATAATGATTATTAAATTTTTCTCTTTTTTTAAACTCGTTATAAAATCATTTCCTAAACAAAAGTATTGTAAAATAGCAATGATGAAATCAAAATCAAAATTATTTGTATTTAAAAAAGGAGAGTTTAAACAATAAAGTGATTTTATGTAAAAAGTCCAATATTGCTTTATTTAAGTATCTTACTCTTCTTGTTAACCTCAATCTCATTATAAAAAAAATAATTTATCAAATTATTAATAATGAAATCTAAATTTAAAACAAATTACAGGATATATATATATATTTATGGATTCTAATTAAAACGAAGAAATTTAGTGCTAGACGTTTTCCGAAAAGTTAAGATCAATGGTACAAATGTGAAAGAATGCAAAGACTATAGCCAAAAATTAAATAATAATTCTGAACTATAAATATAAACTAAAAATTGTAGAAGAGAATACTTAAAATATTCAGTTATTAATAGTAATATTTCTTACTTTAAAAATACACTTTAGTCAAAGTTTTTCATAAAACACTCGCCTTAATTTTATTAATTTTTTCTTAAAAAATGTAAACGGGAACCTTTCACAGAAAATGTGGAATAACTTGTCGGCTTATTCAATCAATTTCATTGCATACACAAATTTAAGAAACTTAAACTCCTTGAAAACCTTCTCGATTAAAGTATCAGTTTCGAATTTTTTCGGCTATTCACCTGTAGATCCTGCCATTTCAAAAAGACAAAATCCAAAATATCATCCTCTTAAGTTATTATATGCTGCAACTTCCCCAAGGAATGGCAAGACTTGACGGAATATTCTACAAACCTTAGATCTTTTCGATAAATACATTTCATGTAAAGAGCGGAAAAAAAATGAAGACAGTTGGAGAAAGAGAATCATTAGAAGCACAGCGTGTCTTATTTCTCTTCACTTATTTAGCCTTTTATGCGTAACAACTGAAGCGACTGGGTTCAAATATTTAAAAGGAAAAGAGGCATGTAGTGAAGTTTGAACGAGAGAGGTTTTTTTTAGCTCAATTGCTTTCTGGAGACAAGTTGCGACTCAATAAAGAAGAAAACAGAAAAGATATTATACGGAAACATCTTTAGCCAAGAAACTTGAAAATAATAAAAATGTCAGCAGAAGAAGTCAAAATCACGTGGTTAGCTTTATAGGATAGTGTCGACTTGAGTTCCAAATAAATCAAACCTTATGAGCGGAAGCTAAAACAAACTACTTCTGAAAACTTGACAAAAAGTTTCATAAATCACTGAATAAAGTCTTTTTTTTTTCTGCTTTAGTACAGCATATGAATGATTTCAAAGATTTAAATGGGAAAGAAGATGTAGATATGTTTGCAGATAATAAGATATTACAAAAGAAAATCTTTGAAATATGCAAAACTGACTTAATCAAAAAGGAAAATGGAGAGAGTTCCGGATGATGACTATGATTTTAAACTTCATTATGCATGATTCTTAGCGAGAATATTTGACTTAATTATTAATCAAGTGAATTAATGAAGTTATTTTGCATTTTATATGATACATTATTTGAAGTAAATAAGAATTCCATATTTTACAATACATGTAATGCTATTGGCTAAATTTTTATTTTATTTATTTTTTATTTTTATTTTATTTTTTATTTATTTTTTGCTACATTGCTATATTATTTTTATTTCTATGAATTTTTGGAAACTATTTTTTTTTTGTTATTAAATATTCAACTTTTTAAAAAGCACTTTTAGTTTATTATTTAATTTATATTAGTACAAAATACAAACTGGAATGTTGTATAAAGCATACATACATAAACACTTTTACTTGAATGAATTTTTGAATCTTCAGGTTTTATTTTATTAAAATATTAATCTAGAGAAGAAATTTTCTACTACACATGTTAAGAATTTAAAAAATGGGACTAAATTATTTACGTCGGAGTTAAAAGCATTGTCATGTTTCTGTTGTTGTTTCTTTCAATTTACAGTATCATTAAACAGTCACATACAAATGCAGTGTAGTATTCTAAATTAATATCTATAAAAATTTCCTCCCATGTAAGTTAGTTGCTAGGTTACAAAAACATTTTCAAAAGCAAGAAACGAAATAACCGATATAACTTTATCAAAGTTGAACGAAAGAGCTTGCGTAAGTGAACGAGCCTGGTAAAATAAAATGGCTGCCTTGTAAATCGTAAACTCAATATATGCAACTACAATGATTGTCCAAGGGCTCTTTTGCAAGTTACCTATGAGGACGCGTGGTCGGCAGGGGCGCGAAGTGTCCAGGACGTTGAGGGAAGACCATGTATTACTAGTGGGGGGTTGCTATGGTGATTTGATCGTGACGTCATGCCGGAAACATGCTGTCGTTGACCAACTCCCTTTCTAGAAAATGACGATTTCAGAGCATCTCTGTTGAAGCCCTGACTAACCAGTGGGGCTAAATTGATTCACTCAGATTTCCAAAGATAAAGCTTATTTATTCAGTGTATATGGAGGAAATTATGTTCGCTTTACACTCCAAGGAAGTCATAAAAATATAAAGTATATGAGAAAGTAGATTTTGAACCCAAAATACTTTCAAAATATACTATTAGCAAAACTTTCAGGTTAAAGAAATAAAAACAAAGCTTCTTGAAATAGCTTTTATAAATATGGAATTTTCCAAAAAAGCGCAAAAAGAGCAAAAAACATAATTTTTTCCTGCTTGTATATTCTAAATTTATCTTGGTTCGGTATTGAAAGGACATAATTCAAAGTAGTTCATTTTTGCGTCTATATTCGATCGAAGTGTATAATAATATGCGTCTGTTTTAGCATATAAAAGTCATATCTATAATTTTATAAGATTTTCAAAAATTACATTACGAAAATACATTTCACTTGACTATTTATAAACCTTGATGAAATAAACGGAAATTTATTTATTTTTTATTTTATTTTTTAGTTTATTTTCTATTGTGCCAATATCAATCTGAAGCACCAATGTATGCAGATATACATAAATATGCATCAATAACGCGTAATTTTAACTCGATGTTTTAACATTATTCAAAGGCTGGGTTAGTTTTTTAGAAAGTGGTAATTTTTTTTAATTTCAGAGAACGTGAAATGTACACGAATTTTTATGTTAATATGCCTGAAAAAAAAAATATAAATTTTATGACTACACATTTCTTGGGAAAGAAGAATCTTACATCCATTAAAACTTTTTTCAATATGTGATTAACTACCGACGTTTGTACGATAATTAAACAAATAACATATTTTAAACCTGAATATAATATCTTTATTTTTTAAAAGAAAAAATCAGTAAAAAATGAAATTTGTTTAAATCGTATTACATATAAATGAATTAAAAAAAAAATGAGTATGATAGCATGCGTCAAGTGAGTACTTAAAATGTACGTTTTAAAATTTCCTTCAGTCTCTAATCCTTCCCCACCGCCCCTCTTCCCCTAATGTCTCGATATTTATTTATGACATAAAGAACGCTGAATTTGGAAAATTTCCTTTTCTTATCATTGCTTCACAACTAAACGCAAAATGTGAAAGTAAAATGTTTAAATGTTTATAGAATGTTTTGACGCAGACTATGTACAGTCGTGGAAAAAAAAAAAAAAGTAAACACCCCCTACTAACTCCTCAACAAATTATCGTAGAAGAAAGTTACTGGTACCGGACGACTGGAAATAAAGTCTACTTTTAAATGACGTATTTAAATTTTGCTTAGGGGACCATCTGCATATTAAAACGAATCCAAACTTCATTTTTTATGGCAATATCCAATTTTAACGAGATATTTCAAATCTTTGGTTCAAACCATGCCCAGACACCAAGTTTCAAGTCATTTCAATGATAAGTTTTTGAATTATAAACATTCAAAATTTAGTGCTTCTAATGTTAAATTACATTTTCATATTTTTATTTATAACTTCTGAAATTATGATCCTTGTGTTTTAATTTTTTGCGTAGCAATAATACTAATATACCCAAACATAAATACGTTGAATTTTCGATTTTTATATTTTCCTGATATGAATTATTAATTATGAAATTAATATTTAAAAAAATATGAATTGCAACCTACAATTATGTTGATAGATTCAGATTTATTAAGTCCTGCTTCATGAAAATCCGAAATTTCACATTTTTCTTCCAAGTAGTTTTCAAATTATGCTTAAAAAACGGCAAAATGCTGGTTTAAGGGGCCTTCTATGATAGAAGTGACTAAATATTTTGAAATTTCTTAGGCTATCCTGTAATGTAACAGGCTTAATTGACTGCTTAAGGTGACTTTATCAAGAAGGGAGCTCTCTCGGTTATCAATCGAGTACCGAACTTCAATTTGGATACAGTCCTTAAAATACGCTCGTTTTAAAATAATTAATTTCTTGGAAACTTATGGTACGAATTGCATAAAAATTTGTTTTTAGACTAATTGAAGGGTGTAAAGTTCATTTATGCTGTTAGAATTGTTTCATGCTATTGAAAAAAACAACGTTATGGTTCGTTTTAATATGTAGATGGTTCCCTAAGCAAATTTTATATACATCATTTAAAAGTAGACTTTATTTCCAATCGTTCGGTACCAGTATCTTTTTTCTACAATAATTTGTTGAGGAGTTAGTAGGGGTGTTTACTTTTTTTTTCCACGACTGTACATTTTACGAATGGAAAGTCCTTAAATAAAATTAACCCTTTGCACTCGTATGTTCAGACTGGCTGGACATCATCTTTCTTTGCAAAATTTGTGTTTTGGCACCAGTAATAAAGGAAAATAAAATTTTCCTTATTTAATTAGAGCATTTTTGAAATTGTATACTTGAAGGAAACTTCTTCTAAAAAAGTGGTGTCAACGAATAAAAGTTGAGTTAGATACGCCCGAGTCGAAAGGGTTAATGAATATGAATCCAATAATTGAAAATCAATGGTTATTTTAATTTAAGTATAGAACTATAGTATAATATACAGTATGTCCACGTATAACCTGACTGATCTTTATTTTCGCAACCGTTGGTCCTAGATTCATAATTCCAATTACAAAAATGGTTTAAATAAGGTAAAGAATTATTTTTAAAGCGATTTGGGTCAAGAAAAACATTTATTAAAAAATTACGAAATTTAAATTTTTATACGGTTCCCTGGTCCTATAAGTGATATTTACTAAAAATTTACTGTGACACTAACAAGTGAGACAAAAAAGTCCCATTCATCTAACATTAAAATTGACCGAGTTATGAAACTTTGAAATGCATTATTTATACCACTTTTTTGCATATCAAAACAGATGATTTCGACCATACTTTCAGGGGTCGTGTATAAAGTACTTAAACTTATTTAAAGGTATCTGCGCTTTGAAAGAAATCGTACAAATATTACGATTAACTTTTATTAGTTAAGTTCCAGATTAGTTAAAATAATTGTATTTTAACATAAGTTTTATTTTGTAAGGATTTGAGGCTATGATTTCTTTTAATTAAAATTATGTTATCTTCATAAGGTTTTATTTAACTTGCAACGATCATATTTCCAGTTTAAATTTTATACTCAATCATTAACTCACTTTCAAATGTCCGATCGAAGTTAAATTTTGCATACTGACTTAAATACGATGGCAATGCAATATTATTATGATTTTCAACTCTTACCATCTTATACATACTTATATTAGAGGATAACTCAGAAAAATTCGGATAGATTACCGTCAATAAGTTTAAGGAAGAGTTTTAGATTAGATAACATAAACCTGCGATGGTTGTGTTTTTTAACTTTTATAGTTACATTTTATGTATTTTTTAACGCTAAATCAAAAAATTACCTTCACTTTTAACCATCATGTCAAGATTTTTAGCAAATCGTAAATTTCAAGGTTAAAAAATAGCGAAAAATCTGATACTATAAAATAGATGTAAGACTTTTTTATTCAGTTTAATTTTATTTAATTCAATAATTTATTAGATATTTTGGCTTATACTGGGTTTCTTACAGCTAAACAGCTTAGGGTCTGGTGAGGTTGTGAGGGGATTGGGGATCAATTTTAACTTTTAGCTTTTTAAGTTTGAAATTTGCGATTTGAGAAAATTCCTGACGTGACGGTTTAAAATGAAGATCATTTTTGGATTCAGTGCTAAAAAAATACATAAGAATCAGTTTTCAAAAGTTAAAAAACATGGCACAACCCACAATTTGAATGACAGTATAATATAACAGCATTTTAAAATATGTATCATTTTGTAAAGAATTGAGGCTGTTGTTTTTCATCCTTTTATTTAACAAAAAATCTGTTATTTTTATCCCCTTATAATGTTCAGTACAAATTGTACATTTTGCAGTAATATGTCAGAATGATTAAAGATTTCAAATTTATATTGCAATGCTAATTTTACTCTCAACCATTTCTTTAATATATCAGACGAAATTATATTTCTACTAAATTTTTGAATGACCCCTAATATGCAGCAAAAAATATATTTCAACTTCAAACAGCATTACTCGGTCAATTTTAATCATTGAATAATGGGACTTTTTTTGCCTTACTTGCCAGTGTAACAGTGAAATTTTACTAAATATAACTTATAGGACCGGGGGACTTTATAAAAATTTAGATTCTGTAATTCTTAACTAAATTGTTTTTTCGCTTCAAACTTTTTTTTATCTTAACCCTGCACCTAATTTTGACCATTTTTGTAATTGGAAGCATGCATCTAGGACCAACGGTTGGTAAAATAAAAGTAGGTCAGTTTATACGTGGACACACTGTAAGCTAAATTAAGTCCACACAATGTAATGTAAAAATAACACATATTTATGCATTTACTTTTCCATACATCATTAACTCTTAAAATTAACTACACGTTTGTCCAAAAATATACAAGTTAAAAAAATTTTAATGCACCATTGCATTTGAAAATTTTTATTTTCGATATGTATTCTTTGTTTTTGCAAGAATGCATATTTTTTGTCAAATGAGGCAATTCAAATTCTTTAGAAATTTTACGCATTGAACGAATAATCGAAGAATATGTTCACGGAAAGTTTTAATAATTCGTGATAAGTGAAAATTTAAAGAGAAGGAAGGCGTATTTATAATTTTTTAAGTACATAGAAATAGTTTAGTAAAGAAAAGTAAGAAAGAGTGGCTTCTGACCCCCAAATGTTTCTCAATTTGCTTAGTTAAAATATGATTGGTTTAGATTTCGATGATTTTAATAAGATTTTTCACTCTATTTTATTTAATTATACTCTGTTTGTCACAAGTTTATTAAAAGTAAAAAGCTACGTGTACAATTTTTTTAAATTAAAATGTCACATCACAAAAAGATATTTGAAACTATAATGTTTTGTTCGATTCGGTTTACTACTTACTTGGGAAAAAAAGAAAAAAAAATGTTGAATGAATTAAAAAACGATGGGTGTAACTCTTTTGAAGGTTTACATATGTCTTGATGTAAAGGAAAAAATATAGAATTTCTAATTTAATAAAACATTTTGTCTATAGTGATATTTTATTAAATGGGGATATTAAAATCCCGATTTATTTGCAAAGGTAGCATCCGTTAAGTAGCACTAAAAAATGCAATATTTTACAGTTGGATAGGTAAAGATAATTTACCTATCCAACTGTATATTCGAGTATTTTATCATTACTATAAAAAAAAAATTATAAATATTTGAAAATGGGGGTAGGTGATTAGACAATTTCGTAAATTATTAATTAAAACACAGTTTTTAGAAAAGAAATTTATAAAAATATTCAACAATAAGTGAAAATTAATGGAAACTAGAACTCACCTGAGGGCACATTTTACACTGGTACTTCCTGCCAGTGCCGTTGGTGGCCACCCCCGAGGGTGCTCCAGGACCCTTGGTAGCGGCACTAATGGGTTGTGGCACCACTAGCATGGAGCCGCTGGAGCTCGGGGTGGACACAGGCGGGCTACCACTGCTAGTGCTGTTAGCCCGGTTCCCGTGGCTACCGTACAGGCTGTGCATCTGCGAGGAGTCCATGCCTCCACCGCCTCGACCTTCCTCCAGGCTGCCGCCAGGGCCTAAAATAACAGAGTAAAAAAATTAATTTAATTCTTCCAGAAGTACAGTTTTATTTGTTAAAAATATAAGCTTTATGAAGACACTATAAAAGCAAAGAAAAAGTTAAGTGTTTCGAAGCATTTTAAAAGGCATGTGTTTACAGATACGACAAGGGCTGATACTTCAAGCGGAAAAATAAGATTTCATCTTCTCTCACAGTAGTTGAAGCCACATGCTTTTTCCTGAAGAAGGATGATTCATTCCTTCGAAATTTTTTGCTTTTGCTTTACTTTTATGGCGTATTGAAGAAGTTTATATTTTATTATAGTGTTTTGCACCAGTAATTTTATCAGTTTTCTATATATATATATATATTTTTTTTTTATATCCTAAATTACGAGTTACCATGCTGAGATATATCTTTATTATTGTTTAAATTTATTGTTTATCCTTTTGCTGATAACTGTGCTTCGATAATTTATGCCTTTAGACAGATAATGTGTTGGATACAAAGCGATAAATAAACACTTAAAATTAGGCATTTATCTATTATTTATTTCCAGCGAAATTCTTTTACAGCACAAAAAGACATTTTCAAGCAGAGCATATATGTATATGAAAAGTAGAATAAATGCGCCTGAAGATCTACTTTCTATCTTTATGAGGACCGCACGCTTGCCATCCAATGAAGAAATTTGTAAACTGCTTTCCCGAGAAACTAATTGCTTTTTAACTACATTGTTGAGTTCTAAGAACTTATAACTTTATGACTTACGGTAAAATATACATAGGACTAGATCTTCTTTTATCTTTATAAAATGACTAAACAACGACAAACAAAATATTTCTTTACTCATTTTATGATGAAAAAATGTGTAGTTCCATATATTTTTCGATGATACGTCTTACAGCTTTTTTTTTTCTAAATAAAAAATGCACGTTTTCTTATCAAAGCTGCTAAGTTGGTCCATGAAATCAAATCAAATAAATTCTTGAGTGTGAGTGAAAGAATAGTGAAAGGTAGAATAAGATGCAATTCTCTCTGTGAGATTTAAATTGTGTTTTTTTTTTTTTTTTTTTTTTTTTGGGGGGGGGGGGGTGTCTTTAATAAGCATGCATCACCGTAAGTACCTGCATACCACATTTGTATGAGTTACACTTTTTAATTTGCATAATCATGCAAGTTAAAAAATCACTAGAACCTTTTTTTAGCAGGGTTATAGGAACCAAAAATAAAAAATCATCAGAAACAAAATAACTAAATATCAGTAGAAAACGTAATGTTCATAATCATTAGTACGCCACGAGATATTTTTCTTTCATTAATTTTACTTATTAATAAAATAGGCAAGTAGAAGCATGATTTTTGTTTACAATTTTCCTGCCAAAATATTAAAGTGACATTTTAAACTTCAATTGTACTTATTATCGTGGTTATATGAAGCGAAAAATGTTATGAGCTTTTGACTAAACATTAAACTAAACATATTTTAATAGATATTGTTACACTTTCATGGATTGAAATAGCTTTGAGTATTTATTATATCGCGAAGTTTAAGTTCTCAATAATAATGGATTTCATAATGCTTGGATATTTATTTTTAAAAAAAGTTCGAAAATTTTTCATTAATATATTTTTTCAAGCGATATAATTTATTTAATTCGTTTAGAGCTTTTGAAGTCTAATGACTCCAAACATTTACCATTACCATAAAAATATATCACGGCAAAATGTGTAACGCGAATCTTTACTACAAATTATATGAATTTTATGCATGGCATGAACACGAATATTTTTTTAACCGACCCACCTTGAATATTCTGATGTACTTAACTAAAAGAATACATGAGCTATTTCTAAATAAACAATGCAAAAAGAAGATATTTTCCTCTAGAAGCTGTTAAATTGATCCACGAAACGGAATCAAGCAAAAGCTCAGTGGGAGCGAAAGAAGAATGTAAAACAAAAAAAAAAAAAAAACAAAAAAAAAAAAAAAAAAAAAAAGGGAGAAAATCCTTAGATTAAATTTACGCAAATGGCATAACAATTCCTACTCATGAGGTCTTTAGAATTAACAAGCGTGCATCACTGAAAGTCCCTACGTACCACATTTTTTAAGGTTGTCAATATTTATTTCATTTTTGCCAGTACCGTTCCTGACAACGCTCAGGGATATTTATTGAGTATGAGAATGGGAGTTAACTTTCTGAGATTATTTCACATATGTTCATGCCAGTCACTTTACGCTGCTCATTTGAATGCATTTTAATATCGATAACGGGACAAGAAAACGATGTAAATGCCGTAATGAGTCTAAGCTGTATTTAGAAGGTGTCAAAGTCAAGAAAACAGGAAATGATATTTAAAAGAAATTCCAATTTATTATTCTACATTCTGTCACTTTCATTATTTGGAGATTTTTCTTCTTTTAAGTTTTTCCCGCGGCTGTAGAATAATTGGAAAGAGTCTTATTTTATTTAGGTTTTTATTATATCGACATTCTTGACAACAAAAGGGATCTTTCAAATGATTAGCTTAGTTTAAGAAAAATTTAATACGATATTTAGAAAGAAAGTGTTCAAAATCTCAGGCAAACTTATTCGAAGTGGGCTCTTCAGTTCAGGCATTTCAAAACTGAAGAAACTGCAATTATAAATCTGGATTTAAATGATTAGGGATGCATCGTCGTGAGCAACATTGAAATCGATTAAGGATACTTTTCCCCGAAGTAAGTAATCTAGCACAACCATCGTTCTGCAGTTGATGGTCCCTTGCATTTCAAACACTTTAATATATATATATATAAACACTCTAATATATATATATATATATATATATATATATATATATATATATTATTTCTTTTTCATATCATCACCCAGTGTCTGGAAGCAAATTTGACAAAAATTTCTGCTGTCTCCAACATTTTTCAATTCATTTAATTTTTTAAGAAGCGAAAAAATAAAATAAAAAACTAAAATAGCATCCCCGCACCCAGAGCTCTTCGGTGATTAGGCAGAGGCAGATACTTTCTTAAATCCCAACTCGTAAAACATGTAGCTCTAGGCACACTTACGAAAGAATCCAGATTTAAAACATGGATTTGCAAAAATTAAAAGTAATTAAAGTACGAGACGCTGAGGTGGAAAAAATTTTTGCGGGAGGGGGAAAAAAAGCTTTCTTAAATCCAGGAAATAAATAAAGTTAATTCAACTGGATGTTGGCGTGGGGGCAAAATACTAGTGGTATTCTGAATGTCAGTGTAATTGCAGTTTCAGAGGTAGGCAAACCGAATGATAATTTATCTTATAGCTTACTAAAATTGAGCAGTTTTAAAAACCTACGATGTGCCTCAAAAGGAAACATCAGGCAAAATCAATAGATCGCAATTTTTTTTTTTAAACTCGCACGGATCACTCATTATAAGCATATTAATCAAAGGGAAAAAATGAAAAGCCCCAGGCTTATAACACTTAATCCACATCATTCTGACACTCGCTTCTCCTCCTTCAAGTTTTCCACCTTGTTTTCTTCATGTATTTACGGAAGCATAGCTCCTAAAAATAAAAACAATAGGGAATTGCCCAATACGTTGTTTTTATCGAAATAGATTGCACACAAATATTAATGAAATCCCATATCTTGGGAATAAAAGAAAAAAAAACAGGGTTACAAAGTTTTAATAAATATATTTGCATTGTACTGTGTTGCATCGCTTGACATCGCTTCATAAAAGAGCCTGATTTTTCTCATAACATTAAAAAAAAAGAATTAACATGAAAGAAAAAATGCGCGTTAAAAGGAATTACTGAGTCACTAAAATTTTAACGTTTAGAATGCGATGTATAACTTATGTACTTGTATGTTACAGCCGGCTTAATGATTAACTAATATTTAGTAACGTAATGTTAGGTAATGACATAGTTTTGGCTGAATTATGAAGGATTGTTTGATATCACTGTGTACTCATACGTTATGAGGAACAGGATTACCGCAGGGAAAACTTTCAACACATTTTTGTATAGTAATAAACGCCTTATTTAATCTTATATATTTTTTTCTGCCATAAATAAAGCAATAATTACCATTCGAAAATACTGGTGAACGTTTTCACTGCGTCAATCAGGCTCTAACGTTATTCATTTTCATTTTCACAGATTGTAATGTATGATTTTGTACGTTTTTAAAAACCGTTTTCAAGGCCTATAAACCACCTATATATATGCTACCAGCATATCACTTTGGTTTTATTTTATTTAATAAATCTTATGACGTTCAATCCTTTCAAACAATATAAATTTGAACGACCTATATTTCTTTATACGTTTATAATGCATATATTGTGGGATTATATTTTTATTTTAGCATTATAAGCATAATCTTGAATATTTTTTATATTATACACTTTTTCAGCTTACAATTATGCATAGCGGAATATTACATTATGCACCATTTAAAATTTTACTTTTTTGAGCGATGCTGTGCCATTAAATTGTCTTACTTCATCAAAAATTAAGGCAGTTAAATTATTTCATCTAGGAAATTAAATGAAGTGATGAAAGAATTCAATATCTCGAGGCATTTGAAAGTTAATACAGAAGAAGAGGATGTGGTTTCTTCAAAGAAGTGCATTTTACGTCCCCAGCGGCAACACAGTATTGGGGCATTATTACACAAAACTGATGATATCAACGTAATAGAGAACAAACATTGGCATCTGAATGAAAATAATTCCATGCTTAACAAAAAATATTAAGAATATAACTGAAAAATTTTAAATATTTCTTCGATGGAATGAAATTAATTTATTTCAATAGAATGTAAAAAATTATTGTTAATGAAAAAAAAAAAATATTTAACATAATATTTTTATGTGTTTACGTTCTTCTTTTTTCTTTTTTTAAAAATTAAGGGTAAATGCTATTATAGCGATAAAAAAATATGCATACATAAAATATGCATGATTACACCAATACGGTTGCAGAATAATTTTATCCAAAATATTTGATAATTTCGTTTTTCAGAATTTGTGAGTCTATAAAATTTCCTTTAAAATTGTTAAAATTAGTTAAATACTAAAGGTACGGAAGTGCAAATATTGATCTGTTGATTTATTATAAACTTCAAAGTATTATTAATTCTCTTTTTACTAATGAACTGACGTTAAAAATAAATTTCTTTTAGATCATGGTTAAAAGTTTTTATTTCCTCCGCATTTATTTTTTTCATTATCGATCTTTTAAATACTATTTAACTAAAAATAAATAAATAATAAATATTTATTCATTAATTAAACATTTATTAAATTAAAATTAAATATATTTTCTAAGATGACAGATCACTTAAGTGATGAATTTGACCTTATTAATACTTCCTTTCGTTCTTTGAAAAATATGAGTAAAACTGACCATGTAAAATATTGTATTTTTTTAGTTGATTAAGAAACGGTAAAAAAAAAAAAAAAAAAATCATGTCTTTTAAGATTGGATGGCTGGCACGCTGAAAAATAGATGATTCGATCAACAACTGTAAAAAAGAAAAAAAAACTTGTATTTAGCGCATTATAAACTATTTGGAGTATCATCTAGGTTTCTTGCCTCAATGAAAACATGAATTGTTATCTTCCTAATTAATCTAAAATTCATAGGACGTAAATTAAAGATATTACAGCAATAAAATATACGCTAATACAAAGATATGTATTTCAATATTTCAACTATATTTAATGAAAATTATTGCATAACAGGCGCAAAAGCAGCTCATAAGATATGCAACAAATATATACTTCATCAAAATATAAAAAATATAAGACATTAAAAATTCCGAAAGAAGGTGTATATTAAAATTAACAATTAACAATAAACTTTTAACAGAATCAACTATAAACTCTTAAAACAGTTACATATTAATCTACACGGGTATAAAGTCTTAAGTTACTTTCTTTATAGTGACAAGGGGGAGGGAGAAGTTAGCTCTGTCTGTCGACCCACTGAGGTGAAACAGGCAGTCTTTTTACCAGTGTATATTAATATTTAACTGTTTTGAGAGTTTATAGTTAATTGTTTTGAAAGTTTGTAGTTAATTGTTTTGAAAGTTTGTAATTAATTGTTAATTTTATTATACATCTTCTTTCGCAATTTTAAATGTATTATAATTTTCATATTTTGATGAAGTATATATATGTATATCACTAAATGAATCTAAAAAAAAATCATTTAAAAAAAAAGATTTAAAGACTCTAAAAAAGATTTAAAATTTTTTATTTAATCACTTATTTAATGAATTACAAGTAAAATTGATTGCAAGAAAAAAAGTTTAAAAATAAATACTCTCACATCTAAATGCCAATTCTACATGTCTTAAGCAAATCACGATGCAAATATTCTTGTAAGATCTGATGAAATAATTAAAGATAAAATCTACATAAGTGACTATTATGCAGAAAGAAAAAAATGACAAGAAAAAGATTTCACAAATTATCGCTTCACATCTCACTAACAGAAAAGAACGCCTGCGGTGTTTTTAGAGTCCCGTGTTATGACCATCGTCTAATTTCATTTGCTTTCCTCTATATCCAAACACAGGGAAAAGGCTTCTTAAAGTAAGTCTTGCCTTGTTCTGTAGCTTGAGAAAACATCACCAATTGGAGACTCTCTCCAATTTTGGCTGATCAGGTTGCATACTTTTCTTCTTTTCCACTTCTGTTATTTTAAGTTTCTCGATTATTGTCACAGACACAATTTCATCTCGGAGATGGTATTTTTGAGCTTTCTTAGAGTCAAATATTATTACTCTATATTTGCATTAGAATTACGATACATGTACTTAACTGTTTTTGGACTAATTCTGAACATATTAATAACTACATTCTTATTATCATAGCTATTAAAATATTCTTTATTTAATTGGAGAGTAGATTAACGGTTCAGTTTTCGATCATTACTATAATTGTTAAACTAACTCCCTGTTTTTGTTTGACTTTATTGTCTTATTGTTGCTTATGCTCTCAAGACAATTTTTAACATCGACAAATCAAACGGAAATGGTATAAACTGAAACAGGTACTTTAAATAAAATAGTAAACAAAAGGGAAATTTTATAAATTTTGTAATTCGGATTTGATTTTCAATGATGAGAAGAAACAGAAAATTTCAGTAAAAATTCATATTGCATTCTTGTCTCGTTATTCCACCTCTGTAATTTAAAGCGTTTTGATTATGGTTTTCGTGTCTAATTTTATCACGAATATGCTATTTTTAAATTTTCTAAAGTCAAATATTACTGCACCATATTTACATTACAATTACGATATTTATAGTTAAGAGTTTTTTAACTAATACTGAACATAATAATAACTGTTAACATTGTTGCTAACCTGTTTTTTTTTTTCTTTTTAATGGATATAAAATGTTGGTTATGTTTCTGGTTATCAATATAACCATAAAACACAAAATACTATAAAACCACACTATAAAATCACAATACTATACGACTCTCTTTTTGTTTGAATTTGTTTTGTAATTGCAAGTTTTTCATCATATAAGTCTATATTAGACATCATTATATTAAATGGAATTGATCTAAATTGGGATAGTTACAGTAAGGAAAACAGTAAACAGAAATGAAAATTTCTAATATTTACGTTTGGGATTTATTTTTAAGAGATGAAAAAAAAAAAAAAAAAAAAAATAGAGAGAATAATTTTATGTTCACAATATACATATAATTTTGATATCCTACATTTCGTACAATTAATTTATTGGTGCTAACAATGGTTAATTTTTTTCTGATCTTTTTTCATTGGTTAAATTGTTTTGGTTACAAACAGCTTGACAAAATATTTCAAATATTTAGGATTTCCTACATATTAATCGTTAT
This sequence comes from Maratus speciosus, assembly GCA_963932465.1. Taxonomy (NCBI): domain Eukaryota; kingdom Metazoa; phylum Arthropoda; class Arachnida; order Araneae; family Salticidae; genus Maratus; species Maratus speciosus. The sequence goes on from OZ010787.1 coordinate 486,047,040, forward strand.
TTATTTATTTATTTATTATGCATTCACTTCCATATTAATTTTTACCTTTCGCATATTTTAAACACCAATAAACCATAAAATATATTGATTAACAAAACTTATCGGCAGTAAATTGATATTAAAACATTACTAACCAATTCTGTTCAGATATAATAATCTTGCAAACGTAATATCTTGTATACTACCAAGCACATGGAGTTATTGTATTGTCAAAGTTAACAATTAATTTAACAATAAATTTATTTTTCAAAAATAAAAATAATACTAAATCGATAAAAAATAAAACATATTATATCACCTAATATTACAACCCACAAAAGAATTAAAAGAAAAAGGAATAAATTGAATAAATTATTTTTCAATTCTATATATATATATATATATATATATATATATATATATATATGAATGAACGTATGTATGTACATATATAAGACCATGATAAATCCCTAAAAAGAATAAGGTTGCATACTTTTCTTTTTACAAGTACTGCTACTTGTATTTACTTCTGCAATTTTAAAATTCTCGATTATTTTCACAGACACATTTTTTTCTCGAAGATGAGCATTAAAGTTTTTCTAAAATCAAATATTATTGCTCTATATTTGCATTAGAATAAGAATAGCGATATCTGTTTTAAACTAATATTGAATATATTACTAACAGTATGTCCTTCATTATCGTTGAAATTAAGATGTTTTTTATTTAAATGAAGATTAGCTAAGTGTTTTAGTTTGTGGTTTTTAATATAATTATTAAATTCACTCCTTTTTGCTTGATTATTTTCTAGTTTTTGTTGATAGACTTGAGACTATTTGATTCTTGAGACTGTTTTCACCTCAATGAATCTCACGAAATTGACATAGATTGGGAAAGATACAGTAAAGAAAATGTTTAACATAAATGTGCAGTTTCTAATATTTTGGTCTGGGACATACTATTTTATATGCTATAGAAAATCAAGGTGAAAGAAAAATAATGATTTTATTCGTAAGGTATATTTTTAGTGGAAGCAAACAATGATTAATTCCTTGGCAGATAAGTTCAAATGGCGCCGTTTAGGATTTATACTATTGAATAATTTTGAGCTCACAAACTTCTTTTTAATATTAAAAAAATATGTAAGCTCTGTTACGTATGGTATAATTGTATCTTTAATTTTTTTTTTTTTTTTTTTTTTTTTTTTTTATTATTGCAGATGAAATGTTTTAAAATCATCTAATGTATCCGTTTATTTTTTTAAATTAAAAGCATTATTCAAGTAATTGAATTTAAATTTTAGCTGAAAATTGCTGCGTCGTGTTGAACGTATAGAATTTTCTTTGAAAAATGTTACTCATCTTTTTATTAAAGAAAGGTTTTGAAATGTTGAAAAGGTTTTCTGTTTGCTTCATTGACTTACACTGATTTAATATTGAAAATTTCATATTTAAAATTTAATACATATCGACTTATCTTACTTTACATTTCTTGTAATAATATCATTGTTTAACTAGACCTACAACATGAATTTTCATAAAAAATTTTTTGGTGGTGCAAATATCGAATTAATAATTTAAATTACAATAAAAACGAAAATACTATGTATATAAGAAAACTGTTGCCAATCGTTGTTTGATTATTTCTTTGGTGGTGAATTATATGTCTAATTATATTCGAATAATTTACTGCATGAAAACTGCAAAGTAGTTTTAGATAAAGTACACAAATAAATAATCAAAAGTTTTAAAATATTAGTACTAAATGCATAATAACTGCAAGAGTTTTGCTTCACAATTAATCAATATGTACGTAAATTAATATTTTATATTTCGATTGACTGAATAACCATACGAATTTTTCGATTACGCCTTTTTTTTTTTTATGTTTAAACTTTTCGAATCAGGAAACAATTGAAGCCTATTTTATTAAGAGATGCTACATGCCTACAAACGATAAAGAAATCTGAGAGCAACTTTTCTTAATTTTCCCCCGGAGAGCTCCTTTTTTTTGCAAGGAAAAATAACATAGAAGATATCTTGATAGAGCCGCGGTCTCCGAGTGCATCATTAGGAAGCCTTTACAGCCCTGCTTCTCAATTCAAAGTGACATCCCCTGCCTCGAAGGAAAAGGACATCAACAATGCTCGCACAGAAAAGACAAAGGAGCGAAAGATGAAGCAAGTAGACAAAATCACTCTAGATAGAAGTTTATGCGCAAAAATGATATCGCGTCGACAAATGATGACATACACAAAATACCAACACTTGCCCTTCACCTTATGAACAAGAAAGTCCGTTTTTTCCCCCCTCCCATTTTAAATACTCTACCCTTTGTAGTTTCTCCTCCTTTCTCTTCTTGGCAGTTTCGGCGGCTTGAAATTGCGTTCATTATCTCAAATGAAACATTTTTATGTTTAAAGTTTTGAAGTCAGAGTGACGGCGAAGTGACCAGTTACGGAGCAAATAATACGTTGTAATATTCCTTAATTTCCAGTTTTCCTTATTTGAAGTATTATCATCACAGATTTAGCCATCCCATGTTTTAGACATATTTTGGTTATTCTCTGTATTCTCTAGTGAGCAATTTTAGAGATGGTTGACCAGGATAAAAGCAAAGTAATGAAAAGAACAGATACATTATTCTCTTCGGATCAAACTCTTTTTAATACGAATGCCTTTTGAAATAACAGCATGCTGAATTCTCATTTTTGTACAGAAACAAAACCGTAAATGCCTTGCACAGCATCGCACTGGAAACGGAATCCAACCCACGAACTTCGGATTCTAGTCCATAAAATGTATGGCTAGAACATTACCCATGTAAATTAAAAGATATGATGTTGAAATAATCGAATATGTTAATATTTTTAAAAATATAAAACAACGACAAGTAGTTGAAAGGGAAAAAAGGTAATCAGTATAATTTAATGTACTCGATATCAATCATTCAACATTGAAAAAAAATTGGCACAAAGCTGTTGACAAATAATAATATGTTTTTTTTTTTTTTTTTTTTTTTTAACTGCCTTCCATAACGAAGGAGGTTACACAGTTCGTACGTTGATCTTTTTCTTTTCTTTTCTTTTTTTTTTTTTGTGCATGCGATACACAAGTTTTCAACGAAGATTTATTTGTGATTTATTTATTGTCAACGAAGGACTTATTTGTGTTATTGTTATTGCTGGAGAGTTGGGATTTTTTTTCTTTTGGAAAGGTGAGTCGTTAAATGTTTGAAGTGTGTCGGGTTTTGTGCGTTTTTCTTTCTGGTTTCTAGCTGACTTCAAATAGCATTTTTGGATTAGAGTCGGTATAACCCGACCCGTGCAGAATTCTGTTGTGGATGATCAAAAAACACAAAAGTAAGAAACAATCTCTTGAAGTCGGTTTTATTTTTTGTTAAAAATTACTTGTGTATATTATCGTTCGTTGATATTTTATTTATTTATATCAATAGATATGATTATAGGTAATTGATTCCGAATGACCATTAACACGTTGAGTGTCACGGTGACTGACACTGAAGCTGAAAAATTTGCAATGTTTTAAGTAATTTTTAAGAAAGTATAATCCTGTAATAAATAAAAAGTAAGTAAATTTTAAATAAATTTAAAGTAATTACTTAAAACAAGGTGTACATATTTAGTTTTATATCATATTTTAGAGCGCAGTCATCGGTAAATGACGGGTTCTAAACGGAAAGTTCGGTGTCAGTCAACGTTGACTGACGTGGCGCTTAACGTGTTAAATGCGTTACTTTTAGACAAATGGTATAAATATTCAAGAAGTTAAAATGTACACTCTAAAATTGGGAGGAGTGAAAAGTTCACTTTTTGAAAGAGTGACAGGCATTTTTACTCTTTTTGGAGTGAATTTTATAAAAATACACTCCTTAAAGAGTGGAATTTTCCACTCTCTAGAAAGGAGTGAGATGTCTCACTCCTGAAAGCAGAGTCACTTACGTGTGCATTGCTTTTAACCAATCAGAGCAGCAAGGCGACGACACCCTTAAAAGATAAGAAAAATGATCACTTTTTTGTCCGCCATCTTACGATTAACAGATTAGGATATCATTAAAGTTATTCTTATTGGAATACATAAAATAAAGGTAAGTCTTATTTAATTTTAAGCATTTATCCGTGTAGATATGGGGAATGTTAAGATTATTACCTAATAGTTGTATGTTGTAAAAAAAAAATTGATCGTTAGAGTGTTCAAAAGTGATTGTCTGTTATATTTCTTCATGTAGCGGTTTGAAATCATTCTTTTAACAATTGAATACGCACTAGAGATCTGCACGGGCCGGCTCGTTCTCGGGCCGATTTTCACGGAACTCGGGCCGGACCCGGGCCACACTTTTATCTGAAGGCTCGGGCCGGGCCTAGCTTATTTTTTCTGTACAAAGCCGGGACTGGTTCATTCCGAGTCTTCACGGCCCAAAATTTTCAGTCCTAATTTTGACCCAGCCCGTATATGAAAATCATTGTCTCAGCGTGGCCTGGTCTATTTAAAGGTCAGTAAAATTAGGTCTGGTCCAAAAATTTTTGCAATAAATGCATACATTTTTAAATCGCCATTATTCTACACTTAAACATTAAAATTTATTATTTTTTAAGAACACTAGATTTCTGCGCTTATTAAAATATAGCTAAATTAAAACATAGTAAAACGTGTGAAAATGAACCTGCGTATGACGGAACCCAGTTTTAAACTCACTAACGTATTGATCCATGCATAATTAATATACTAATACATAAGAAAAGAATATATAATACATTTATACTCGCTAAGAAGGGAACTTGTCTATAACGCATTTTTTTTCTATACAATTCTATCTTACTGTATAGCATTTTCCAGATTTTTAACACTTCAAAAAAATAAAAAATCAATGTTTTGTTGAAATTCACTCGGGCCGGGCCGGGATCGGGCCGAGATTTTAACTTTTTTTCCGGGTCGGGCTCGGGCCGAACTTTTAAGTTTTTTACCGGGCCGGACAAATTATTTTTCTACGGGCCGGGCCGAATTTTTTTTGTATGAGTCGGGCCGGGTCCTTGGAAATTTCAGCCCATGCAGACCTCTAAGTGCACAATGGAAAATCAAAACTTCATTAGTTCAGGAAATGTGAATTAAAAAAAAAAATGACTGTGCATATTTTATTCTTCCCTTTCAATGCTGTATTTGCAAATAATAAAACTTTTGCCACGACCAAAACAAAAAAGCTTTATCTCTTTCGTTTGAAAGGGTGACTGACTCATAACAGAGAAGATCTGGATTTTCTCAATCGTAGGAGACACATTCTCGAAAACATTAATTTGCCGTTCTATGAGATTTTTTTTTTTTTTTTTTTTTTTGGTTTAATTTCGATTTCGGATTATATACAGTTAAGAGTATTTATTATTGTTTGGGAGTTAAATAGAATATTTGATGTTTATGATATTACGAAAAGGTTGGTACAGTGAAACCTCCCTGTGCGACAAACTCTATTAGGCGACCACCTCCCTCAACGACCATTTTTTCATGGAACGAATTTTATTCCCATTGGCTCAATACTAATTTGACCTCTATTCAGAGACCATCCCAGTTGAACTCCTTCCATGAGAGACCGATTTCTTTGAAGAAAATGAAATAAATTCCGTTTTTTCCTGGTCGCTTGAAGAATGTTTTGTTAAAAAAATAATTCAGGAGAGGGCATTATTCAGCAAACTTCTAAACTAAGTTTAGATTTTTTTTTTTTTTTTTTTTTTTTTTTTTTTTTTTATCCCGGTAACTTTTAAGTGCTTAAACCCCTTTGAACCTTTTTAGGCAATGAATTTAACTCTGATTACAAACTAAGACTGACGGTCAATAAACTCCTCTGCCCTGTTCTGCCGGAAAACTCCCAATGAAATAGATAAAGTAATGAAATCGCCATTATTTGTTCCCGTCCACAAAAAATGCATTTATTGACTGAACTTCGAAAGGACTTGGAAATAAAAATTATAAAATATAAAACTGTAAAATTAAAGCAAAGCTCAATGTGTTCATTTTTTAAACTCTGCAGTAATTAACTTATGTAATTAACTTTTATTTTGATACTTAAATTTTTATATTTTTTCCTAATGTGAAAAATAAATTTTAGTAACACTGTTACCATTTTTCAACAATTAAAATCTAGATTTAAACGTGACCTCCATTAAGAGACCACCTCTCGGAGCAAACAATTTTTATTGGAACAGTACGTGGTCGCTTTAGGAAGGTTTTACTGTATATTAATTTTTTTTTTAATTGTATCTAAACATTTTTCTGCGAGTTATGATTTTAAAATTTCGAGACTGAGTAATATAAAAAAATTTAATTATAGATATTCTACATCAGTTATTAAATTTCCTTCTATTATAAAAAAATTTTCTACGTTTTTGATATAAGTAATTTTTGGTGCTAAACAATAAAACATGATATTTAAGCATTGGAATAAAATGTTTTTTTATGCTTGTTTTGAAGTTTATGAAAAGACTGCTTTAGTATATTTTTTAAAAATGATCATATTTACTTACATAATACAGGACTGAATATTTTTTTTAAAGAGATTACTAATAACTACTTTTTTACATTCAAATGTTTTTCAAACAATAAGAATATTTCTAATGCAGTCATTTACTTTATTTTTAAGTTTTTTTTTTTCTATTTCCGAGGTCAATCTTTTCCTATAAAACATATAAAATCTATTTTGCTCATAGTCACAAAATACAATATCTACGCGAATAAAAAATTTTAATTAAATATGGCTTATCGTATTAATTCCATTTTTCAGATATAACGGACGAAAATTAGAAATCATGATTAAGTTAAGGAATATGTTTAAAAGAAAAATATATACATATTCCAGAGAACTCATAATTTAGACTCCATGTTCATATTAAACAAAAGATAAGCAAATCACAGCGGATAAAAAAAATTACACATTCTTAACGTTTAAATCATGCTTAGAACTTATTTTAAAAAGAAATGAGTTTATAAGCATTGCTTTTAAATGGAAAAATTAAAAATATTTTACAACAATAGGACTTTTCAGAAATAGCAATAATTTAAGAAAAAAGTTATATTTAGAACAAAAATTAAAATCAAATCAACTTATTAAAAACCTATCCACCTATTAAAAAGTTATTAATAAAACTTTAAAAGTAATATCTTTATAGGACATGCAGTAAAAGCAAACACAAAGGATAAGATTGGAATAAAATACTTTAGTTTATTTCTGTCAGTAATCTAATTTAAATTCGTTTGTATCTTTAACTGAATTTTTCTTTAAAAGTTCAATTAGTGTTACAAACTATGAATTAAATAAATATTGCTAATAAAGTATTTTATTCCATTCTTTACCACGCTTGTATCTATTTTCATTGCATGCCGTAAAAGATGTGATTCTTTTAAAATGACCACAAAAGCAAAAGAAAAAAGAACCGACTACAAAAAAATGAACATTCCCTTCCATGAAAGAGTGACTATTCACTCCTACCAAGGGTGAAAAACCGCACTCCTTTAGCAAGAGTGAATAGTCACTCTTCCGAAAGAGTTATTATCCACCCCTGTGTAGAGTGAATAGTCACTTTCCTGGAGTGACTATTCACTCTTTCAGAGAGTCAAATATTTCACTTTTGCTCAGAGTGCATAGTCACTCTAAAGAGGTTGGGCATATTTTGAGTCTGCGATAGAGTGACTATTCATTCCGGAGGAGTGAATAGTCACTCTTTTTTATTTAGAGTGTAAAATATAGCTTGAATAACAAAAGTTAAATTCTTCAGAGAAAAAAGATTTTAACGACTAGGGTTATATTTAGAGTTACTGTCGCTAAGAAACGAAACAATAATTACCAATATAAATATTACTCTCTTAAATTCTCAATTTAAAAAAAAGCTGAACAAGCTAACTATAAAGATTTATGGATAATTTTTAGAAAGAACTATAGAGCAGAGTTTTGTTTTTCCTCCAAATATATTATAATATAAATATTTCTGATTAACATTTTCTAAAAGAAATCGAAGTAGAATAAATAACATAATGCATATTCCTGATTGCTATTTCCTTTTAAGTAACATAAGAAAGCTAAAAATAATAAGTAAAAAAAATTATTATTTTTCAACAGAAATGTTTTGTTTTTTTCTCTTTATTATTAGTAATAGAAATATTCTTGGACAATGTTTTTCTTAGACAAAGAAATTGAAATAGAAATAATAATATAAATATTCGCGGTAATGTTTCTCTCAGTTTTAGATTCTTTCGTCAATGTTATTTTATCCACATACCATTTCTTTAAAATCCTGACATTCTTTTCTATCCCAAATAAAAGACTAAGTTCAGAAAAAGAAGAAAAAACTGCAAAGATTCTACTTTCTAAGCTCGTTCGCCGGTAGATTCTTTTCATATAAAATTAGGCTTTAAATAAACAAAGCATTTTTTTAAATATCTCATTAGATTATCCCCGAGCTAAATGAATCTATGGCATGGCATTTTTCTTCATTTTCTTCTCTCCCCAGACAGTCTCGGAAGAAAAAGCATGTACCACAGGGGAACTGGTGCACACGGGATAAAACAAAGAGCCGATCCCGCACTTTATGTTGTCGTTATTTTATTTATCATTAACTCCAATTTGAATGCGAGCCATAGTTCTTAATTACGAGTTTGCAGCGAGATATTCTGCTTACTAATCCTCCACGGAATCCCTTCAAATATTCACTAATTAGACAAAATCTGAGGAATTAAGTCCAACGTCGGGCTTAGAAAATCGGACAGAAGGACAACGTTTCAGAAAGCTGAATTCGGTAGCTGGGAGGAATAATAAAAGAATGTGAGGAGCGAGGAAGTAGCCGAACTCAAAAAAGAAAGAAAGAAAGAAAGAAAAGAAAAGCGGCCACGAACAAACAGATGGTAAAGGCACAGAAAAAGAAATTCATGAGCCTAAAACAAATCCTGTAGCTACTGCTATTCGCATTTCCATTGTAATTAATATCACATTAAAACTAACAACATCTTTTAATCCTTTGTGTGGAGTACATTGTATTTTTATAATTCGAAAGCCTTACGCCAACAAGACATTAAACACACTTTCTTAGCTAGCGACTAGTATATTAACCTTAACTCAAATCAGCATAGTTTAAAATAAATGGATTTTTTTTTTTTCGCAAAGAAAACTTTACAAATCTGTTGAAAATGTTTAGATTCTGTTAAGAGAAAACACACAGCAAAGATATTTAACATGATGAATGCAAGATGTATAATAAAATAAGTAAATGTCTCTTTAAGACAATTCATAAAGCGTTTGAAGTGATACAACAAAGAACAAAAAGATATTAATCAGAGTAACTGTTGACATAGTAGTTGGCTAATAAGTAAATTTAATTTAGGTGTTTAAGTAATTTGTATGATATTTTATTAAATTCTATGTAAACGTTTATTTAAAAGGTACAGCTATATTTATTGTAAGATAGTATTCCTGAAAATAAGAAACGAGCACAAAATTCTATGGCGCTTCATTCTAGACTTCACTGTATAATGTTTATATTTAAGTTTGAAAACTGTAACTATTTAGAACAATTTTCTAGAATCCTTTGCAGTTTTTATTTGAGCAATTTGTAGAGATTTTAATGAGATTAGATTATTTTAAACTTTCAGTATTTGAATTAAAAAAATTAAATTGTTGAATATACAGGGGTGACAAAGTTAATTTTGTGGTTATTAAAAACAAATTTCAACTTTTGGTTCTGCCTCTAACATAAATTCGTGCGGATTTGTGCATGATAAACATAATTCCAAATTGTTTATACGTTGACTTTCCATAAGCCGTGAATCATCTGGCAGTTAAAGAAAATAAAGACAATTTTCGGATTTTAGATTTCATTTAAATTTCATTATTCAATTTCTTCCGAGTTAAAGTATAACGTTGGGTAGAATAGAATTTTCTCAGAAATAAATACCGAAAATTATCTTGAAATAGGATATACATTTTATTTATTTGATATCGCTATACTTTTTAGTAGCGAAAAAGAAAAAGATTTTTTTCAAAGTGATTAGAAACTGCACTTAGATAGACAAACATCTACTTAGATCTTCTTAGATCTTCTTAGATATACTTAGGTTTACAAAAGCTTATAAAACCATTATTTATGTGGGAATAAGCATACGATATTGCAAAAAATGTGCAAAAATGTTTTTCTCACGACGATGTATATTTTTTCCTTATTCAAGACTAAGTTAATATTTAATTGGCATTTCTTGAAAGTATAAATTTTTATTGCTATTCAAGATCTTGTTGAACTTACATATAAAAGACATTTTTGTAGTAGAAGAACTAATAAAAATAATAAATGCTTATGAAATACACCATAAGGAAACGTTTTAGATTGAATATATTTAACTAATATAAGCGTCATTCTTTTTTTTTTTAATACAAGCTGAGCGAATTTAAAAATGTTTATCTGTTTTACAAATCTTTAATTAAATTGAACACACAAATCTTTAACCGCTCTCTTTCGTAAAACAGATATGCAAACATAAACGCAAAGAAACGAACAAACTTACACGCAAAGAAACAAACAAACATACGCACGCGCGCGTACAAATATATAAGTATGTATGTTCGCGTTTCACTGCATGTACATGCATAAATGTACGCGTCTAAGATTTATTATTAATTTATATCTATATAAACATCTTTTAATGAAATTATGTGACTGGAAGTTAACAGTCTTTCATTTCTATTTCCACATCCTTTTATAAATTGATTCCCAATTAAAAGAGAAGCTTCTGTCACATAAATTGAACTGATGGATTTTTTTAAATTAAAATATAAAAAAGAAATTTATTTTGCCTTTCATTAAAATATATATAAAAAAATGAACACAGAGCTTTAGAAATCGACATTCGATGTCAAATTCAAAACAGCACATTTAGCTAATATTAGTATTTCAATGTAAAAATTGTTTTTTATTTCATTATTTTCTTTTCATTTTTCTTTTATTTCATTTTTTTAAATACAAACTACGATCTGTCGTATCTTGAGAAAATATTAAAGTTTGAAAGTTTCCCCTCTTTTAACAAGCACTAAGCGAAAACAATGGAGTTTGAAAAGAGTAGACATAAAAAAAAAATTAAAAGGAAGCAACCACAAGCGATGGATAAATAGATAAAAAAGTATAAAGAAAAACTTCGAAAATGAAAAAAAAAAGGGTAAACGGGCTGTGAATTTGTCGTCTAATTAAAGAGTGCCCTGCAGATGTAATAATGGAAGAAGTTCCAACAAGCTTCTTTCCCTCCCCCTTTACATCTTAGCAGTCTGAATCGTGAATGAGTGTACTTTTGAGAAAAGTTGGGGGCAAGTCATATTCTTTAATTTTTCCCGGCTGCATGTAAGTAAAAGCCATAATATAAAGCTTCTGCAGAGTACGTAATTGGCCCCAAGGATGCGCGACGAAAGTGTTTTAATAAATAAAACAAATATTCAAGAAATAAATTAAAAGCTTTTCATGATTTCAGAGGGATAAAAACAGACATAAAAAAGGAATTTTAGTGTTTAGAAAACTCTGTACACTATTAAAATGTAAAGTCTTGTTTGACCGTACGTACAAGCTTACTAGCTCTCGAATTTGATGTATAAATATTTGTGAACAACCTTTATCTAATTAATGATGATTATGTAAATAAAAAATGTTAATGCGATACTTATGAATAAAACTCATTAGTGCTTTAGTTGAAAAAGAATACTCAAAACACATCCGAATTGTTTGATGATAACGTGTAACCAAATAACTAGATATTTGAAACGACATATTCCTCCAGAAACACTATCAGTTGATTCATTTATTAAATCAAATTTCTCAAATAATTTAATATATATATATATATATATATATATATATATATATATATATATATATATATATATATATATATACATATATATATATATAACATACATATATAACCATTAATTAAACATTACTGACCACCAACAAAAACTGTGATAGTATGAATAAATTTACAACAATACAGTTTCCCCAAACACACTGAATGGATACCAAAAACATAATAGACAAGCTGCTATGTATAAAATAAAGTCCCCTGTACTATATAACAAGAATCAATAAGGAAGAAAAAAAGAAGAACTTGGACCTCGATAAAAATAATTGAAAAGCTTATATATTGAATTACGTTATCAAGAGTACAGAATTCAATTATATAAGCAAAATTAGTCGTTTTCTGTGAGAAAAAAGCTAAAAGCTGAAAAAATTTATATATATATGTATATATACAGTTAATGACCATTCAAGAAAGCACAAACTTTGAAGGTAAAATATTCGCAGATGCTTAGAAGAAATGCGTTACCATTATGAAAATAAACATCAATTTTTCTTCGCAGAATACTGTGATTTAAGACACACTGATGATTAACAAACACTGGTGAATTACAATAATAAGTAAATGCCTGACTTGAATTTAAAAAAATTATAATAACGATTGTTAAAAATTTTAATTTTGTAAGATAGTTTCAAAATTGAGATTTTCTGTAAATATCTCAAAATAGTATAAAATGAAAATCATGAATTCCCAAAAATTTTATTATTTTTTAAATGAATGCTTTTTAGGGTTATTTAAGAAAAAACTCATAAATTTTTAGTATGATTTATGATTTACCATTTTATTTATGAAAGACGAAATACTCTTTTTAAGAATCTCTTTTAAGCGCAGAGGTATCATGATTTCGGTCGTTAGCAACTAGAAGATACCAAATAAAAATACCTATAATAAACATTAACTATTTGATAATTTGAAATTCCTAATTAGCTCTATAAAAACAAAATACGCTTTCATTCACATTAAGTACGCTTACATAATACAATGATAAAAAATTAACCTTCAAAAACTATACAAAAAACTAAGTTAAAATTTTACTCATTCTTCTAAAAGAGATTTTTTTCTAAAAGTAAGAATAATGAAATGATCCAAATTGATTACCCAACTAATAACTTTCTATTCAATTTCTGATCAACGATGTCAGAAAAGAGGGCTATTCATTATTCACCCATAACTACTACAGGTATGTTTATTACTCAAATAAACGATTTATTTTCGACCATTTTAACAAATTTAAAACATAAGTAGATGTTGAAGATAAGAAAAAGTTTTATTTAAATTTATGATAATTTTGTGTCACTGAAGAAAAATAAATATAAAATCATCTCGGAAAATCAAGAATAATGTCACAGAAAATAATATAGAGTAAATAAACTTTTCTATTTTCGCCTGTCGTTTATTTTCACTGTTTTATTATTTTCTCCAATCTATCCACGTTACAGAAATCTATGTGGTGTCTACGGAGAAACGATGTGTAGTTACTTTCCAAGTACACCCTTAATGTATACAACATAGAAAAATACTCCTTTATCTCTATCTCCAAGTCATTTAATTTTATTTCAATCTATTCTGCTCTTCCTAAACTCGGTATTAATGAACAAATGCCTTGTTCTAACTTTTTTAACGTTCCATTTTTTTTTTAAATTTTTGATCCCATTTTCTTACTTTAATCTGTTCTCTTTTTTTTCTTCCTAACCCAGTTTTTAAATAATCCGGCAAAAGAGACACAGGTAGGAGGTAACTTTTAACAGTGATTTAATTTTTCAGTATCGTCATACCCAGAAGAACAACAAAAAAGGAAAAAAAGAAAGGTTGTTAAATAAAATGACGACGAAAAAGTCACAAGAATAAAAATCGAGAGTAGTCTTTTTTGCGTCTTTGCGGATGAATGCTACGATGCAAATAAGAATGATTTGACCTCAATAACAATTTGTTATATAGGAGAACGCGAAAAAAAAAAAAATCAGTTTTGGAAACAATGTCAAGATATTGCCTGAAAGGGGGAAGTTTTTTTTCTTTTAAACGAACTCGAAGTAAAGAAAAAATGGGAATTTCATGTTACAGAGCCAAAAGAAAAAGGGTTACGATCTATCTATACACAGGATCTTATGTCGTTCAGAATCCGAGGGCATGTTAGACGCTTGCTTTAAAGAAATAAATGAAATAGGTGTTTCTTTTTCTTCCAGCCATTCAATGTTTTCAATGTCAGTATATCGTAAAGAATTTTTATTCTTTTTTCTTTTCATTCATCGGTAACAGATGCTGTTAACGGAAAGAAAAAAAATATATAAAATCAATTTCTCAGGACGTTTTGTTTGTTCATTATGTATTCGCTTCGCCTAATAACTACTCAAAATTTGTTCCAGTATATACAAATATTGACTTGACATATACAAATATATTTACATATATGTACATTGATATATAAATATATTTACGTAACGGGAAATATTTAATGAAACATATTTATCAAACTATTTTTTTTTAAATCGTTATAAAAATATAAAGAGAAATACTTTTAGTAACATTTAAAAAGAAGGAATATAAAAAAATATTGAGAATTTGTACTAATGTCACATTGGAATAATTTTAGTTTATGTCAAATCATGGATTTTTATGTTTATTAGTTTTATGATTTTTTTTTTTTTTTTTTTGAAGTTCTATTGTTGATGTGCACATACTTCGAAATTGATTATTATTTAGAACACAATTAGAAATTAATTTAAATTAAATTGTTGCTAGAATTATGGTGTAAAAGCAAATTATGTCCGTAATAAGAGTTCATCTGCATAATAAACTTTAACCTAAATTAGAAAAGTCCATTGGAAAAGCAGAATTTTATTACATATTTAAGAGTAGCATGACAAATAATACGTAGGAATACAAATGTTCATAAATTTGAATGATTAGTTAATTCAATACAAATTATTCAAAAAGGAACCCAATGTTAAATTGAATCTTCCTTATTGTTTCAGAACGAACAGTAATTAATGTATTTCATAACTTTTTCTTTTATATGTGTTTTATATTTTTTGTTTTATTATGTTAAAGCCCAGACATAAAATGCATGCATATGTTGCACTGAAAAAAAAATCTTTAAGGTTACTAAGAATTTTCTAGGAAACTGGGATGCCTAAAACTTTTATGTAGCTGAAAAAAAAAATAAATCATGTAACAGATTCTCGTTTACACTGTAAATAAAAGAAATCTGTGACTTTACTAAGAATTTTCTAGGAAACTGGTATGGGTAGAACTTTTTATGTAACTGCAACAACAACAACAAAAAAAATCATGTAATTAATCCCAGGTTACTGGTAAAATTTTAGTAAGCATACAGATTTCTGCAGCTTTCAAAAACTAGTTTTGTAGATTTACGTCTTTTTTCTGTACACTGTACAG
Organism: Maratus speciosus; assembly: GCA_963932465.1. Taxonomy (NCBI): domain Eukaryota; kingdom Metazoa; phylum Arthropoda; class Arachnida; order Araneae; family Salticidae; genus Maratus; species Maratus speciosus. Next base: position 486,062,303 of record OZ010787.1, read on the forward strand.
GTAAAATGTTAGTAACCTAAAGATTTCTGTAGCTTTTACAAAAACTAGTTTTGTAGATTTACTTTTTTTTTTTTTTTTTTTTTTTTTTTTTTTTTTTTTTTTTTTTACAGTGTAGACCACTTTTGAAATGCTAATTGTTAATTTATTATGCTATTATTAATCTGTTTTTATGTTTTATATCTAACTTTTTCGTAACCATTAGAATGTAATAAACATGGTAATCCCCCTTCCACGCACACACATTTTCATTCATTCCTAATGATTAGTTTTCATGTTAGCAGCAAATATGTAAAATCGGCAACTACGAGAGACCAGATTAAAAGGATTTAGATTAAAATTGAAAATGTTTTACCTGCGATTTCATAAGTGGTAAAAAGTAGCAAGTTAACGATATGTTTATGCATTTACAGATTACTATATTGTATATATATATAATTATTATAACCGTATTTTAATACATTTAGACTTAATACCTTTAGAGGCGTATCTCTCAATTTCCAAAATGTGTTTCTTAGCATTGACACTGTTTCCGAACACATTTGAGCTGACATTTAAACTTTTTTAAAAGACAGACCAATAAAAATGTGCATTTACAGTAAATGTGATAACATAAATATAAAGAGAGAAAATATTTAGCGGTCGGTATTAATATTTTCAAACTTCGTATATAAATAAATATGTATACTGTCTCTGAAAACAGTTCCATTATAATAATAATAGTAAGAAGATCATAAATAAGAAATTTTGGCACAAACAGCTTTATCCTGCGAAAATTCAGAACGATAGTTACAATTCGCGTTTTTTTCTTTCTTTTAATTCTTTTTTTTTCCTTTCTTTCTTTTTATTTTATTTTATTTAATTATTTATTTATTTATTTTTTTGTCCACGGTATAACAGCCAGTTATCGTAGAGATGCAGAGTATCGTATCAGCTTAAAATTTCTTCCAGGGATCTTTCATTGCTTTTAAATTCTTTTAATAATTTTTAACATTACTGTCTAAAATATATTATACAGAGTTTAAACCTTTACGTAATAGTTTCTTTCAAGAAAAAAAAATACAGCCTATAAGAATCTATAGAGAATTTTGTTGGAAACCAGTAGGGAGAAAACGAAAAAAAAAAAAGTAAAGTAAAATAACAAACAAAAAAATTCTTCTTCGTTCAGAATGTATTCGAATGTAACTCAATAAAACAGTGTAGAACGAGTTTAAATTATAATAATATTATAAAAAATTATGCATATACATAAGATGCAACACAATTTAAAAAAATTCAAAATAAATTTAAATGCAACATAAATAAAGTTAGAACAAATATGAATCAAATATCTTTAGTGAATTTGCAATTTAAGATGTATCGTAATATTCCAGCTGTAATAGAGTATGCGAACTACGCTTTTTTTAATATTATTTCTGTCATTTACATGCATGAAAATTTGCGTCTTTTTAGTCGTGTAAATTTATAAAACATGCACTCATTTTAAATGACAATAGAAAATGATACAGAATAATAAAAAAGTAAAACATAATATTCAGCCATTATTTTCACAGAATATTCTTTGAACTTAAATCAGAGAAATCAAAATGAAGGTCTCGACCTATATTTTACATTAAACTAACCAGAAACTGGTATCTTAAAGAATAGATAGGTGATATTTTACTTTAGTTAAAAAAGAAAATTCTATCTTTCATTTACATTTGAAATTATGTGTATTGATATTATTTTTATGTCGTCATTAAAACATGCAAAGTTAGAAAGAAAGAAAAAAATATCGACCTTTTCTTAATATTAAATTAATGTGAAATCAACATTGAATTTCATTCTAAAATACATAATTCTTATAATTTTTTTTTATCCGTTCTAAGCATATGTAACGAATAACTCTAAAAATCGGTTATATGAATAAGAATGTGTATCAGAAAGATAGGATGTAGTACTTAAATATCCGAAATGCTAGTGTAACTTTCTTGTGATCTATCTGTCTAATTTTCAAAAAAAAAAAAAAAAAATTCCAAGCTAGAAAAGGAAATATTTATCTCAAAGGTGTTTCTTTTCTTTTAACTTTTTACAAACGAATAACTATAAAATGATAAATAATAGGTCTCCTTTTAGAGCTGTTCATGTTATTTTCTGCTACTGAAATTAAAATATATGAAAAAAATCAAAATATAAATAGAGACTACTTTTACAATTTGGTATACATATGTACCCATTCATGCCATCATTTTTTATGTAAATGAGTATCCGTAATTACGCGTTTTTTAACATTTTCCAACAAAGTCCAAAGTGTTTATGACTTCGGTTTGTCTGATCGTCTGGCCGCTCTCTAACTCTCGTAAATATACTCGGATTGCCCTGAAATTTCTGGATGTTATTGACGTTTATCATAGCACGATCCCTATTTCAAATGAAGTTTGTAGCATGTTTAGTTCATTTACAGGGACAGTCAAAAGTATTCCGTTACATTACCAATGGGAAAAAATCGTTTCAAATTATTTTTAATGATGTTACATGCTTTAAAACATAATAAAATTGATATGCATTTATGAAGTGCATTAAAAAATGGATTCTGTAGTATATGCGGTGCAAAGAATAGTTATTATTCATTTACAGGGTCACACAAAAGAATTCCGTTACATAATGATATAGGATTGGGGGGGGGGGGGTGGAATTGTTTGAGGCATATTTTAATTATGTTAAACTATTTCATGTATAACGAAATTGATATACGTCGCTGAGATTTACTATAAGTTATTTCATGTATAATACGAAGTGCATAGCATTTACAGGGACATACAAAAGATTTAAAGTACTACATTGTATCAGAAGTACTGTACATTAGCGATGATTGCTGGAAATGCATTTTTAATTATGATATGCGTTTTTATGTTTCACTACATTTATGCATACTACATGGTGAGTACAAATGCTATAATTCATATACAGGACTACACAAAAGAATTCGTCAGGGTTACTGGTTATGAGCACAGATTGCTTAAAGGTGGTATTTAAATGAGTTATGCATTCATTTTTACGGTGGACAGCATTTAGTTTACTAAGAAATGTTTGTAGAATATAGATAAAAGGATATACAAAGTCACGCAAAGAATTGGATACATGGCCATCTATGGATGATAATTTCTGTAAACGTGATTTCAGTTGTTTTAAGAGTGTTTTAGTTTGAATTAAATTTTAGCTAAATAGCGACCTGTAATACAGGTACTAGCTAAACAGCAGGGATGTACAAAAGTACTCAAGTATGTTTCCATCTATTAGTATAAATTGCTGAAAGAGAAATTTCAACATGTTATGTGTTTTCTTCCTAAATTAAATTTTCCAATTATATAGTATATATATATATATATATATCAACCTACAGATCAAATACAGGGCTGTTCAAAAGAATTGGAACAACTATTTGGCTATGGATGGTAATTGCTGAAATCAGTTTTTTAAATGTTTTGTGCATTTTCTAAAATGTTTACTTAGAATGTTTACTTGACTTTATTTACCTTATTTCTCAAAATAACGAAGTTTTGCTAAAGCATTCAGGAAGTGTTGGAAAGTGTTTCATAATCTATACTTAACGCATGATTTTTCTTTCTTGCTTATGTATACATGTGATCAATTATCAGGTTTTAAGCTGTTTCAATCTTTTTCTTATTTCTTTATAAATAACTTCATCAACTTTCAAATAATTACAAACATCTTCTTGTAGCTCTTTTGACGCAAACGTACTGGATCTGTTTGATTGTTTTAATTTGTTTTTGACTAAAATGACTAAAAACAAATTAGGTGGATATATATATATATATATATATATATATATATATATATATATATATATATATATATATATACATATTTATATATATGTAAACATTTTTAATTTCCTTTTTTATATAAAGGATAAAACTTCATTTTTAATTTGCAGAAACGTCATTTATAATTCATATATTCACTATTGTAGATTATCATTAATATTGGTTTATAATGGTTTCATATATATGCTTATATATGTATATATTTCCATATATGTCACAATTGAAATTATTTTTCTGTAAATTGTATATATTTATGAAATGTTGATATTTTCTTTGAAAATATTTCAGTTCTAATAATAAATTTAAAAATCGTAAATCAAACCTTGCATTTCTATTAGTATAAGATTATAAATATCCTTTTTAATTTCATATCACACAATCTTTGACTGCACTATTTTATGATACGATATGGGGAAACAACTTACAAGTAAAAATTAATTTAATAATAAACTCAAATAAAATTTTTTACAACTTTAATGTTTCATTATTTTTAATATTTCATTATTTTAGTCTATGTTTAACTGGCAAAATGCTCAATTCTCTGAAGATAGAAAATACTAAATGAATAGAATGAAATGACAGAATTTATTGACCAATTCTATTTTTAAAAAAACATATAAAATTACTAAATAATAAAATAATTGGTCAGAGACATTTTCCCTCATTCATATTATAAAATTAAAATAAACATGCGGACTGCATAATGAACATTTTAGAAATGAAAATTCGTGGCATATTTTGATCAACGTAATGACGTAGAGTAGAAAAATGCGAATTAAAAACTAATATTATTCCAAAAATACCTTATAACATTCTTCAGAATAATGAACTTTCATTTTTAGCTGGACTAAAACTCCTCTACTCCCACACGATATAAGAAGTTTGGAATCTTATGATAGATATTTCTTTTTCATTGCCGAAAGAAAGTTAATGTTTAATCAATAGCGAAGGCTAAAATCAATATTACAAATCTGTATTTAAAGATATCTTTTCTCACCCACTGTTTTATTATCGTTATATAATTATCGGAGTAAAGACACCGATTTAATGATATAAAATTGTAATTAACATTCAAATTTTTATCTTTCTTAACCACGTCAGCCAGAAATATGGGTTTTTAATTCATTTTCTGCAGAGAATAAGTGCATCATAAAAATTTTAACAGAGTAATTTCCATGGCAAATGGTATAACAGAAAAATTGTATTTTTGACATTGTAAGAATTTGAGTATATGTTAGGGAACTAATTTTTCTGCATTCACACAGACGAATGCAAAGCAAATGACTTGAAGATATGCTTTTGAAACGAATATAAAACAAGTAACTCGTATTTCTTTGTTATTGAAAAATATTTTTTTTTCACAGTGAACAATTTAAATATAGCCAAGATTTTTAAATAGATACATTTAACTGTTTCATTGTGACATTAATTATATCAGATAGTTTATTATATACACAGTAAAATTAATTTTTAGGATAAGTTTTTATATTTTACTTATTGAATAAATCTTTTTAAAGTGAATTTCTAAAATTAAATGGATAAAACACAATATTTTTTTTTGTTTTTCTTTCTTTGTTACTTTTTTTCTCATTTAATACTTTATCATAAGCCAAAATTATTGACATTTTTAAAATGTGGAGCAGATAATTAATGACATTCATACATAATTTACATAATTCAAAATCTTAAAATCAATGTACGTCTTGACTGATATATCATATCATTAACGAAAGGGGGGAGAGTATTTCAAAGAATATTTACGATCACGATTATATCAAGAGAAAATACAGAGTTTTTGTCAAAAACAAGAGGAAAAAAGAGAGAAAAAAAATACTCCTATTCTAACATTCGAAGAATAAAGCTGTTTAAGTGCAAGTTACATGTTTATAGTTTTCTGTGTTTCTGTAACATACTTATTGTCTCGGGGAACAGCTTTTACGTCTTATTTACGTCAAAACTTTGAAATTAGCATTACGATATCCTGTTTTTTCACCTATCATTTCCCACAAGTATTCGTTTTCACAGCTCTACCTTGAAAAACACATTAAATATGAGCGCAAATGGGGTTGCGCCTTGTCAGTATTGAGAAATGCATATTGAAAGCAGAAGGAAAGTGATGTTATCTTTAATTTTAAAATAAGAATTGAAAACTTTTTTATCGAGAGTAAAATTGCTTACTTGTAAATCTATAAATACCCTATATGGCCAAAAATGCCCGGTCACTTGCGATTTCAGACGTTTTCTTAAGTATTTAGAAAAAAACATGAATTATCCTGAAACTCCTGATGTGTAAACAGAATAATACAGGTCATATATTTCCGTGAAAATTTTTTCCCGAAACCCCATAGAGGACCGCCAACAAATTGAAAAAGAACGAATATCTTTTGGATAACCCTGTCAAAACTAATGTAGCAAAAGCGTTCAACTGTAGATTATGATTAAGTGGCTTATTGCAATAATGTGTGTTCATTTTTATGAGGATAGCATGTATATTCGAAGAGAAATTCAGGTTTTCATGAAAACAATCTCAAATTTTGCCAAGTTTTTTGCTTATAATTTGCAGATTCTTAATATAAAAAAAAAGTTCTTTTAAAAAAATATGACAAACAGCATGGTACATAATACCCTGCAATCAGAATTAAAATATAGTAAAAATTGTATGAAAAATGAGCAGGTTTACTAAATAATGTTTCACTGCGCATGCCCGAATGCAAACAAAATATAATGGGCATAATTTGTTAGCTAAATGTATAGAGAAACTTTTGTAAAAGTCTCAAAAACATAGCTTGAAAATTCTGAAAATTATCGTCGGTATAAAAACCTCAAATCCGTTGTTTCCAAAATGAAGAAAAAGATGAGGGGTTGTATCCATATATCCATTGATTAGTGTCAATATAGCATACACAATATTGCACGTACTACTGTATTTGGATACAGCCCCTCGTCTTTTTTCTTCCTTTTAGGAATAACGGATTTTGAGCTTATTCTATCAACGATAATTTTCAGACTTTTCAAACTATGTTTTTGAGATTTTCACAAAAGGTCCTCTATACATTTAGCTAACACATTATGCAATTTATATTTTGATTACATTCAGGCATGCTCAGTGAATCATTATTTAGTACACCTGCTCATTTTTTATACAATTTTTTTTTTTTTTTAATTCTGATTGCAGGGCATTGTGTACAATGTTGTATGTCATATTTTCTGAAAATAACTTTTTTTTTTTATACATTAAGAACTCTACAAATTATAAGCAAAAAAGTTGGCAAAATTTGGGAGTATTTTTTATAAAAACTTTAATTTCTCTCCGAGTATACATGCTATTCTCATAAAAATGAACACAGTTTATTACAATAAGGTACTTAATCATAATCCACAGATTGAACGATTATGCTACATTAATTTTTACGGGGTTATCCAAAAGATATTCGTTCTTTTTCAATTTGTTGACGGTCCCCTATGGGGTTTCGGGAAAAATCTCCACGGAAATGACCTGTACTATTTTGTTTACAGACCTGGAGTTTCAGGATAATTCCTCATGTATTTTTCTAGATATTTAATAAAACGTCTAAAATCGCAAGTGACCGGTCACCTTTGACAATATAGTGTAATACCGTTGTGTATTAATATTTTGCATATCTGAAACAACTCGAGATGGATTTTTAATTTCATTCGAATATGCGGATCGTTAACGTTGCAGCTTTTTCATATTTTCACAGAATTTCACAATTAGAACTAAAAGAATGTAATATGTAACTGTCTTATATAATTTTCTATAGTGCTGATTCTAGCGGATCTCAAAAAGTATGAATTTGTAATAACTGTATTATTTAATAATTAATATTCAAAACATCAACTCTAAAATATACAGGAACTTTATTTTTACAAAATATTACAGTAAACGAAAGGTAATTAAATATATAAATTATTCCAGCGGACAAGCATATACAAACGAAGTTTCTTTTAATAGTAATTAGTTCAATTTTCGCTTCACTAAACCCTCGTTTAAAATTTATAAAATTTTGTAATAAGATATTTTTTTTCTTTTTTACATGTTTAATTTAAATAGGTAATCAAATTAGGATTTAGCCTTAGTTCTTATAGCATTAGATTAATTTTCAAATATGTAGGCGACCCCTTATGACAAAATAAACCATATGGAATTATATAAAATACTTTACTGGTGACAAAGTTATATTTTGAAGTTACATCAAGTACAAGTGAAATTCAAGTCAATTTTAGTCCTAACTCTGTTTTGGACTTTTTTTTCTCTAGTACACTTACTAAAATAATACATTTATAGTGAATATTAGTAACATATTTTTATTATTTCTTAGTTTATAAATAAAAATGTACGTTTAATTTATAAAAAACATAAAAAAAAGCAGTATAGATTTTTTTTTTTTTTTTAACAGATAAAAATATTTGTATTAGCTCCAAATTAAGATATAAAAACTGGAAGATTGTTAGTTATAAAATTTTAACTATGCTATTAATTTCTAGCAAACTAAAAACATACAAAAGCAATAACATGGGTTTTAAAAACACAAATCGTTTTAGAAAATGTAAATTATAAACTACCCAATAAAATAAAAGTGCATGTTTCGGGGGAAAGAATAAAGTAATTACTCGTCTAACTTGTCGGAGTTTAGTATAACACTAAAAATTATGCAAGTCCTTTCAAAAGCGTTCTAGCTAATGAATTTAAATGATTAGTTAGAATGATTCATTAGATAAATTCTAAGCAACCGGATGTGAAAGCGCATTGCAAAAACAACAAATAAAGAAATATTTCCTTCTAATCACTCACCAAAATATCTATCTAATCTCAATCTCATTCGAAGAATTAATTTAGAAAGTAAATTCCAAGCCTCTTAAGTTTTTGATTGAGAATGGAATGTGTGAAAAAAGCTCTCAAAAACATAAAGAAAATAATAAAGTGTTCGAAATAGTCGGACATGGAAAAGCCTCATTCCCCATCTGAATTCACAAATTCTGCACATTAGCAAAATTAAAAGGTGTCTGCTTGAATTGTATTTGAGAAAGTAAATTTAAGGCGTCGAGTATATTATTTATTTCGGATCAGAAGCTTTTTTAGCTCATAAAGAGAATTAATTAGCTGTTAATTATGTATGCCAGTCAGTAGCAATTTCCTTCTATTCTGGATTGTGGAAAAATACAATCAGTACAGCTACCTTTATATTAGGACCAATAAGAGAAAACGAAAAGAAGTATGTGCGTTGAGGGGGGAGGGGAGGAGGATATTAAAAAGTAAGAAAAAGGGAAGTTGATTGTGGGGGGGAAAAAAGAAAATTTTCGAAAAACCGTGCGACGCATTGGATACCATAAAAAATTTACCATCCAAGCGGTTCTTTTTATTTGCTTTTATACCCTAAAGCATATAAATACATCCAGCATGTTTGCGTAATATTTTAATCAAGGAAAACAAATATTTAGTCACTTTGCCTGATTGCTTAGCTAGCGACAAAAATTAGCTAAATTAGTATTTATTTCATTAGAAGAAGCGACGACAATTTTTGGTTCAGCCAAAGAATAAAGATACAAAAGCAAACGGTGAGCGCCTGAGGCCTTAACAACCGCGCACAAAACGTATTAACTTTAAATATGTCTAACAACCACTGCAGAAGAACGCTTTTTTATTCCTTAGCATGTTTTTGTTCAGATGGTAATGACTCAAAAGATGAAAAAACAATCTAATTTGCTTCATCACTTTATCGCAATTCTATTATCTTTCGACGTTAACTTTTTCTTTCCAACTGCAACAAACAACGGACATAGAAACATAGGTCAGATTGAAAATCATTAGCGAGGCATAGAAGCAATATATACAATAAAAAATTGAATTACTTGGGAAGCTTATTCCATATCTTCAAGGGAAAAAAATGAAATGAAAAAAAATGTTTCAGCCGCGCTTCACAAAAATAAAGAATGATATTTCCTGCTATAAAACACATAATAAGATGCAAATGTGATAGTCTGTTGTTATTTCATGCATTTTTATGCTTAACAAAATATTTTTTAAAAAGCAAGAAGATAATATGACAAAAAACTGCTAAATAAGTTGTAACTACTTTATGTTCGGGGTTCAAACTCTGTACAAGTGAGCTTATTTAGAGTTGTTCTACATTACAAAATCAATATTTCGGAATGAATTATATTTAGCATTTAAAATTGATTGAAAAAGTACTTTTTGGAACATGACTTGATATAACATAAAAGTATTAAAATAGTTAAATTTGAACTAATTCAAAAAGGAAAAGTGAATAAAAGACTCAGTAACGTTTAATATAGTATTTTTAAAGGGGAAAAAATGTTCCCCGATTTTTTATCGATTATTTTATTTATTTTCTCGAGAGGGAATAGTGCATAAAGAAGATTTAAGTTTAAAACTTGTTTCTTAAATGACGATATTAACAAGATTTTTTTTTCTTTTAAGACTACTGATAGAAAGCATGGGACATAATATTGCTTTAATAACTTGATCAGGAAATTAAGCATTTATTTTTGACTCATTCACTGGTTTTTAATATTATTTTTAAGTAGCTTTTTTACTTATTTAAGAATATTTTGGCTTAGGAAAAACAAACACATATTGTACCAAATAGTCAAATTCTAAGGTCAGAAATAATCTTTTTATGTACAAATTTGAAGATCAGCAAAAGCAACACTGTAAAATGTCTTTTATTATACAATTTTAGCAAAAAGGAAAGATGAATAAAAAATATTTTAACCTCTTCACGTGGTAGGTCCATATATGTGGACCGCACTTCTTTACCTTTTTAAACAGGATTATCTAACATAATTCCAATTCCGATCTCAGTATGATATACTTGTCCAAGATTCGAAATTATGCAAATAAATTAAACTCTTGCTCTGAAGTCAGTTTTGAGACTTGACAATGGGAATAACAGTTCTTACATATAAGAAAATGGTATTAATTCTAAAAGCATCCTTTGAAAATATTTCTGGATAAATGGATTTTTTCCTCTGAGCTAATTCTTTAAATACTTATAAATAACATTAACATAACTTCACATGTAATATTTTAGTTGTTATTACTTTAAAAAAATATGGTAAGTTGTGCGTAATAGACTCTAAATATTAACGCAATATAAGTTTAGTCTTCCAAATATTTCTATGATAACCCACGGAATCTAAAATTACAGTATTTTTGCAGAAGCAATTTTGCACAAGCAAAATTATTTATTAAACTGAGCATAGCACTATAACGCGATAGCTTCAGAGCATCCTTTATTTATATGTTTTTCTAAACTTATCCAGGTTTCCAGTACATCGAACAACCCACTGCAGAAAGAAATGCAAATGACCACTAAGAAGCAAATCTAAAATTTCCATAAGAAGCATTAGAAGCTGATTCTCTCTTCGTATAATTGAAATAAGATTCAGAATCCAATAAAATGCTTAACTTCTAAATCAATAAATATTTATGTGACACTTTATTATTAGAAATCTAACATCATGTTTTTACCTAAATCATCTAAAGTTCTTTTAGTAATATTTACAAGGCTGTTTGCAAAGTTTTAAATATAGAAAAGGTGTGAATTTTAAAATGCTTTTCTTTGCGAATTCTTCTGTAAACATCTTTGGCGAGAAGGCTTATTCAATTACCTTTAAGCTTCTTCAGAGAAACCATTCATATTCAAATATACGGCGAATATATGAAAAGGGTATGAGTTTATCGGATATAGCGGGCCATTTATATAAACTCGAAATTATTTAAAATTAATTTGAATAAAATTCTAAAAGGCCAAATAGTGTTTTCCTTATATTCGATGGATGCATCAACGATGACAAAAGGTTACATTTAAAGCGGTGGTGATTATAATTGAAATGATACTACTCGAGATGACTACAGTTGCAATAAACCTTCTGACATGGGCAGAAAAGTATAAATAAGACTGCATTTATTATGGTAGTTCTCAATTTCAAATACGACGTCCTTATTTAATATTGTGATTTTTTTTTTTTTTTTAATAAAATCGTTTTTCATTTGGTTGCAAAAATATTATACATATACATATATATATACAGACTTAAAGTACCGGTAAATTTCCATGTATAAAATTTATAAAGTGTGTTTACTAATTTTTAGGAAAACAATTTTCAATTGAATTACAGGATAAACAAAATGTTAGATTTCATCTCAATGAATGGGATGCAAGTTACGTAAAATCGTAGAAACAGATAATTTTCAAGCGAAATGTGGCACAATTTAAACACTTAAAAATAATCAGAAACCTGAGGTGAGATATAGCGGATAGTGCCTTTCTCATTTCGGATATAGAATTATCGAATTTTCCAAAATTAACCCTTTAATCGAACCTTACATTCTCCTCTCCAAGATTTTAATCAATCTGCAATTTTAATCAATTTTTACACATTCTATTTAAGATCAACGTGATCTGTTGAGGGAAAAAAATGAATAAATGTGTCAGGAGAAAACAGTGACCTGCAATGCCAATAGAAAATATCTTAAGAGAAAAAAATGTTTTTTAACCGTAAAATATATTTTTTTAAAAAGTTTAACAAATGAAAAAAAATTTCCTCCTGTAAAATAAACGGCTTCTTGCTGTCATAACAATTGGCAGGTTTTACTTTCAAATATTTTATTTTTTTATTTACTTGCTTATTTATTTATTTTTTTGCATATTTTAACATTGTATTATATTTAATTTTAGAATGAATGAAACTGTTTTGATGATTTATAAGGACACATATCTATATTATTTTCTGATTTTTTTTTTTTTTTTACATATTATTATTATTTTATCATCACTAAAACAAAAGAAATTAAATCATTCCCTGTAAATAATAACAAATCGATAAATAAACATTGCAAATCTGTTTTTTACCGTAAAAGGTATTTAACTGCTAAAAAAAACCATTATATGAAATAAAAACCAGATTTTTTGTTTGAAAAAATATTTTTAAGTATCATTTTTACTGTCAGTTTTTTGTCTCAGATTTACAGGGTAGATTTTTGATAATATATGTGCATGTATGTAATAATCGTAATTAAAGCTTATACCTAATTTGGCGTGAGCGAAGGGGTTCACACATTGAGTCGAAAATGGTTTTAATCGTGATCTAAAAACCTAAAATAATATCTAAGCCAGCTGTTTAACCCGTTCTACGCGAGGGAGTTCATGAATTTAATTCTAAAACTAAAATTAAAAATAACTATTCAATTAAGAAAAATATTTTTCTATTACTGTGCATTTTTGTTAATGAAATTTAATTTATCATGTTGCTATGGCCTCAGACGATAAAACGATATGATTGGAATAAGGGAATAAATAGAATAAAAAGTTTTGTTGGTGTTTGTGATCAAATGTTTTTCTCTAATTTTTTAAAGATAATAATTAAGCGCAATTAAATAATCGCTAACTATTTGCATGTGAGGTAAAAGAATTATCGTAATACCTGCTACAGCTTCTTAGTATTGCAGGGTGGCGTACGTAATATGTATATCTTGCATTGCAGTAAAAATTTCGAACTGGTTAGAACTCGCGATATTACGGGTTGAACATAAACAAAGAAAAAAAAATTCGTCAAAAACAAAAAAAGGAAAAAAAATGTATTTAAAATTTTCGAATTTTTTGCCCCAATCGTTCATGGGCCCCCTACCAGCAACACGTGTGCCAAATTTCGTAGCCCTGCGCCCTGTGGTTTCGGAGTTTTTGAGGTTACATAGATATGCGCACGGATTTTAATAGAGAGATAAGCATTGCTTAGAAAATAATCACCAGGCTGAATGTGAAATCTGCGAGTTACATCATTCTTCTTTCATATCATGCTACTGGAGCATGTTGAACAAATTCAGTTAACAGCAGCAATAAAATGTGCAATTTCTGATTATTTACTAATTTACTTTATGTATGCACTTTTTTGTATGGTCTATATTTAGATATTGTGTCGAAAAGTCATTAGTGAAAAAAAACATCTTATTTTTATAATAGAATAATCACAAAAAATCGCTTTAGATGCTTCTCATTTATAATGAAACCGATCACTTTCTTTTTATATTTTGCTTATTTTGAAAATTTAGTTAGTTTTGAACTCAATATATGTATTTTCATCGTACAAATGTGCATATATTATATGAGAAAATAACATACTAAAATGCAGTAGGAAAAACTCTTGAATTTAAGGCAACATATCAATATTATGGTTTTAGCTGAGCACAACTTAAGATTAAGGCCATTAGTACTTACAAAAAAAATGTTTTTTATATAATAATAAATTGCAATTCACGTTAATTTTGAAGTCAATGCGTGTATTTTTATCTTGCCAGTGCACATTTATTAGATGAAAATGCAAAATGCAAATATGCAATAGAAACTTATATTTATATCCAAATTTGATAGCATTGTTTTAGCTGTCATCAATGAGGTGTACTGTTATCAGAATTGAAAAAGATTTCGTGCATTTTTTTATTTATGTAACAATGAATAATAATTTATTTTAAACCATATTGAGCATCAACAATCTACTTTAATGTAAAATATAACGCAAGTCTTTTCAAAGCATTTTATTTAGAAACTAACAGAATTGTACAATTACAGAATAGTTATGATTAATACTCACGAGTTAAGACAAAAATATACCCTGACTATAGAAATATTGACACAGTTGCCTTATGTCATGAAAATGCCAGGTGTGTTTATATATCTACAAATAATCCGATACCATGTATCTTTCTTTAAGATTTTACTGTCTGGAGTAGAAAGTTCACTTCCTGCTGCTAGTGCTCAAGACAAAAACATGAATTTAAACCCAGTTTCCGCATAGACATATATTCTTCTCTGATATTTATTTTTCCGTCTACATCGAATATAAGACATTTACTCTAGTCAGCCAAGCAAGTTACTAAACATAGAATTATAGCCAATACACTGTTCATGCTTATGCTTATTTAAATTTTAGGATATGAAAAAACTGTAGTAATTTTAAATTTTAAGAAATTATAAATTTAATTTAATTTAATTTAATTAAGATTTAAAAACATGAATTGGAATAAGATTGATATATCAGATCGTCAGTTTCAGGAAGCTGGCTTACAGAGATCATAAAATAACTTGCGACTTAACAGTTAAAAATATGCAATTTGTTTTTTCGAAATATTTTAAGACAATTTTTTCATAAAAGCACTAAATAACAAAAAATATATAATGACAAAAAATATATATATATATATATATATATATATATCTCAACTTTATCAGAATATTATGAGCTTACACAAAAATTTATTATTAATTTCATTGTATTTCATTGTTGGAAAAGTAAACATTGCGTGAAACCATTTTTTTTAAAAATTATTATTATTCCATTATAAGTAGGAAAAAAAAAAATCGAATATTTCATTAATTTCCATGCCATTTATGAGAGTATTATAAAATAACATTTCTATAATTAAAAAAGGTATTTAAATATTATTTGTTTCTACATAATTGACTCTGTAGAATGATTAAATTTCGTGCATCATTTATAATGTATACCTTGAAATATAGTAAATTTATTTTTATGCGTTAATTATTTCCCATGAAGTAAACAAAAGGTAAAAAGCAAATGAAATGTCAAAGTTTTAACATTTTAAGGAAATTTTCTGATTTGAGCAGAAAGTTTTATAAAATATTTCATAAAAGCGAAATTTTATGATTTGTTATAAAAATTTTTGCAGAACTAAACATCAGATTTTAGAAAGCTAGAAATTATACTTATTTTTCTTTCATTGAATTTCTCTTCAAAATAAATTTGTTCCGAATCATTTCTGGTAGAAATTGTATTACTTTGGCACTTTCATAAATAAATTAAGTTGGATTTTAATGTATTTATTTTAATTCTGTTTTTTATATCCATTTAATCATTGATGCCATCTTGGTTGAGCTTACAGTCCCAATTAATAATGACTGTCGTATTAAGTAAATTTTGTCGTTGATGAAATCTTCAATACACACTCAAATGAGTTAAAGGATGACTTTTACTTTAAAAATTTACATTACTTCCAAAATACAACAAAAAACACCAAATTTTCAGAGTTTGTAGAAAATGTTGTCAGAACCCTTAAAATATAGGATGTTACATAGTGTTGTATTAATATAATTTCTTTAAAATTTTCAATAAATAAATAAAAATAAAAATAAAACTTTTTTTTAAGTTGCTAAAAAAGATTATATCTCAGTTGCTACCAAATTTTCTTACATTTACACAAAGTTAGATAGCTATTGAGAAATATAAATGTCGCAATACTTCAAAATCATGCAACTAAAATAATATTTAGAATAATGATGTCTCTTAGTTTTATTATATTTAGACAGAAGAAAACGTAGAATCTGGATTATATAAGATCTCATTTCTTAGGGAGGGCAAGCAATGCAATGTGGGATATATGAGATAGACGCTTTGACGAAGTCTAACAATTAGTGTAAAAAGTATCAAAAAGAAAAAATTATACTGGCAATATCTATGATAATTAGAAGAACCTTTATTTAATTCAAACAAAAGCAAGAAAGGATTAGAATGAATAAATACATAAAAAATTTAACAAGAAAAGAAACTAATTTTTCATCCAACCCTTTCTTCAGAAAATTCTACAATCGCATTTAATTATGATCTCTTTAGATTGTTTGTTATAATTCCAAAACGCTGAAAGAAGCGAGGGGGGAAATAGAACGGCATTCTTCTCTAAATTCTTAACGCCCGAGTCGAAACCTATTTATCTTTAGTAACCGTAACCGAAGATGCGTATCCATTGCCAAATGTGTATCTTCTCACTGCTCATTACAGAGCGCGTTGTTCTTTACAAACAATGTTAGCGATTGGCCCCATACATACTTAGATCTTTTCTCTTCGAATAATGGGCGAGATTTGACGAAGCATCGCCCCGCCTCGCCTTCCTTTTTCGTACCCCTTTCCTATTCAATCCTTTCACTCGTTACATAAAAAAGGAGCAGTGATTCATTCTAGTATTCGGGAGTAAATACATGCTACTCCGTTTTCTACCGACCATCTTGAATTTAATCAACGACTTATAAATTAACGACACACCTTTAGACGCCATCAGTATCAGTGTTACATTACTTGTCAAATTCAATCCGATGGCGCTTAACGAAAGTTCATACGGAGATAAATCTATTATTTTTGAATGAATGATGAAATTAGCAATAAAGATTTTAAAGAAAGTCTGATATGATTTGGATTTAAAAGTATTTTAAAGCTATCTTGATACTTTATTTAACTGTAGAGTATATAACGCTCATATTTTCTTGAGATAAAAATCTGTTGTTAATACATATTAAAAAAAAATTTAATGGCCACAATGTAAATGTTTTGAAGACGCACGCGCACACACAAAAAAGTTTACAAATTAAATCTTTAAATATATATATATATATATATATATATATATATATAAACACGGGATAAAATAATAAAATGAACACATTTTGAAAGAACAAAACCTTTTTCCTTTAATAAGACAATAACTAAGCTTTCACTGCAAAAGTAATACATGGATCTTGTGATTGAAACCTGTTTTTGCTTTAGTAAATATTAAATGCCAACCATAATGTTATGACAAGCATGCCATCAAGAAAATTTTTCTAAGGAAAAATGACCCGATTTCTGGCTGTATAAGGAAATCTTTCTAAACATAGCACTGTCACGTTCATTCGACAAAATATTTTGAAAGAAAGAAGTTAAAACAAAAGTAAAATTAGCCCCATGAACTATCTTGAATGAGAAAGACCCTGTGACCAGCTTTCAAACAAACGAAACGAACTTTAAAACGGAATGTAACTGCTGGATAGATTGCTTTAAAAAATCTTCTCGGCTCCTTGCAGGAGTATTTTCTCTCAAATAGCAGCACAAATCCTTTGCAAAATCTTGTTATAACCTTGTTTTAACCTCAACATCATTGTTACAACGTTGTCGTAAGGTTAAGCGCTTGGCGGGAAATACCATCTATCTATTATTAATTTTGAGTTGTCCAAGAGTCCAGAAAGTATAATTGAATACTATAGGCATCGGAGGTGTCTGATAAACATAATTCCATTTAAAATTCTTGATTTTTGAATTATCCACTTTATTTTTGCTTTTAATGTAACATTTAAGAAAACGTACATTTTAGTTATGAGTAAAAATTTTACGAATTAACCCACATTAATAAAACCCACATTGTGACGGTCTGTTTAGATATCAAGTGCAAAAACAGACAGCAGCACAGCCAGATAAGACAATAAAAATCTTAATAGTGTAAATACTATAATTTAATACATATTTTCACTGAGCTATATGATTAACGTTTACATACGAGCAGTATGAAAGAAAAACTTTACTAGCATTATAACAATTCTCTCATATTTGGAGTTATTGAACAAAAATATTTGCATTAATACCAAAAGACTAGATATCATTGATAACAAAAAATAAAAAATAAATACAAAAAGGCTCATTACGATATTTATGAAGAATCAATAAATAACAAACGCTATGCTGCGATTTTCATTTCCTCCCTTACCCAATGACTCACACCAAAAACGCCAGAACTCTTCTGATACAATCC
Source organism: Maratus speciosus (assembly GCA_963932465.1). Lineage (NCBI taxonomy): Eukaryota > Metazoa > Arthropoda > Arachnida > Araneae > Salticidae > Maratus > Maratus speciosus. The sequence continues at coordinate 486,080,738 of OZ010787.1, forward strand.
CCCAACCCCTTTTCCTTTCATTGTCACGTCATCGCTTTGATAGAGAAGGGTATTCTTGGATAAGAGCAAAAAAAAGAGGGTTGACTAGGAAAGAGGGTGCTGCATCGAAGAGAAATCCTCTCCAATACTTCCTGCACCTGAGTCAGACAACATATAGCTTGTAAATCTGTCACGGCCATTGATTTACGATAGATATCATGTAGGTCAGCAATTTAGGGTTTTTCCCTACTTTCTTCAAAGAACATTTTTCTTTCTCTCCTGCTTCTTTTTTATTAACTTTAGCATAAGTGAGAGTGTCCTGGTGGCCCAATAAAAACAACGGTTTTTTTTCTTTTTTAATCTAGCACTCTTCTTCCTAAGAGAAAAAAAATCGAAGGATGGAGGTTTTATTCAAAAAGTGACCTACATTGAGACGTTAAAAAAATGTTCGTGGATTGAATTAAATCACAAAAGATGCTGCATATTTTTGCGGAAGGATTGCTGCACCGGGAAAAAAAGCAACTGGCGATCAGATCGCTCTTTTACAAGGCAAAATATTAGTAATTTTCATTGCGAAGTAAAAACTCTATTGTTTGGTGATGTAAAATATATAGTTATTAAACTTCCTATGGAATGAAAACAATATATCAAAATCATCCTCATCATGCCAAACATATTAGCATAATAATTCCTCATAAAAAAAGCTTTTCACAGGCTAAAAATCTATTACGAAGTGCCATGTAACTTGAAATTCAAAAGCCTCTTTTAAATCAAGTGTTACTTATCAATGCAGAATATTCATCATGCCAAGTCGGATCATAATTCCAAAAATGTCATTTTTTTTCTAAATTTTATATTAGTTTCTTAGTTTTCGCTTCAGTTCCTTGTAAAGCACATTTTATGTAATTTTTTGAATCAAAAGTATTAGAAGAAAGCCTTTAAATAGCTCGGATAAACTCTAAAAAAAACTTTAATATGTCGATTAGATGAACCCAGGACCCGATCAAGCTAAAAAGAGGCTCATGGCCTGGTATTCATTCGGGGGCACTCTTGCTATACTGTCACGAAAAATTAAACATTTTTTATGCCATAGAATACAGATATAAATATATAAATACATATTTAGATAAATATATGTTTTATTCTTAATAATCCACTTCAAACATGCAACATATTAATTATATTCAGTGCAAGGTTAAAATGGATTTAAAATGTCAGCTTCGCAAATGTTGTATACAAAATTTACTCCCTGCCAAAATCAGGGCCCTGGGCCACGGCCCATTTGGCCTATGTATTAAACAGGGCTTGGCTGCATCTCTTGAATTTCCAAGGAACCTGCCTCATAAAATTAACTACGATAAGAAAATACTGCTAAATTAGGCCATGTAAAAATAAATTGACATTACATAGAACACTAAATATTGACTGTATAATGTTCAACTACATTTCAAGCATATTTGAATTAAGATATTGTGTAGAATAAAAATGCAACTGAAGAGGAAATATATGGACCATAACAATATATAGAAAATTTTTTGACATTTCATAAGCTATAAAGTGCTGTTTGTTACTCTGTTTCAATCAACACTATTCTCGATTTAAAGTAACTTGTCGATTTGTCCTTCTGATTTTACTTTCTTGACCATGAAAGAAAATGCTGTAAAAAAATCTCCCTGTAAAAAAAAAAAAAATAGGATGTTGAGTGATGATCCTCGCGGAGAGATTTTACTCGTAATTTGATGAGAAGACTTGAAAAAAAATATCTTTTGAAAATACACTATCAGAATACAGGCCCCTATACTGACAATGGCTACTTGATTAGTTAATCACCTTCTTGAGCATCTCATTCACAAGAGTACCATACATGTAAACATTGATCCTTCATTTCCATTCGTGGATAGGCGATAATAGATGCAGTAATAAACGGAAGGTAATAAAACACATTTATAAAGATATTGTCCATCCAAAATGTCGACTCATACGTCTTCTGCACTTCCTATAAAATGTGCTCTATCTCTGTTCGTTAAGAATTTTGATTAGAGAGAAAGACAAACTAGCAAAAGAAAAGTGTTACATATTGAAGAATCTGGAATTTCCTTCTTCAGCAGCTTGTCCCATGCATTGATTTCTACGGAGATCGTATAGTTTATGAATCATCTCCCTTATTATTCATTGTTTCTGCCTGAATCCATCAATTTTCAAAAATGTCATTTTTAAAACAGTGACACATATTTCACAATTGATTTTGTCCATAATGAAACCACCTTAGTTGAACATCTTCGCAGGATTAACATTCAGGTATCCAGATGATTTATTGAAAAGTGATTCGCACTGAACTCCTTGCACGAGAAACTAAAATTAAGTGATTAGGAAACCTTACAAAAAGACCTTCTTTCACTTAATTATGCATCCATTGAAAAGCATTAGATTTATCATTACTTCCCTATACTTTTCTTCAGAATATTTGTTCCTGATTATATTAAATATTTGCGTTTTAATACAAAGAAATGGGACTTTATAGGGTAGGAATGCAATTAGGTATTCTAAAAATTTGAACGAATTTATCACTTATTTTGTTCACTTCATTAATTCATACTAAAATCCGCCCATACTTTAAAATAAATGAAAGAATATTAACCATATTTAAAAATTAAAAATATACTGTTAATTTAATTTCACATATTAATCAAACTGAAATTCATTACCATAGATATTATTTTTCCACTTCTTTTATTAAGGAAATATCCCGTGATTCTTTTCATCTACTCCATAAGGATTAAGCTTTTTTTTAAGTTATAAAGAGTTTTGCTAATCTGGAAGCAATTTAGAGAACTCCCAATTTTAAATCAAGCATTAACAGTTTCTCTAAGCAATTTGCAATGTTTTAAGAACTTGCATAATACAATGCTATTTGCCTATAATGCTACAAATTCTAAATTTTTATTTTCAATTTATACATTTTGGAGTGTCTAATAATTTGTATTGTTTATATATTTTTCGAAACACAAATTAATTTTAATATAAAATTACACAGCAACTCTTTTAAATAAATATTTGCGAATGAAATCTTTTAATAATGGTTTATTCTAACATGAGTAAATAGAAAAAAATATTGTTCAAAGAAATTTAGAGGTGTTGAAAATTAAACAATGTTTGAATTTTCTATTTTTAAAATAACTTAACGTTTACGAAGTGCTTTGGACAAATATAAAAATATAAAAATTTAATTTTATCGCTCTCCATAGTTTTGACAGTGAGCATTAGGCATTACTATAATATTTTCTCTGAGATTAATAAAGTAATTACTATAGGACAAAATAAACTGAAAATTTAAAAAAGAGTTTATTTAGAATGGACTTTTCACCCTCAAAGAAATATGTACTTGAAAAACTAAGTTAAAAAAATTATGTGAATTTATTTATATTTATAATAAAATTTAATATAAATAGATTAAACAGCAAATTTAATATTTTTCTAAACACTAAATTATCCATTATGAGCATAAATAATTTGTTTAAACCGGTGTAATTTATCTTACTACTCTGTACAACACTATTTTTTTTTTTTTTTTTTTTTTTTTTTTTTCTGAAAGAGAGAACTCAATTCAGTACAGAATTTTAATTTTTAAATTACTTGATTAATAAAATATGTTATGCACAGATTGACATGTGATTCCTAATATAATTAACAACAAATTTATGTATTTTTTAAATCTTTTTAACACTAAGTTATCCTTTATGCACACAAATAATTTGTTTAAACCAGTGTCTTTATCTTACCTCTTTGAAAAACACCGTAATTTTTAAATCTAAATTTTTAATGGAATTTGATTTTTAAATTATATGAATAAAATATATTATGCAAGGATTGATATTTGATACAAATTGATTAAACTGTAATTTATTTTTCTGTTCTGTAAACACTAAATTACCCATCATGTACATAAATAATTTGTTTAAATCAGAGTTGTTTATCTATGACCCATTAAGTCCTTACATAATTTTGTTAAACAAGTCTTATATATCTTACAGTTCTGTACAAATCAATACATTATATTAAAAAAAAAATCTTTAAAATGTGTTGTTAAGAAAGATTATTTAAAGGGAGAACTAAATTTGGTACGGAACTTTAATTTTTAAATTATATGATTAAAACACATTATGCGCATATTGATAACAGTGTTATTTGAATTCAATAATTATTCACTTTCAATTCCAATAATCCTGTTACTTCTTTAGTGTAATAAATTTATTTATCTCTCAGTGTTTGTTATTTAATACAATGGCAAATTTTTATTAACCAAATATATTAAAGTTTTGATGATTGTAAAGAATGCATATATTGCCAGATCGCCATCGAAGCTCGAAAGATTTCAAAACTCACATCTGACTATTACACGAATACAATATACCATTCAAAATGAGAAGATAACTTCTAAATTGCAAAGATTGAGCGCATTAATACGAAAAGAAATGATAGCATGTTACCATACTCTTACTCATTATGTTCAAAATATACAGGGAATGCGAATCTCCGTAAAATTGTTTGATATAAAAATCAAGTTGTCAAGCAAGGCTGCTGTCAGTTTATTCTAAAGCAGCATTTTCAATTAAAATAATTTTTAATCCATCGATTCAATTCCCATGCGCACTTTGCATACGTATTGAAATAATGAAATATACGCAATAAATTTTACAATTCAAATCTTCCCTCATGTATTTTCATGTTAATTATTCTAATGTGAAGTATTCCCTAAAGAACTTGAATGAATACTAGTGAAACGGCTAAAACGTTTATTTAAATGAATGAATTTTATTATAGAGATATATATATAAACAGCCTTTAAATCTAACCATTTTACAAGTTTTCATTGTGCTTGTTTCAAAATTAAACATGCTATTTTTTTTTTTTCATTTGTAACATTGTGGGGGAGAAACAATAGGCTACCAAGAGTAAGCGTTGGCGGAAGAAAGAAAAACAGACCATGAATCAATGACTATAAGACACTTTCTAAAATTATTCACAGGGTATGCTTATTTATATTAATTCGTTTCTTAAATTTTAAAAGTAATTCAAAATCAAACAAAAAAAAAAAGGTATCACTATTTGTCTTGTAAATTTAATTATTTATTTTTTAGAATTTGTCAATGTTTAGATTTCATTTATTTACGAAATTTTTTGTAATAAAATTTTACAATTTTTTAAACTTTTGTTAAAACAATACTATTTTTTTTCTTTTCTAAAATTTCATGCATTCATTATGATATTTAAAAGGTGTAACGTTTAACAAACCCGAATTAACTGAGAAGTAGTCATTTTTCATCAAATGAAATACTATAATTTAATAATATAACCATTTAAAAATCTTAAACTAATAAAAATATAAAGTTATTGAAGTTAAATTTTCGATTTTAAATTGAAATTCAAAAACAGATTTTTTTTAAACGAAAAACACAAGACATATACTTGACTGTCAAATACGTGTAATTTTCGGTAATTAACACTTTATGCTGAAAAACAAACTATCATAAATGAAGTCGAATGAGGTGTAGCGAAGTGCCGCGGTGGGAGGGGGGGGGGGGTCTGAACGGTGGTGTGGAAATGGGCATAATGTACCTATAATTAGATAAAAATCTCAGACATCGTGGAGGGGGAGGGGGGCTCTAGTCATCCTCTGTCTACGATGTAGGAAAAAATATGAGGAATATCAAATGCCTGTTGTTGTTGTAGACGATTTCTACAATTTAACGCTTGAAAACTTTAAAACTCTTTGTCTTGGTAAACATATAACATTACTGAAAAAAAAAAAGTTAAAATGTAAGATTAATATAAACACTCCACACACCCTCCTGCTCTGTCTTTTTTTTTCCTTTTCTTTTCTTTCGGTTGCTGTTACTATAAAATCATAATTCTCGAACGCATTTTCGAGAAAAATTTTAGAATAAATCTGGTTGTCGTAACGGTTTTACTGGATACATTTAAAGACGATACCACATAAAAATATCTACGGAAACTTCCAGAAATTTACACATATATTTTTGTACTCCAATGAATAAATGCAAAGGATTAGTGAAAAAAAATTCTTTTCACCATTATACACTAACTCTATTTCTCACATTTCTTAATATAGAAATAAATCCGTAGAATCAATCTTTTAATAACAAATGACTTTATAATTATAATCTTTCACAATATACTAACTAAAATAATTCACCCAGGAATCGTACAAAGTAAATCAAAATTTTCAAATCTTTGACCAAGAGAAATTAAAATTAAAGATAAGTTAAAATTATGTGTCTGTTGAACCACGAAAGTCTATTAAGTAACATTACAATTAGAGTTTTACTTTCAATATGGCTAGCAATTTTCCTGAACATTGAAAAACTGGTATGTAACTTCTCGACATATCCAACTTCCTTGCTCATCTTTTTTACATCATATCCTTAGAATAAATTTTAGCGGGCGATTTTCAGTTTCTTTCAGATATTCATTAAATTTTCATAATACCAGTTGAATTGAAAAAAATTTTACATGCCTATCAAGGACAATAAGCCCGTTAAAATGCATTTCATAAATATATAAAAGCTGGTTATTTCAACACCATGCTAATAAAATCTGTTTTCTGAAGTAAAAAAAAAAAAAAAAATTACGAAAGCACGCTGGATTTCACTCTCTCTCTCTTTTTTTTTAAAGAAACGGTAGTTGTTCATATGAAAAGTTGTTATTCACTTCAATTTTTAAAATCCTTTCATCTCTCATCATTACTTTACACAACAATCACCAATGCTATTATGTTGCCACATTATTGCAAATTCAAAATTTTGTTGCTTGAAATCACAGCTTCTGGCATTCTCAAAACCTTTCTATGCATGGATAATTTTCTTTCTTTTTATTTTGTTCCTGAATAAAAAATGTGTTTGTAATTATGTGCTGATTTTTATACTTCGCAAACAATGCAATCCTATTTTAATTTATAACCACATGTGCAAGGATTATCGATTAATTAAAAAAATGTATTTTGGAAAAAAAAAAATTGAAATAAATAAAAATACCACAAGCAATCGAAGTATCCAATAAATATATCGATAATGAAACCCCAATGAATGACATAAAATACCCTTTTAAAGGTTAAAAAAAAATTTTTTTTAGATATAACCACATTTTCAAAGATTATCGGTCAATTCAAAAACTGTATTTTTGGGAAAAAAAGAAAAAAAGATAGAAAGAAGTAAAAATTTTTCAACGAATAAAAGTACCCAAGAAATATATCGATAATGAAACCCCAATGAATGAGAAAAAGTACCTTTAATACAATTAAAGGTAAAAAGCATAGCACGAGAAAATGTTGTTATTCCAAAAACAACGACTTTTTGCAGATCCTCTTTTCTACACATTACTTTTCATCAAACGACGAAAATAAAAACAACAGAAGCTTAAATCCACAGATTAAAAAAGTATTATGATATATCACAAACATTTTACACCAGTTAATATCTCTTTAAAGCCTATTTTCTCACATTAAGACATATTTCTTACTGTTATCTTCTCACAAGGGTTTTGCACTTTAATCACTTTAACAACTGGTTCGACTTCTGAAATTCTTTGTATTTTTAAACTGTACTGTATTGTTAACATGGATTATTGATAAAAGTTTCATAGGGGTTTATGCGTACATTTCAACATTTCGGTATTCAACCTTTGTCTGACCCAAGCCAAACAAGTTCATAATAGGAAAGTGCACTTAAGGAACCGTGTCTTCTTGCTATATGTTACTCATTAGATTTTATTTAAAAATTTTTGACTAAATAAAATTTCCGGTTGGAAACATTTTTGAAATAATTCCGACTCCGGAAGAATACCAAAATGTTGGCATCTATTTGCATACATTAACGGTAATACAACTTGTAACTTCATCGGAACATCGATAAATGTAACGCTTTGAACATCAATTATTTTAAATTGTTTTCCTCATATTTCCTCTGGTGTAAAATACGTCTGAAGCAATTCATTATACAAAATATCGGTAACAACCTCGAATAATAAAATAAACGAATATCCCAAAGAACAGAGAAAACTAAGACGGAAATAAAAGGAAATAGAGGCAAAATATTCGATAAATACACCTTTAAAACTTCACAATGAATTTTAAAAATTTAGTCTCTTAGAAAATTTAAAAATTCCCCTTAACACCATTATGTTAAGAAAAAACAAATTTTAAAATATTAACCTTTTTCAAATATTATTTTCACGATTATCCAATAGAAGAATAAAACAAAACTCTTTAAAGCTAGAATCCATAAATTAAATTGTCGGTTTGAGATCTTGTCCACCTTCTTAAAAGCAATTTAAATCTCTTTGAAGCAAATTTTCTCAGAATATTATCCTTATTAGATTCTTGAAAACGTTAATCACTTAAATTAACAACCAGGTCTACTTCTAGAATCTTTGTCTTCTTAAATTCCATTCATATTGCTTTCATAAAACGTTGACAAACTTTTTGACAGGATATATAAGCTGTGGGATAAACATTACAGAAAAGTTAATTTTTTAAATCACATTACACTTCATAGGTTAATTAATTTAAATTTCTTTCTCCATCTTTTTTCAAGAAATAGAATAAAATCAACGAAAATTCATAATACAGAATATCGATAACATCCTTGAGTAATAAAATAAATGAGTTCTCAAATAATAGAGAAAAATCGATATCAGATACTGACGAACGAACGTATTCAACAAGTGCCTGAAAAGAAGAGAAAGTGAATTTGAAGCTGTTTAACGAATGACTTTTGTCTCAAGAAAACTAACGGACTACCATTTTTAAAAATTAATTTACCAAAGAGTACATTAATTTATATGTTTAAAGGAAAAAAGAAAAATGACAAAATAAAGCGAAAATAGGAAAACTAAGTCTTACGTATCAGGAATTCACACACTGCACCTTATTCCCACTGAAGCACTTCCTTTATAATCCAAAAGCAATAAACACAAGAGTTTTTATTTCTCAACACCACTAATATCGTCTGTCAATTAACCACAATGAAATATCTATTCAATATCTTTTATTTACTTGTTAAATCATGACCAGTAATTCTTTTGAGAAAAAAAAAAACAAAATTCTTTATTTTTTTTACTGCGTTTTATTTTATGAAATAAGCTACTTCTAATCACTACTCGCAGTATGTATAGAGAATTTAAAAATCAAAACCAGAATCCTACGAAAAGATATTTTTTCCACGTACAAAGGACTATTTTTATCCTACCTATAGTGATTAATCGCAGATGACAATGTATTTCAGATCAAGACGTCGGCATTAATGCTAGTTACTGCCAAATATTTTTATGTTTATTAGAAACAGCTTTTGACAAGTTTATAAACCCGTATGAATCTTGAAAAAGTAACTGAAAAAACAAAATTTCTCGGACAAAATGAGTCACTCGATCTTCATGTTTAATCTTGTCATCCCGATCATCTTGTCATCTTGTCATGACGATCGTCCTGTTTAATCTCCATGTTTAATCCTGTTTATTGAGACAATAATTTCGTATTAATTATCCTGGTTCCACACATTACAGATTCTATAAGCTTTGCAGCAGTTTAACAACTTAAAGAATATTCTCTCTCATCTTGATTTAATTAAATGCCAATAAAGCACATAAAATGTTTTAAAATGAGGAAAAACATAGATTGAAATACTATTCATTATCATACAGTAGCAATATCTAAATTGGATGTTTCTCGAAATTTAAAATTGCCCCCTTCTCCCCCCCCCCACCCCAAAAAAGGCTGTTGACGCTAAATATTAATGTTGTGCTCATCTAAAGTCTTGGCAAAAACTCTCGTTTGTAGGTAAATATTTGTGCCATTTTTATAATTCTCAGATAGTACAAAGTCACCCAGCATTTATTAATTATATTTTTTCCAATTCACGAATAAGTATATCCAGGTTGGTAAATGCAATTTTCGTGATAATCCGCAGTAATATCCAGTAGAACAAGAGTTTTTGGAGTTGTTTCCATCTCGTGTCTAACTCTTTTATAGTGACTGCGTCTTCCGGATTACTACGAAGAATAAAATCCAAGGAAATACCAGCAAGACGACTTTTAATCCATATGCAACATTTTATTTTCATGGCTTTTTAAAGTCTTCATCCACAATGGCACTCATATCTTCTACCTCATTCAGTCTAAGGATGCTGCAGTCTTTCATTCCCGATAAAAAAAAAATAATAATAATAATAATAATAATGATAAGAGTTTTTAAAATAATGTTTTGGTAGGACTTTAAAAAAAATTGATTACAATCTTTTTTAAAGATAATTTTAGTGTTTATGTTTATGTTTAAAAAAAAAAAAAAATGCGAATTTCTATTAAAGAGATATACTGATCTATAAATTCAAAATTCTGAGGGTATTTTTTATAAGACAACCAGCCAGAGGACTTAAAAGAATTATAATGAAATGAATTCTAGCATTTGCCACGACTGCACAAAATAATGGAAAAAGATACCACTAAAAAATAGATGCTCTAAAATTTCCCTTTTAAAGAACGCCGATCGAAAATACTTCTATTTAAAAAAAAAAAATAAACGCCGCGTAGAGGAATATTAAACAAAAAACTCCCCCCCCCCCCAAAAAAAAAAAATGCTAAAGGAAGTGCTCAGCATTTTTTAAAAGCAACTGCTAATCCAACGTGAGTGAAAATGTGCGCACTATATATTGCAAAAATGTACACATTTTGCAGAACACACATCAAAAATAGGATGGCAATATTTTTTCCTGAAAATATTGTTTCTAAATAAAAGTGTAAGACACCTAGAAAAATTCCTACATAAACTGGAATATCTAAATAACAAATGGCAAAATAATAAATGTCAGACTAAATTCTTAATGAGACATTATTGAAAGGAATCTACCCAAAAAAAATTTTTTTTTTTCGACGAAATCACCAATCAGAGCAAAAATGTATTACAGAGTTTAAAATTGTTTCTCGTTGGCACTTTCGATGGTGACCTCTTCTTCAAGCTTGAAACAAATCACTCAATGCATGTTAGTTTGACGAAATAACTTCCATATTTTCTTTATGCATCTTCAAATTATGTAGATTATTTCTTATGCAGTAATCATCATATCTTCTTCTGTTAAGCCACTCAAAAAAGGGGAAGATTTTGTAAAAAATATTATTTATCAACTCGAAAGCATATTCTGATATTCTGAAGTGAATTTTTTAAGACTTTTAATTGATAAATAAATCCAAAATCAGACTTTTATAAGACAATCAACTAAATCATTTTTATTAATTATTTTCTAAAATCTATAACGACTGCAGAGAATGTAATAAAAAAAGATGTGAATAAAAGAACCTATGTTCAAAAATCCAAAAATTTAATTTCAAACCAGGAAAAAAAATAAAAATAAATCAATGCATTTGAATACCACATAGAAAAATATCGAACGAAACTAAAAGAAATAAATCTGATAAAAAAAAAGTGATAAACATTATTTAAAGCAAGTGTCATTAAAATTCAAAAAAAAAAAAAAAAAAAAAAAAAAAAAATTCCACGCGCAGAGAAAAAAAAAAATAAATGGAATGACGAAATTATTTCTAAAAAATATGCCTTCAAAAGGATGTTTTAATCCAAATAATAAAATAATTTTCAATATCCGAAAATAATTACTTTAATTTGAAACTTCAAATCGAATCATTACAGAGATGATCCGTTTTATTAATTATATTTTTCTGACATTCGAAGAAAACATCAATTGTAGTAGAGAAGAAGAGCTTCAAGTGCTTTCGTGCTGGTATTTCTTCTGGTGACATCTTCATCAGGTTTAATATGTCATAAAATCCATGAAAATTGCAATCCAGTAAACAATCCAGTCTTAATTCCATTCTTTCTTGGCTGCAGAGTTAAGATTTCTTCTAATCCTCTCATCTTCTTATGGTACCCGATTCTGTTCAAAAAATTCAAGAACTTTTACATTACATCTATTCCAAAAAATATTTTCAAGAGAAATTTTCGAGGATGATATAAAAATCTAAACTTGGATTTTTTTACGACAACACGTTATATATTTTTAAGTAATTATTTCCTAAATTTTACTACATTTTCCTAAAATATTAGAAAACGATATCCGTAAAAGATCTGATGCTCAAAGCCCTATAATTTAAGTTTAAGCTTTAAAATATTGCTTTTAAAAAATTTGAATGTGACCAAGAGAAATATAGAAAAAATACAAAACCTCGTTTAATGAGTAAATACTGTTAAATGAAATTTTGTGAACCCGCTCAAAATTTATGCGATCTAGAACTAAAAAAATAAAGCAAATTATAATAATACAGACCTTTTTTTTTTCAGGAAAAATTCTTGAAAAATGAACGTGAAAGATAACTGAAAATTTTCCCAATAAACTCGAATGTCCAAAGAATGTATAAATGAGTTGAAACTTCAAAACAAATGATTAAAGAAACATTAATGAAGAAACTATTCCATTAGTAGGGATAACTTGACATTAAAAATAGTACACAAGACCCATTTCGAAAAAATTAATAGCAGAATATATGCAAGGTTTCTTCTGATTTTGAAAAATTCATGACTACCCCAAAACAAGAAAAATAATTCCTCAAACACGTGAAATCCATCGAATTTATCCATTTTCCAGCCCATATCCTTGAAACCAGAAAAGAAAAAAAGGAAGTTAAGGGAGGTCCAGTCCGATAAAATTAAGCGATTGAAAAATTGTATGAATGCGGACAGAGTGAGTTGAGCGCAACCTCATGTTTTTGGATTTGTTTACACCGTTCCGAAATGAAAAAAAAGTTTCCTCCATTGTTGGGCATGCTCGCGCATCGTGAGGGGTGCCCGTCGGGTGCGGGAGGGTGATGGGAGTGCGTGTTGTTGTTTGTTGTACTCACCATGATGAGGAAACCTGAAGCGCGGCTGTGTCAAGAAGTTCTTCAGCTTCTGGAGAGAGATGACGGGCGTGGCACAGGCGATGCCCGTCCGCTCCATTGCCGCGGACGTACTGAGAAAGGCGAAGCGGCTCGGAAAAGCGGTGCTTTCATGGCGAGCGGGAGAGTTCAGCATCCGTGCGGCCTGCCGCGCGCGCTGAGCTACACACACACAGCAAAGGAAGGGATGCGGGCCGAGTGAGAGATGCGGAGATGGGAGTAGCTAGCCACCGGGGGAGGGTGGGAAAGGCCCCCTTTTGTCCGACGCTACTGCCTGCTGGTGATCAAAGGGTTGAGCCAATCACGGTTTTTTGCCCGCTACGCTCGGACCCACGTGGCTCTTCCGTCCGCACACACACGTATACATACATACTACTACAACCACTGCCATGGTAACGCTATTTTTACTTGCCGCTCCGATCTACATTCACAAACTCTCAAGCTGCCATCGATCCAATCGCAGCGGACTTTGGGCAATCCTTTTCCGATGGACCTCGAGAAGGTACAGAAAATGAAGCGAAAAGAACCTTATTGCTAGCTGGACTCGCACATTCGCTTCAAACATTCTGACCACTGAAACAAATGACTCATGGGCGTCTCGGCAGCCATAGAAAGCGCAAACGGGAAACAAGATCTTGGTTTCGGTTTGGTTTCACCTTAAGAATGTTAGATTCAAATTTGTCCCATTGTTTTCTTTTGTATTATTTTTTCATAACATCTTCAACTACATTAAATAGAAGTGTTACTGAAAAAATTTTCTGAAGTAGCCCAAATAATTAAAAAGGGGAAAAGTCCATCTTGCCTTATAAATCATCAAAAATGATTATTTGCAACAATTTTAGACTATTACTATATATATAATAACAATGTGTTTTCCTGAAAAAGCTGACAATTTAATTTCTTATTAAAACTTATCAATTGAATTTTTAAATAGAAATTATACTTTTCCATGCATTGTTCATCTGTACACCTTTCGAACATTTCATCTTAATCGATAAAGATAACAGCAAATAAAAAACTCTATTAAAATTTCTACCGCGAAAACAATGGCAGCAAATTTAAAATAGCAGTTCATTTTATAAAACCCTTCCTAGAAAGCAAATTAATGTAATACGAAAAATAAATCGGTTAAAATTTTAAAACTATCGGTATAAATAATTGTCTTTTTAAAAGTTATTATTCATATTTAGTGGCGCACCCGTGAATACACACGCACACACTCACATATATGCATCAGTTTAAAATAGTCTGAAATTCTTTACAACCATCAGTGTGTTAAGTATTTAGTTTTATTTATTTTTTAACTTAATTTAATATTTCAAGTTCAAATACTACTAATAATAATAATAATTAAACATATTTTTTTCGTAAACTAAACTTTAATAATTTGCATTAAATTGTGTAGTATTAAATGAATTTATAAAAATATTAAAATTGGATTAATTAATTATGTTCATGATATATTAAAAATCTACATATTGTTATTGGATTACATTTAAAAATACTTAAATAAAAATTCTTATATTTTAAATACAAAAGAAACGTTGAATTTGCTAAAATAGGTATTTTATAATCCAATGCACTAACAATCTAAAATGAACTACAATTAAATAAAACTCGATCGAAAAAAAAAAAAATGCTTGAAATAAACAATCACTTTTGATGTACTCTGCTGTTTTGTTATTAGAGTACATTTAAAAATACTTAACTACAAAATTTTACATTTTAAATACAAAAGAAACGTTAAATTGGCTAAAATAGATGTTTTATAATCCCTTGCAATTACAATCTAAAATGAACTACAATGAAATAAAACTCGATAGAAAAAATGTATGTAATAAACAATCAGTTTAGATGTACTTTACTTTTTTGTAAAGCAAAAAAAAAAAAAAAAAAAAAAAAAAAAAAAAAAGTAAACATCTATAGCGTGCTTTTAAACGGCACGTGAAACATGCCAGCAAAACGAAATTCCTTACATCATAACGATATTCAAAATCGATGACAAGAAAGCAACATGATTGCTCAAAACTTCAAGGTCTAGTAAAATCTAATGGGCTCCATTTTTAAAATATACGCCAAATTAATAAAACATAAATAGTCTTTTCAAAAAATTAACAAATAAGTCATTAGCAGAAAACATTGCCACATAGAGCCAATAATGGCTTTAATGAGTAATGTATTTTTTATTCCAGAGAAAGGGCATTTTTTTTTCATATTGAGCAAATAATTACAGATAAAAACAGCTCCCAAAGCAACAAATGAATTTTTTCTTCAAATTTCTAATTCGGGGGCAAACAGAATTTGGCGCAGGAATTAAAATAAATATTTTACTTTAAAACATCGTTCAATCAAATTAAAGATGGGAAAGAACCACCTAAAAAACTGATAGATTGACAAACGCGGACGTGGGGAAAAACAGATTATGCTTAATTTAGTACTCAAATAAAAAATCGGAAAAAGTATGAAAACAAATAAAATTTGCTGGAAGATGGAGAAGAACGCATTGAATCTGAGGTTATTAGAAAAGAAGGTCTTTCCCAGTTTTTCTGCAATATTTTCAGGAAATTTAAAAATTTAGATTAAGATCTATCAAGAAAAGAAAAACTTTAAAGTAAAATGATTAAATAGGAAAAAATATTCACTTTGATTACGCTTACATTTTGAATTTCCTTTTAAGATTCATTAGAAAATTAAAAACACTACAATGACTTTACCAAAAGAGAAAAAATAAAAAAGAGATAGAAAATAAAGAGGGTTCTATAGCAGAATTTTTTCCCTTAAAAGTAGCATAAAAAGTGAATTTCTGATAAAATTTTAATGCAAATATTTTTTATATGCGTTTTAGATATTTTGATTGAATGAACACTCAAAGTTTGCTTTTTTTTCAAATATAACCATTTTTTTAATATCCTTGTGAAAATATTAAAATTCAGTAACAAATTATATCCAATTAGCTATCACTTTTTATTAATTCTAATACAATTCATGTCTTAAAAACGAAAAAAAAAAATTCATTAAAAACTCTGTTATATAAATCTTTTTGTACTTCGATGGATTTTATCAAGAAAGTATCTAAAATACATAAGAAAATAAATCTTCTATCAGCCTATTTATTGGAAATAAAAGACAAACTATTGATTAGAAATGTAAATATCAAAATTACAAGAAAACTTATTGGTCATAGAGATGCAGAAAAAAAAGCAATCAGCTGTCACGTGTTCAAATAGCATTTATAATTATAAATGCCCATTTTCTGACACACCTAACAAAATTTCATTGTCATACGTCATCCAGCAGTCATAAGGGGCATTGTTTAACAAATGTCATTAAGATTGTTATGTTGTGTAATAATAATATCCGCCCATTAAGCTCAATTCAAATATCCGATAATTTTAAATTAATCAAAAATTAAAAATGTGTGTCCCTTTTTTTTAGAAACTAAAATATTTTTTAAGAAAATAAAAGTTTAAAACTAAAAAATACATACTACGAAATTTTTAATGAAATTAGCAAAATTTGGAAAAAAATATTTCAGTACTAAGAAAAAAAAAAAAAAAAAAAAAAAAAAAAAAGATTTAAATCCGTTTAATACCTATTAAAACATTTTTTTTTTGAAAAAATTTAAAATTTTCCAAAATAATGAATTAGCAAAATAAAAATAATATTAATTATTTCAATATGTCAAAAACTCGAAATGATTTTTAAGATAAAAATATCTTTTTAAATAAACTTTTTTCAAAATGATATTTTAAAACGTGAAGTGAAAAAAATAATTGATGTAAACATTTTATCTTATTTTTTATATACAATTTTTTTAACACTTTATCCTAAATAAAAGAGTAAAAAGTAAAAATATGGAAGACAATAAAGGAGGGTAATAGAATATAGAGAGAAACATAATCTGAATATTATAAAATTTCAGTGTCATCGCTTGTGTCATGAAAAGCACAAAGATTAAATGTTAGGGCATAAGTTTTATATTTTCATTTTAACTTCTTAAATCTAAAAACAAATGTTATAATCTAATCTAATCAAAATAAATACCCAAAAACAAAACAGAACCTATGAATAATTTCAAAAGTTAATTAAATATGACTTAGCCATTTGACTGTATACTGATTTTCGTACATTTTATTATTTAAATACGGAGAAAAGAGAAAGAAGAGCAAGAGGTGAGTATTCGACAGAGAAAAAATAATTAAAATATTTTTAATGTTTGATGAAGATAATGGAATGAACTGATATGTCTCTTTTCGTTTTGTATATATTATTAACAGGAGTATTGATAGAAAGGCTTATAATACGGAGTCATCAAATAAATCCGTAAATGTTAAACTGAGACAAATCCTAATGCCTCGTTTCTTAACTAACGCCATTGGCCTCAGGTCCCTCTGAAAACATGCAAGACAAGCATTGACCACCGGTCTATTCAATGCACGCGCAGGAAGGCTCTAAGAGAAGGTGGGAGAGGGGGGGGGGGACTTATGCCACTGGGCAGCTGCGCGTGCAACTTCAGGGGGAGCAACACTGTTTTCGAACACGCAGGCAGGGGGGAAAGAGGGAGAACAGACTTCGCACGCGGACATTCTAACCCCCCTTGCCAATTTTCAAATATCGATCAGGGGAGGGGGAGGTCTAAAATCTACGCTTAAAGGGAAAAAGGACAAGGGGGTAGTCTTCCTAAGCCTAACTGAGCAGTACTGTTCCCTCCTATGGGAAATGGACCATACCTAGTGATCAAAGGGTTAGCTCCCCTAGCCGCCATGACAGTTAGACCAGAATAAATTATCAAGCTTCCAAGGAGGAAAGAGGTAGAGAATGCAAAGGATAGAACAGCTCTGCGCATACCGAAAATCTTGACCACTTGGACTTCTTGCACGCTCCACTGAGAGCGTCTTCAGCGTCTTCGATCCAGGGAGCTACTGGTCAGCTCAAGCTTTAAATAGCTTAATATTTTTAAATTCTCATTCGCTGACTCATCATCCAAAATACTTTTTAAATCTCGAGCCTTTTCTATGACCATGAGATATGTTAAGATAAAAGAAGAAAGTGCTTTCAGTGAAAAAAGATTGGAAGTCGTCCATTCGCACTTATACAGCATTTTTTATCTTTTAAAAAACGAATGCAAGATTATAAATTGACATTTATTAAAAAAAAAGATGATCTGTGGAAGAAAAAAAATGCTCAAAATTTATTTTTTCGTGTAATTTTTTAGTAGCTGGCTAATAATAGTGGTTGTAGAAAATAATGGTTCATATGTGACCAAATATCAACATGCGAAATCAATAGCTACAAACTAGAAATGTTTGACACCAGAAGAAAGATTTTTATGTCTTTTTTTAGAAAATGATTTTTTTAATTATTTTTTTCCCTTTTTCCCCTTTGTTCTTTCTTTTTTTTTCTTTTTCCTTTTTTCTTTTCTTTTTTTCCTTTTTCTTTTTTTTTTTTAACCAAAAAAAAAAAATTTTTTTTTCGTTTTTTAATTTATTTTAGTTATGTTGAAAAAAAAAAAAAAAACCATTGTTGTTTATAATAAATGGAATTAAAAAAAATAAGTATATTCTCTTTCAAATTTATATTTTTACCCAAGTAATTAATATATTGCTAGGGTTAACCACAAAATTTTATTTATTTAAATAAAATTCCAGGGAAAAAATTTATGATTTATTCTTAAAAAGTGGGGGAAAAGTAATGGGTAAACTGATATTTGGTCAAACGAGTAAGAAAACAGGAAAAAGTAAGATTATAATTATGATTATTAAAGCAATAAATGACTTTGCCTTACTACTGCGTCTTACTTAGTTTTAGACAAATGTCTTATAGCTGAGCACTTTGCCCTAGACTTTGGCGGAAAATGCACTCTAGCATAAAATTAACTATATTTAATTAAAAACTATAAAGGCCTAGAAAATAATGACGAGTATAAACAAAGGATTACCCAAAATATGCGAGAAAATTATACATAATTTAAATGTTTTTCACCCTTTTTTTTTTAATCTTTTTTATGTAAGTTAGGAAACGATAAATATCAGATTAAGTCATTTCAACTAGCTAAATCAAGTTAATTAATAATTTTATTCTGAATTGGTGTGAAAGAAAAAGAAAATTCCATTTAAGAAATTAATGACTTTACATTCTTTTTTGAGGAAAATAATTAACTCATATTACATTTGGCTTTATATCTGTTGCTGATTGCATGACATAAATCAATGAAAACTATGGGCAAGTAAGTGAGATAAAGATCTGAATTATATTTATCAAAATTAATAAGCAATACAATTTTGATGCTCAATATTATTAAAAATAAACTAAACAAATTTTCTTTGTAAAACACGCAATAATATGCATCACGTTAGTATAGCTGCTATAAGGGGAAAAAAGAGAATAAACAATATTCTTTAGAAAAATTTCTTAAAAAAAAAAGAAAAAAAAGCCACATTATATATTTAAATAAAACCACTGTACGTAAAAAAAGAAAGAAAACAAAAAGTTTTTTTTTTTCTAATGTGCTATATGCAGAAAGTTTGTTTACAAGTGAAACATATAACTAGCAAATGTGCATAGTCTTTCAAACTGAAAGTTCGAAAACAAAGCCTGGTATAATTTTTTTTAATGCACTCCATATCATTTTGGCTAATATTAAGCAAACAAAAGAATAAAATTTGAAAACATATGTAACACTATTCAGTATTTTATTAAAACTGTTATTATGTTTTCTATTTATAAAACTAGCGAACTTAAACTAAAACATTATTTTTCAAATATATCAAACATCAAAACTTTTGCTTACAAGCTTAACATACAAATAACAAAAGTATATCCCGTTACCAAAGAAACAAACAAAATAAACAAACAAACAAAAAAAAAAGCTAGAAATCATCTTTCTGATGTTTTGTGTTACTTTTCCTGATATTACGTCTGATGTGGAATTACAAATCTTTTTTCTACTTTTCACTAAATTTCACTTAAAACTTAACCTTAATTATTTATTTCATCTATCCTAAATTTCGTTTGAATTCCCGTCCTAATTTCCGGCCTTAAAAAAATTATTAAACCAATATCTTTTTTCATTAACGACTGTTACAGATATAGGATGCGTTTAAATGATTAATCATCGCTTAAAAGAAAAAAATATATATATAAGTGACAATGTTGGTCATTTTATTGAAAATATATTTATTATAATTTAAAATCGAACTATTGCATTAAAGAAACTCCATCGTGCATGTTTCACTTTATTTTGGCTAATGTTAGGAAAATGAAACTAAATATGAGATAACATTCCTGGACATTTAATTTGTAAGATATTTATTAGTATTTTAATAAAACATTCTTTCTAAATTGTTAGCTAATTTCAAAAACTTTGCTTCAAATCTTAACATGAAAATAATAAATTGGTCGTGTCACAAAAAAAAAAAAAAAAAAAAAAAAAAAAAATGAATCCAAAATCACATATAATTTTTCTGATATATTTACTATTAATTTGTCTAATGTTAAAAAAAAGGAAGAAAATAAATAAAAAGATGAAAGAAAGGAAAAGATAAAGGAAAAGGAAAAATTGAAAGAAAATATAAAAGCATTCTTGAGTATTTTTTATTATAATTATTTCAGTTCAACAGTTCTACTTAAAATAATTCATTCATATGGTTCACATTATTTTGGCTAAGGATAGGGGGGGGGGGGTAGGGAAAGCTAAATATAAGTAACGTTATTAGACATTTATTAAAAATATGTTTATTAATATTTCAGCAAAGCCATTGTACTTAAAGAATTTCTTCGTTTACAAGTATATCGAATATCAAAAGCTTTTCTTAAAATCTAAACATACAAATTGTAAACGTTTATCGCATCACAAACAAAGAATTCGAAAAGAAAATCAGATATGATTTTCTTTTTTTTTTCCGTAAACATCGCAAGAAATCATCTTCAGCAAGCACGTCACGTAATACTATAGCGGTGACCTGTCACACGCGAAAGATGACCGCACCGAATATTGATTAACATCTCTACTCACAACTTACTTAACATGGAATAAAAAATAACCGTCGAGTCTCGCGCGAACGCTTTTTTATATTATCCAGTTTACTTTTTTTTTACTCTCCACGTGAGTCATTTTTTATTCTTTTTTTTCCAATCCTCCCTAAACTCTCTTTTTTTTTTCCTACACGCTCTTTCTTTCCCCCACTCATCATGTCTGCGATCGAATTTCAAAAGCAAAGAAATGGCGCCGCTCACTCATCGAGATATTTATTTCAACGAGGTTTAAAATTCCCATAAAGGGTGCTTAATCGAAGCTATTCAGTTCAGGGATGTTTGGAAAAATAAAGTGATATGCATGGATAATAAAAATTTTCTCTTAAACATTAGGCAAACAAAATAAGCCGCCTCAATAATTTTTACTGATGTACGAAAGGCGCTTAAAAATACGATGTTATGGGTAATTTAATTAACTAATTTATAAGAAATTTTTTAAATGTTAATTAGAAACAGGAAACGTATTCCGAGTCAATTATTTTATTTCATACGCGATAAAATTAATTTATGAATTCCGAAAATAATTCACGATAGTTACAGAGATAATTTCAAAGACTGTCTGTTGTCATAGATTTGTTCGTAGAATATGGTGTCTTGAAGGGTGGTCTTTCTAAAGAAATATTTTAGCAAATGTTTGGAATTTTAAAATCAGTTAACATTAGGCGAACAAAATAAGTCGTCTCAATAATTTTTACTGATGCACAAAAGGCGCTTAAAAATACGATGTTATGGGTAATTTAATTAACTGATTTATAAGAATTTTTTTTTAAGGTTAATTAGAAACCGGAAACGCATTCTGGATCAATTATTTTATTTCATACGCGATAAAATTAATTTGTGAATTTCGAAAGTAATTCACGATAGTTACAGAGATAGTTTCGAAGACTGACTATCGACGTAGATTATTTGTTCCTAAAATAGGCTGTCTTGAAGGGTGGTCTTTCTAAAGAAGTATTATAGTAACTGTTTGGAATTTTAAAATTAGTTTTAATTAAATTATTTATGCTTGATCATTATAACATCATTCGTTAATAAGTATTATAAGCAGTAATAATAATAATAATAAAATCAATATTTTACAGTTTTTCAACGGATAAACATTTTATCAGTCACCAGATCTTTGCAAAAAAAAAAAAAAAAAAAAAAAAAAAAAAAAAAGCTATGACTTAACAATTAAAAATCCAATACTTTTATTTAAAATAAAAATAAAAAATTAAACATTATCACGGAAATCACTTATTAATAAATAATAAATATATGTTTAAAAAAAGTGATACAGTTTATAATAACGAAACAAACAAATGCAATAAAACGCGTTTCGGACGAAAATTTTCTTTGGGCTAACTTCTAGTAAAAGCATTTCCCGCACATGTCATGTGCATGTCACATACGTGAGTGTGATGTAAGAAAAAACAATGAATTAAATGATGATTTTAAGTGACAACCTTAAGTATCATTTAGTGATAATGAGATATATCAACCGCTTCTTGGCGGCTCAAATTCTTGTTTTCGTATAAGAAAATCTCTGAAAAGATCCAGCTCACTTCTCTGAACACAGAAAGCCCTAGTTCCTAGCTTTTTATGTTTGTAGTAAGCATGCACATAATTCATCGTGCTGAATAAGTTCTATCTATTCCAAATAAAAATAAGAAATGTTCCTTTATTTTTGAAGAAAATATACATAAAAGTATACATAACGTATAAATAAAAATAATTCTTAAAGTATTTTTGCTTTTCAGTTTAAAAAGATGTCATATACAGTTATTCGCTGGGAGTGATGGTGGGAGGAAAGCTATACCATTTCAAATATGTTTTCAGTTTTCTTGTTGAATAATCAGATTTATTAGCTAGAAAAATTATTAAACGAAACAACTTTGAATATGCTTTTATTACGCAATTAAAAGATTGATATTTTAAGGTTTTTAAGAAAAATTTATATTCGGAGTAATAGGGGTAACATTTCTCTGTCGTAATATA
The DNA here is from genome assembly GCA_963932465.1 of Maratus speciosus. Classification (NCBI taxonomy): domain Eukaryota; kingdom Metazoa; phylum Arthropoda; class Arachnida; order Araneae; family Salticidae; genus Maratus; species Maratus speciosus. Next base: position 486,103,679 of record OZ010787.1, read on the forward strand.
GCTGTTTATTTAAATGAATAGCATTTAAACGGAAAGAGATAGAACGTTTTGTTCGTGAAAACTGCTATTTCACAATGTTTTGAAAGATTTCAGAAAATATGGCTATGTCTTTTAGATGTTTAATAATTACACAGTACAACATTAAATTCAAATTTTCCTATTTTTTCTCTAAAATCTGTAAAATCTTGCTAACAAGGAGATAATATCATAATAGTGTCCTCTATATTTTCAATTAATTATTTCAAAAGAAATTTACTGTTCTTTTTCTGAGAAATTTAGAGTTTTTAGCATTTTTTAGCAAGTTTAAGCGATAACTTTTTCATGTGCTATCTTTGATCTCTTTGACAGCTTTGCCGAATGATAAGATGATAACCGAGAATGATGAATTCAGGAAGTTTATTTTAGCTACATTATCACCATTCCGTGATATACAACCTCGTGCTATCCCCGCGTTTTGAAAAATTAATTTAATTGCATTATGGGATGAAATATCAACCCCAGCAAAGTCTACTATTGATTTTTTCAATAATAATAAAAGCAGGCATAATCGAATTTATTTCATATTTCATAATTATATAAATGGATAAACTTAAAGTTAATGCTTCTAGTGATCATGAATAATATTTTTAATTACTTTATGCTTTTGAAAGCATAAAGTTTTACACCAGAGAGAATTTAAAATTAAACAGATGTAAGTATTTTCAATCACGATTTCAATCTACATGTCGAAATAGAATCGAACAAGATTTTTTTTTTTTTTTTTTTTTTTTTTTTTTTAAATCTTGATTCATTTTTACTTTTTTATAATATGGTAGAGGGAACTAGGAGGAAAGTGTATATGGATGATCTCTCCCCCCTCCCCCATTTACCATGCAGTTCCTTATTGATGTTATTGTTAAAACCAAACTGTACACACAAGAAGGTTGAAGTACATTGCTTAAGTTTGCTATTTATTATTATTTTTAAATCTATCTACATTTACTGTTTGCAAACACCAAAACTAGGGCTATCTCTCCCCCCCCCTTTTTTTATTAGGAAATAAACTAAAAAAAAAAATAACTTGTGATAACTCTCGTAAAAAATTATATTAGGCATATATATTGCTAAAGATATTTAAACTCAAGGTACACTTTTGAAAACTTTCAGATCCAAAGAACTTTTTGCCGTATTTTTTTTCTATTTGTCTATCCCCCCCCCCCCCCCTCAATGACTCCAATGTAGAAAAATGATTATTTTTTATGCTTATATATATGGGTACATACGGAATCTAATTTTTAGCTTAATGCTAGATTCTATTACAGAAATCGACTATGCTTTTGCTTATATTGGTATTTCATGTATCCTTGAAAAAGTTAAATGCTATATAAGCTTCCGGCTACATCCTTCCATTTGATCTATTATTTGTTTACAATATGTCTTTTAATGGTTCAACATTATTTTGCTGGTCTTTATTTCTTATTTCTTTAATAGATTATTTTTTCAAAATTTGGTGGTTTTTCATATGTTTATATGGATTAATGGTATGCAATGTGCTTGTCAATTAGTGGATTTTGCTTAATTTGTATTACTTGTATAGGGTTCCATCTGTATTTTGTATAATGTTACAGTTATGATTAGATGCTAAATTTATTAATTTATTGATTTAATTATCGTAATTGGAATAGATGATGATTTGTAATTATATTATGATTTTATATATATATATATATATATATATATACATATTGGTCAGCAATGCTTTCAACGGGGTAATGTGGATTTTATTTCTTAATCCTTTTAATCACATTTTATTTTAAACTTATTTGTTTTTCAAGGTTTATTTATCTATTTTGTGTGTGTTGGTTGTCCCAAATTCATATTCTTTAGATTTTTTTATGGCTAATATGAAGATGAAACCACGCACTTTATTTGTGAAACTGTAGGCATTTTGGACCTGAATATTCTGTCTAGGTTCTACAAATATCCATTATTCATTTTCTGTTCATTTTATTTATTTGTTTATTTTATTATGTTTTTCAAATCTATGTTGAATATGTTAAGGGGAATAGTTTAATTGTCAATGAATAAATTTCTTCCTATTTATAATTTCACATTTTTGTTGGTAAAATGTAATTTTTTTTAATAGTCATATATATATTCGTTTTTAAACCTATTTTAAATGTAGGACGGGTATTTTTCATCCAATTTTCATAAGTTATTAAAATTAAAAATTTTGTTTTTAGTTACTATTTTCCAAGATACATTTTCTTTACTTGGACTAATATTATAACATGTTTAGTAATATTTTTTACCTTGTGTAATCGAAATAATCAATTTCTTTACAAAGTTAGCTGCCATTTACAAGTAAATTAATGAATGCCAGAATGGGGTTATAATGAATAATTATCTGAATGATCTGGCGTGAAAAGTCCAATTTTAGATAGTTTTGTGCGTATAAAAAAATTTCTTTAAAGAAATAAATTTGAATAATTTTTTCTTTAATATGTAAACTGTAAACATTTACAATTCATAAATTGAAGTTCTAGTTTTAAAAAAAGAGTAAAATTATTAACCCATTTTTGTAATTGCCATAACTATGATTAAAAACTTTGGAACAAATTATAATATAATAACTATAAAAAAATAAAATCAAGTGCAAAATATAGATAATTTTTTTTATATTGTGACATATTTTAACCCAACAGAAAAGCGCTAAACATTAACAGGATAATGACATATACCTTGACAGGGTCAATTGGGATAGCACTTTTTTTAGATTCAAAATAATTAGATAATAAAAAACAACAAAATGGTGTTTAGATGATAAAAGTAATTATAAATTCTGGTTTAGGCACAAATTCTGTCCTTTTTAATAATTAGGACTGATATAATCAAATTTATAAAACATATCTCCAATCAACATCATCTACTCTATCACACTTCACAATTATACCGAGGAATTGGCATCTTTCTGTAATGTAAGCTTGGTATTTTCTATATGTAATTTAACCTCTTCGTCATCAGCTGATTCATACACCAGTGAGTAAATATTTGTATGCTTCTATACGAACGTGTAAGGGAAGAACAAACCTTACGTAAAATATTTAACTCAAAATTAAATTACTATATATTATTTTATCCAATTATGAAAAAAATACTAGTATTTCCTAAAACCTCCGCCACACTAACATTTATTTACAGCTTTAAAATTTTGTATAACTATCAAATTATGCTGTTTAAACTACTTACCTTTTTAATGAGTACAGAATATTATTTAAAAATGCAATTAAAGTGACAAATGCAGTTTTATAAAATTTTCTTTAAAGCATCTTTTAAGTGGTACACTCATAAATGACTACTAAATCGCAGACTTTATTAAAGAACGCTTACAAATTTTTTGCTAAAAATGTCGTGTTTTATGTGTCCTACACTAAATGCGGCGCATAATATCAGCAATATTTAATCAAACAAGCAAACAAAAAAATCATGTTTCTAAGACTGATGTTTGTTTCTGTTAGAAAATAAATAGAAATTTCGATGCAAAAAAGAATACAAAAAAGTCATTTAACGGAAAAAGAATTTTTTTTCTACTTTTGATTTCGGTTGTACATATTTACAGGTTCTATTTTCTAACAAATAAATAAATATATTTTTTAAAAGTTAAAATCAAATGAATCATATTGTAGTGTATTTAATAGTAATTCAACCAGAATTTATCTTCTAGAGTTATCCGGTAGGAAGTTAACCTTTATTAATTCTTATTGTAAAAATTTCGACATTCAAATATTATTATCTTAAAATGATGTCAAAAATAGTTAAGAAAGATTAATTAATTAAGAAAAAAAATTAAGAAAATTAATAAAAATTAAAAAATCAAAATCAAAATCAAAATCAAAAAAATTAAGAAAGAATTGTAAACTGACGTTTCATGTTCAAAGGATTTGAAATTTAGAACGATATTTCAAAATTTTGATAAATATATCAGGATTTCAATTATTTAAACATACAAAGTGTTTTTTATTTGTATTATATAAAAGTTGATAATCTTATAAATTCTATGCTCAAAATTCTAAAAAAACATCATTTTATAATAAACTAGCCGTTTAACCCTATGCACGGGAGTTCACGAATTTAATTCTAAAACCAAAATGAAAAATAACTATTCGATTTAGTAAAATATTTTTCTACTACTGCGCATTTTTAAAATGAAATAAAATGAAATTTAATTTATCATGTTACTATGGCAGCAGACGATAAAACGATATCTTTGGAATAAGGGAATAAATAGAATAAAAAGTTTTGTTGATGTTTATGATAAAATGTTTGCCTTTATTTAAAAAAAATAATAATAATTAAGCGCAATTAAATAAAATCTAATTATTTGCATGTGAGGTAAAAGCTTTTAGTAGTGTAGCGTGCACTGTTAAAAATTTTGCAGCATTCTGGCAGGTCATTCGACCGTTTTTTGAAAAAGCGGTTTCATAACAATAATTTAACTATATTATGACCATAAAATGGCCAATAATATGGTCAGAATAGTGTTAAATTCACGGTTGTGTAACCGTTTTCGGAAAAAAACGGTCAAATGACATGCCAGAATGCACTGTATAAAAAAAACGGACTAAAAAACGAAAATACTACTGGCAATCTAGACGCCAGTACTATTTCCGTTTTTTACGGGAATTTTTACCCATAAATTACAGAAAAAATTCCGTTTTTAATCAGAAAAACGGAAAATTTTCTGTAATTTATGGGTAAAAATTCCCGTAAAAAAACGGAAATAGTACTGGCGTCTAGATTGCCAGTAATATTTCCCTTTTTTAGTCAGTATTTGTTTACAGTGTGCTGCAAATTTTTAACAGTGTGGCGGATGCAATATGTGTATCTCACATTGCACTGTTAAAAATTTGCAGCATTCTGGCAGGTCATTTGACCGTTTTTTCCGAAAACGGTTACACAACCGTAATTTTAACACTATTCTGACCATATTATTGGCCATTTTATGGTCAGAATATAGTTAAATTATGGTTATGAAACATTTTTTCAAAAAACGGTCGAATGACCTGCCAGAATGCTGCAAAATTTTTAACAGTGTGGTTAAACAGCTCGCGCGATTACGGGTTGAACATAAAAAAAGGATTTTATTGTGAATGTTTAATTGTTGGCAGTTGCTATAACGAAAAATGTTTAACACGTTGAGTGCCACGTCAGTCATACTGTTAAAAATTTGCAGCATTCGGTCCAATCATTTGACCGTTTTTATAGAAAACGGTTACACAACCATAATTTAACACTACTCTGGCAATATTATTGGCCATTTTATGGTCAGAATATAGTTAAAATATGGTTATGAAACCGTGTTTTTGAAAAACGGTCGAATGACTGGACAGTTTGCTGGAAATTTTTAACAGTGCAACCGGTGACTGACACTGAACTTTCCGTTTAGACCGCGTCAGTCATCGGTGACTGACACTTATAGATTGTGTAACGGGAGTCTTATTTCATGGGTCCAAACGGAAAGACAGACAAAATAGACTTAGCATTCAACGTGTTAAATTTGATAGGAAATTGCTGTTAATTTGGTGGTTTTTTATTAATTAAAAGTTATCTATAAATTATTTCGATTCCGGATTGCTTTAGTTGCCTCGGCCGTGTTTTTATACACATGTACATAATATTTCATATTTCTGGCTTCCAAACTGTGGATTTGTATAGCATTACAGACATAATAGGCAAATTTTCATTTTTATATATTACACTGTTAAAAATTTTGCAGCATTCTGGCAGGTCATTAGACTGTTTTTTGAAAAAACGGTTTCATAACCATAATTTAACTATAATCTGACCGTAAAATGGCAAATAATATGGTCAGAATAGTGTTAAAATTACGGTTGTGTAACCGTTTTCGGGAAGAACGGTCAAATGACCTGCAAGAATGCTGCAAATTTTTAACAGTGTAGATTGAAGATTCAGCTGTTAAATTTCAAACCTACTTCACATAAGTTAAGTTATAAGGTTGTCTTTTTCTATATATATTTTACAATTAGAAACTAAACTTTGAAAAATACCCGACGGCAAAATGAGACGCCTTATGCATTCGCCAAACGGAAAAAAAAAATCCATGCAAAGGCTGCACTGTCGCGACATTGTACAAAGATGGAAAATCCGACCAGACTGCACTATTTGTACAGCTTATAGGAATAAATCATGTAAAGATTCCTGATGTTTGACCTCTATAACTATTCTTAAAATAACCTAATGAGAAAGATTTTGTAAAAATATTTTTGATGAAAATATATTTTATTATTATCACTTTTTTTAAGTAAATCTTTTTCAAAAATGATATTATTGCAGTAAATATTCTGACCTACGCTGCGTTTCATGTGTTAAGATGATATATAAGGATCGACCGAAACCGAAACTGAATTTCGGTGATCTCTGTGGCCAAAAATGAAAACGAAAATGTCCATTTTTTTTTTAAATAATTCATACATGCATAAATATACAGAATTATTAATTAATTATATGTGTGATCCAAGTTGGCTCTCTGCGCCTCTGACAAAATCTATTTATTTTCATAAAATAAAATGTAATTAATTCATCTACGACACAGAATGATTTTCTAATTATACGAATTTCATCTGATTAAAATTTGTTTTAGGTATACATACTTCGATTTATCTTTTATAATAATTTTTGTAAATGATCCTCTGTTATAGTAAAACTTTCTCAGAGAGTATTCGAAACAGGTCTACGGTTTCAAACTAAAATTTTTCTATTACTATTAAGTTCGCAGATTTTAATGGGAACACGTAAAGCATCTTCAAAGTTTTGTCATATATGCATTGATTTCTTTATAATTTGCAATCACGTCCTGAGTCAATGATTATTTATAATTATAAAAATTGAAGTTCATAGCATTAAATAAAGAGTGTCTCATTGGAGCTAATGAGTAAGGAAATTTCCGCGGGAAGAAACGAGATTTTTGGAATATAGACAGTTTCGGTCCGGCCAAACTTTCAACAGCATTTTCGTTGAAAACGAAGTTTTGGCAAATTTCAGATTTTCGGCCGAAAATAAAAAAGAAACCAAATTTTCGGTAGATCTCTAACGATATATTCTTTATGATTCTTCCGTAAGAAATATAAGAATGTCGTCTAAAAGGACTTAAAAAAGCCCAAGAAACCAAAATGTATTCTAGAAAATTAATAATAGTGTGATTTAATAATAATAAAAATGAAATCAAATGACACTGAGGATTCGAAAAATATATACAGTATGACTTCAAAAATCCGGCGTTCAGAAATCCGGCATCAAAACCATCTTTTCCCTTTCTTTTTCTTTTGCATTTTCAAGTTATGGGAGAAGAAAAATAGCAATTCTTTATGAATTAAAACTTTCAACATTGAAAGTGAAAATACAAAAAAGAATATTTGACTTTTTTTTTGCAAGATGCAATTATTTTCTTATCAAATTTTCTGGGAGCTGCACCGTTGCTTAACAACGTGAGCAACTTTGGCGAACGCATAGCCTTATTTACGGCCGGAACGAATTTTCGGCAACGGCAACATGAATAATGAGGCAGAATTTTCAGGCTTTCAGATTTCCCGTGAAAAGGCCACAATTTATGACCTGATTGATCACTCAAAATCTGAGAATGCATTAAGTGTCGAAAAAATGGATATAGGTTATTGGATAAGCAATAATGAAAATGCATCAACAACGAATAAATTTAACGGACTGCGAATCGCTGACGCTGTGCTAAATGGAACCTTCGATAATGGTAGTAGCAGCTCAGAAGACGAGGATGAACAACTGGCAGAAGAAAAGATGTCACTAGAAAAAAAGCATAAATTTGACTGGAGAATTAATATATGCTTTAGAGAACCAAGACTGTATTTCTGAAACAGACATTCTTCAGTTGTATAAAATACAAAAAACTTGTTAAAGAACTGCCAAAAAAATTGAAGCAAACGAAATTGACATCGATGTTTCCGAAATTACAACGGAAGAAATAATTTCACTCTTTATTAGATTTTTTTCTGTAACATAGAAAACATAAATAAAAGCAAGATTTTTTAAAAAATATTTAATGTTCTCTTTTTCTTACATAATTATCACTTAATAATGAATTAAATTATGACTAAAGGCACCATTAAGAATATAGTACTTACATTTGATATTCCTAGTTACTACTTTCGTTATTCCTTCAAAAATCCGGCATAGTCTCGGTCCCGATTATGCCAGATTTTTGAAGTTATACTGTAATGTATCGTTATACTAATTTATTTCATCACAATAATCTGCGATGACATAGACACTTCAAACCAGTTAACTAATTATATTTTTTATTGCAGTTTTCGTGTAAAAAATATCCATTTTTTATGCATTTATTACAAGCGCAACAAGGCAGAAAGTAATCCAACAGTTTTCAAAATTTTTGTATCGTACGTTTTTTTGACACAAAGTGAATGTTAGATAATTATCTCGACTTTAATAATTTTCACTACTGTTAAGACCGATATTTCATCGCTTTCCAAGTCACTGTAAGGCTGATGTCAGACGAATGTGTTTTTGCATGCTTTTTTTCGCTTTTACAACCTCCCTACACATGCTAGAAAAAGGTGTAGGGAGGCTGTAAAAGCGAAAAAAGCGTACAAAAAGACGTTCGTCTGACATAAGCCTAAAAGTCCTTCATCTGGACAACAAAAACAAATATAGAAAATAAATAAATAAAGGGAAAAATCAATTTAAGAAACAGCAAATTATCAACTGTATTAAATAAAGTTAAAAAATCATATAGTAGGATATAAAATAAAAAATTCTGAAATAAAAAAAAACAAATTCTATCCAAGATCAGACGATAAGAGTTAACTCGTGATTATGATTTTTGACAAATTACTTGTACCATATTTAATTAAACATAACATATTAGATAAGTAATAAAGAATAGAATAAGCATAAAAGAAAGCAACAATTTGCCTAATTAACACAGAACGGAGACCTAATCTTGATGCTCTATACTGTCAACGAATCATCTTATTAAATTTTAATTTTCAAGAGCAAACCGAGAATGATGTCCATAAAAATATATAATTGAAAAAAAAAAGATGCATTCAACTATTTTGATGAAATTTCTTAATATGGTTTTGATCTTAATATAGTGTAAAACTTGTTTCTGTGTAATTCTTTCCACCATCGTGCAGAATAGAAGAAAATATTTTAAATGTCAATGTAAATTAAGAATTTAGAATATGGAAGTTTTAATGGAAGACCATCAGACTGTCTACTGCCGACTAAAACTTAATAGGCTTCGAATAAACCGAAACTTATCTTCTTTCAAATACAACCATTGAAAAAATAAACAAAATATTTAAGTCTATGCAGGGTGAATAGTAAATGTATAGATAATTTTACATAAAATACACAAACAACTTATAAATATTCGGAAACGTTTCGTTGTGTAAATCAAATAACGGGGCATTTTTATCAAGCTAATAAACATCTATAAAAATACATTTTCAAACTTTTATAAGCGATGCAAGAAATAAGCAATCGACTTTTTTTTATTCAAAGACAAAAACATTGAAGTATACGCTAAATGCAACATCTGAATTATGGCATAAAAAATTGATTCTTTACTCTGCTTGGAAACTTAATTAGAATGATATTGATTTATTTCCCTTTGAAATGTCCTTGAATGTACACATTTCATAACAATATGCCTCTTATTATTCGTTATCTTGCATAAAATTTCTTTTGAAAAGAGCTATTGCATCACGCCTGCCATTTCAGAGCAAACTTATCGAAAATTTACTAAAAACCACAACGAGGAAATATTTTCAAAATTGAGCCACTGGCCGATAACGGAGCAACCTCCCACCCTTAACAAGGGTCATGCAGTTGCCAGGGCAACGCTTGGCACACCCCAAGCTCCCCCGCGCCCCTGCACTCAGAGGGGGAGGGAATTCTTCTGTCCATCATGGAGGGTCCATTCCGACATTGAATTTAATTATTCACAAATCCATTGGCGGTGTTTCGCAAAAAAGATTGCTTATGTTCCAGATACTAACGTTGAGAATAGACGGTCGATAAAAAAAAAAAAAAATCACTAACACCATTCGTCATTCTACTAAAAACCTAGCGTCATTCTAGTAAAAACTTCAATGCCAAAGAGAAAATCAGGGAAAACAAAATAAGTTACAGCATACGCGAAAGAAAACAATTAGATGAAAGTCGTTTGGAACTGATTTATTTTACTAGCTCTTAAACAGAGCAGAGAGAAGAGTTTGGAATATTATTTTAAGCAATAAGAAAAGAAAAGGAAAATGCATATTATCTGGATTTAAATAAATATTTAGAATAATATGTATGCCACAATTATCAGATTAAATATTAGGAAAAACGCCATACACTGTAAAAAAAAAAAAAAAAAAAAAAAAAGGTCCAAACCCAGTGTCATTAGTTCCGTCTTAGATTAATAAAATTTTCTGAATTAAGAATAGCAAGCGGAAAGGATAAAACTGTTTAGTGGTTCCTTTGAAGCGTTACGATCTTTCATTCAATAAAAATTTCCAGTGTTATCACCTAACACCAAAATCGGAATGCATCAGCTGTGTCCAACACGTCACCACATTGTCTCATACATAAAACAAACAAACAAACAAAATAATAAAAAAAAATATATCATGCGTTCAACCTAATCAATAATGGAACTTTTAATTATTGATGATGCACGAGGGAATCATCTGGCATCATAGATGCTAAGTAATTAGAATTTTAATGGAATTTCCTACGATGTCATGACACAGTTAGTATATTAGCTTGAATAATTGCATTGTCATTTTTTAAATTCTAATAATAAAAGTTATAACATTTATATCTGATTTTAAATGATATGTTAATTTATTACATGTTTTAAATGCAAATTTGTTTAAAGATATGTTTAAAGTAAATTTTGTAGTAGCTACGTAGATAATTAAAATCTGCTACTTCAAGACAATTGTTTTTTATCTCTTATTAAACATAGAAAATGCCTATGTTTTATTTAGAGAGAATAATCGTTTAATATCCATAAAACGACAATAACATTACTGTAAACTATGTAGTACTTAATGCTAAAATTATATATATATATATATATATATATATATATATATATATATATATATATATATATATATATATATATATATAAACATTACATAATTACAATTCATCACCTATTTCCAATCACTAAAATTAAATTAATAAATTTAGCTTCAATACATAACACTGACATTATGCAAAATAAAGATGGACCCTTTAACTTGTAATACAAAATCAAGCACAATACCACTAATGCAGTAGCACATTGTGGACGATTAAGCCATATAAAACATATGAAAAACCACCAAATTTTGATACAATAAACTATTAAAGACAAAAGATACAAATAACCAGCGAAATATTGTTGAACCATTAAAAAACGTAAAGTAAACAAATAACAGATCAATTGGATGGATGTGGCATGAAGTTATATAGCATTTCACTTCTTCAGGGGTACAAGAAATACAAATATAAGCAAAAACATAGCCGATTTCTGCAATAGAATCCAGCGATAAGCTAAAAATTGAATTCCATTATGTACCCGATTGACTATACACCAAAAAGTATAAATTTACCATGCCTTATAAATTGAATTAAATATAATCAATGCAAGAACCGTAATAATGAACAATATGTTAAAAAAATTTGTAACATTTAAATTTAAGACATACCCAGCAATAGAATTGCTATGACCATATCACAATCATAAACTAGTATCCTATTTTAGCACAGCAAAAATCCTGCCTAATTAAATAGTACAGTTAAAAGCGAATCTTAAGGTTTCAAATCATCACAGCTTGTAGATAATATTATCATTCTTATAAACATAATAATTATAATTAACCTAAATAGTCTATATAATAAAAATTATTATGTGTTATTTTAAGGATCCTGAAATAAATTATTACTAAAAAGTGGAAAAAAAAAAAAAAAAAAAAAAAAAAAAAGGTATGTGTATAATATAATAAGGTATGGCAACAAATTATTTTAGAACTGAATAAATAATTATTTAATGCTGCCATCTACCTGAAATTCAAAAAAATATATATTAATTTAAATAACATTTACTTCTCCTAATATAGTAGATATATATTCTGAAGCATAATTTTGATTAAAAAAAAATAATAATAATACTTTTCATGTGACATGAATGTCACACACGCAACACGAAAAAAATCTACTTTTTTTTTTTTTTTTTTTTTTTTTTATTATGAAAATGATGCTTTGAAAAAACGATGCTGTTGTTGTAAGATAGATGTATATTGGTTAAATAGAAAAATATTGAACTTGAAAGTTCGGACTTAAACCTTTTAAGTACAAAGCTAATTTTGGTGTGTAAGTGACACGTGCACATCGATTTGGTGAGTATGGTATCACACATACGGATTAGCAAACAAATTCTAGGTGTCTTATTTCGAAATAGGTTTGTTTTAAGTTACACGTATTCATATGTGGCTAGTTTCATGGTTTTTGCAGTGTAAGTCACATAGCTGATAACTGCTATGCTTGTTGGCCACCGTTATTTTCGAAAAGTTTGCGTCGTCTTATTTAATTAATGAGATATCTCCGATAAAATAAGTCACATTTTTCCGTTCTAAAATAGAGGTAGCCAAAAATCGTAGCATGTGACTTGCACAACAAGTACTCATGGAATTGGCCATATGTAAGTGCGTGCGTGCTGTGTATTTCAGTTTAATGAAGACAATAAATAAGAACGGAGCTTTATGTATCATCCAACACAGAAAACTGTCTCTGTGGATCTTGCCGATATTAACGTCTTCTTAGGAGAAAGCCTACCAAAATTCAAACTGACAAGACTGTGATTCTACATTCCAGGTGTTCTTTTCTTAAAAGCACCATCCTAAGAGTAGGAAAATTAGCAATATGGATTACAAATCTAATATGTGGACAAACTGACTCATTAAATTTACAGCAAACGTTAGTCTATTATTGGAAAACGCAATTTAAATATAAAATTTCGTCTCAGATAGGGAAATTTAACGAATAAAAAATATGTATAATAATTTGTAAGCTCGCAATACCACCTTATGTGTATAAAAGTAGAGATATTTCTTTCGTAATTTTAGAAAACTCGCGTTTTCTAATAAATAAGAACATTATTTAAACAAACTAATTAAAGTGTAGAACATTAAAGCAATTTTGCATTTTTTTTTTCCCAAATATATTAATGTAGAGCATACAGATATATATTTGATGTGCTCGTAATTATGAAGGTATGGTTTAAATTTGATGCTCTTGAGACAAATTTTAATTTTAAATCCTAGGTAAAGGCTTATTTTTTTTTTTTTTTTTTTCAAAAATTGATTATATATATATATATATAATGGTATGGTACATTCAGTTTCTGTAAAGTATTTATGAAAATTCTAGTCTTTCATTGAAAGAATATCGCTATAAATGTGTGTACCACACAAATAAAAGTGCGTTAAAAAAAAAATATATATATATATATATATATATATATATATATGGTTTTAAGATAAAACATCAAAATTGACTTTATGTGTTAAAAATCTTCGATATTAGTTTGACGTTTTTAACTAGAACTTCTGATTAAATAGGAATTTTCCAAACACTTCATTTGTGTAATTATTCCTCTGTATGTTCTCTGTGCATAAAATTTCAAAAAATCGATTTTTTCGAACTGCCAATGAGAGCTCTCCCTTTAATATACATTCCCCAAGATCGAGCTTCAGAGGATCTGACCGCTGGCGATCCTCCCTTCTCAGAGGGGGAAAAGAAGGGGAAACTACTAAGTCCAATTTGATAAAACATTTCATAGCGCCATCTATACGGAAAACACCACATTACAAAATTTATAAACTTCTCTTATGATTATTGGTTTCTTTTATATTTTTATACTTTTATACAATTTTGAATTTTAGAATTACAAAAATCCTCATTATATCATGGGGCTGACACCTCAGTAAACAAAATAATTATCTCTCCTAGGAGAACATTTCTTCATCTTTCTAAAAAAAAAATAATGTAATCATTAAAGCTGCCACAACGAGTTCACACACACACGCACACACACACACACACACAAAAAAAAAAAAATAAAATAAAATAAAGAAAATCATAAACATTTATCATTGTGACCAATAGGTCAATTAATGGGAATTGCCAAAACGGAAGTGTTTCTCAAAGAAAAAGACGCAGAAAGTTTTAGGATTAATCTTTAACGAACAAAAAGGATAAATCGGGTCTTTTCCATGCAAATATTTAATTCCACTTCCTAAAAAAAAAAAATAATAATAATAATAATAATTATATCTTTTATAATACCACCGCAATTTTTCTCGATATTTTACCGTACAGTCAAATATCAAATATAAAAAATATCCCCCAAGCATTGTCCGATAGAAAGCGATACCATGAAATGTAATGTCACACGGACAGTTTTTTGTTTGATTAAAGGGAGATTTTTTTTTAAGTATTCGTTTTATTACTAAGACATAGATCTATGGCACACGAGGTTCCCCCGAATTTAACATATTTGACACAAAAGTTTTGCTTAATTATTATCCGCATGTCCGATTCTTTATACCAAATTCTCATGAAATTTATGCAGTTATTAAAAGAAGTCAACTTTTGGCAATATAATTCAAGCTGAACAGAAAAATCTATGTAATTTTACTACGTATCTCTAAAAATTATCATTACTTTTCTACACAAAATCAAAATAGTCCTTTGTTTATGAAAAAGAAAAAATTATAGCATTGCTCTCAACCTTCATCTTACAATTTAATTAACAATAATAAAGTATATATATAAAGAACCGCGAGGGAGACGCACTGTTCGATTTTTTTTTTTTTTTTTTTTTTTTACCTTCTATTATACCACTCTTTCTTTACCGGCGTATTACGAAATCGTACATTTTACGTTGATGCAGTATTTCTTTTTTCAGATGAATACACCGAAGCGTAAAAAATATCTGTATATATATTTTATATATACAGTTCATACATATATTCTCATAACCATTTGATAGCTTTCAATTATTTTCTATCTGACTTACAGTGCATTGATATGTTTTTAGTTTCCCCCAAAATTATCAAAATATTTCACAGGTCATACAAACAAAAATTAGCGTACTTTTAACACCAAAGAAATTAGTTCTTAACGTAGCGTAACAAAATTTTTTTGAACTAAAAATTCTATTAACCCAGTAACAAAAGAATTTAACGTACGATGGTCAAACACACATAATTTTCGAAAATTACAAACTCAACTTTCAATTCAGTCGAAGTCTGCCAGCAACTAAATGAAACAGAATTTACTTCTTGTTTATAAAAGCTAGCTACCTATGATTATTTTTCAATCAATAAGAGCAGAAAAAAACGCCTAACTTGACTCACATGGAGCAATTAGGATGCAGCCCCTTTGATAATCGCGATAGTGTGCAAGTAGCTTCTGCATGGAAATGTTCGGCAATTTTAATTAACTCCCCAATTATTGCTGTCCCAACACCGTAGAAAAATTTTCTTAAGAATTAAGAGCAAATACTGAGCTATACAGCCTACTTCTAGGATTTTAATTTTCCCCCATCTGTGTATTTGTCGAACTCAATAGTCGAATGAAAACAACTAAAGCATCCTCTACGATATCTGCGTATTCTTCTCTTTTATTTATTTTTTTCACTTTTTAATTTGTTCATTTATAAATGTGAATATGCATGTATACATAGCGCTTATTTCTTTTAATTGCAAGCCTCGCTATTTATCGGCTTCGTTTGTCTCTGTATTGAAGCTTATAATCGCCACGATGTTCCTCCAGGGAACGTTCTTTCATGCTTGTAATTAACAGGAAGAAATCAAAGTAAATAGACATAATTGCATATGAAGATATCCTGCTTTCTGTTTCAGTGTTTTACGACATGCAAACGGGGGAAAGAAAATGAGACCCCTTTCAATTTTTTTGCTATAAAATTCTTTCTTAATTTTAAATAGAAGCTTCTGCTTACAGTTCAACACAAAAATTAAAAAGCAAAAATATTAATGTTTTCCAATTGAAATAGTTCACATTCATCGTTATTTTAGGAATAGATTCTAATAGTAGCTTTTTACATAATGAAAACAATGCAGGTGACATCGATGTTTAAAATTTTAGCTACTCATTTCGCCGTCGTTTTAAAAGTTTTCAACAGAATGTAGACATATTTTTGTTTGGTTTCTTTTTTTAAAGCTTATTTTCCTGTTGCTTTAGTATATTTTCACATGATATAAAGGAATTTTAACAGTAAAGCACAAGGCGTTATTGTTTACAATAGAAATTGTTACTGAAGACAAACTAGTTAGTCCATAATCGAAGTTAGTCGTTTTTTCATTTCCCTTTTACAAGGAGAAAACCAGTGTTTTAATCAATAAATAAGATTTCCTTTCACTCCACATTGTGTGATATTTTTTATATTGTTGTTTAAGGGTGAATTAAATATTTCTAATCGATAATCTTAAAGTACGTTGATGGATATAATTAAGGTTTATATTTTAATAATAATAATAATAATAATAATAATAATAATAGTAATAATAATAATAAAAACATTTTTATGCCTAACTGCACACCAAACGATATATGCTCTTAATTTACATTTTTTACATATAACTACTTATTTCTGTTCCCTTTTTTTTCATTTTTCTTTCTTTCTTTTCTTTTTTTTTATTTTGATAACATGATACAAATTCAGACTGATAAAAACTATTGGTAAATTACAAAGTCACTCTTTCAGTTATTCAATTTAGTTTGATAGTTTCTCGTGCAGCTTTCAGTCAAATATAATAAAAAAATTTCCCCTACAATATTGACGATTTGTAAAAAATATTGTAATTATTGTTATCTGCATTGAAGTATATTGTGAAACTCACTTTAATTAAACATAAATTTTAAATATATTTTTTAATTTGTCTTTTTTTTTTATGTTTATACTTCCCCCCCCCCCCCCCCCCTCATAGAAAAAAGGAATTTCGTATATAAAGCGATGTGAAATTTAGAAAAAACTGAAAATAAGTAATATTATATGTGTTGTCGTTTCTTTTAATGTTTGTTAAAAAAAAAAAAAAAAAAAAAAAAAAAAAAAAAAAAAAAAAGCTACTCTTTACATTTTCTTTCTCATATTTAAAATTAGCAACCTCTATTTTAAAAACACAAATTTCATTTAGCATGATAAATTTCTCAATTAAACAATAAAAGTAGTTAAAAAATTATATTAGTTACTATTACATGTAATTTTATTTTTTATAAGGTTTGTTTAGATTTATAAAATATCCCTTTCATTTTATTTTTTTCTTCAAAAAAAAAAAAAAAAAACTAACACTGAATAACAAAAACAGGTAATGTTTCAAATAATTAAAAAAGCTCTAAGTAATATTTTATTATTAATGTATGAAATGATTTTTTGTGAGAAATGTGTTTAAAACTAAATATTGCTATTTATTTAATTTTACCGCAATGTTATTTTACGTAAATTTCCATTAGCTTGCAGACAGAGCCGTTATTAAAGATGTAATAATAATTATATATATGTATATTTGTTGCTGTTTAGTGCATTTTTAATTCATGAGAGATTTCTTTAATTTTAAAAAGTGTCACTTTCATTCTATACATTTCTAATTTAAATTTATTTTTTAACTTATTTTTTAAGTGTACATTTTTATTTACACCAAGCAAAAACATCTCACTATACAAGATAATAAATTATAATCTTAAAAAGTTTAAAATCTTTTTGCCTTTACATAAGAATGTGTAATAAGAATAACAACAAATCCTGCGGGGGAGGGAATAATACTGGGGAAAATACATACGCATCTCCCAAATTTTTACAACTTTTTAGCAATTTAAATTTTCTAAAATACCTTATAGGATGGTGAATGGTTATTTGTTGTAAAATGATAATTTTACAACAAATGACCATTCACCATTTACCATTCATCATTCATTTAGTAATTTTCATCGCATATTAGATGAAAATTACTTAACTGTTAGGTAATTTAAATTAGATATAGTTTTCAGATAAATGCTTGTATTTTTTTAAATGTATTATTTCGACGCGTGGAACTAACAATGGCGTGAAATTTCATGAGTGGAATTAAAAAAAAATATAAAATAGACATTAATTAAGAACGTTAATTAATGCTTCTTGCATCAACTATCACTGCTCATTAATTGTACTCCTTAAATCTCACTAGAACATACTGTCAAATATTTATTTTTTAAAATAGGGACAAAAAACGAGAGTTTATATGGATTTTACATTTTTATTTATTTATTTTTTTTTTTAAAGTATAATAAGTAGAAAATTTTGACCATAAATTCAATGGATCGAGCATGAGCAAATCTGAAATTTGTGCATGTACACCATCTGGATTTTGCATAACTGTCTTTTAAGTGTAATAAGTAGAAATTTTTAACATAAATTTAATGGTTCAAACATGAGAAAATAGGAAATTTGATCATTTGACGCCAATAATTATTTGCTTTAATCAATAAATGTCATGCAAAAATATAAAAAATTATGTTAAAAGTAAACTGTTACTGAAATTGTAATATAAAATAAAGAATAATATAAATTAAATACTTCACAAAATTTTTGAATTACTGTTAAAATAATTATTTTGTTATTTTTAAATATTTGATCTTCCGCATAGGGTTATTATTTTGTTATAAAAAGTTTTGAAAAGTTAAAACGGAAATTTTCAGAGGAAAATTTACGCATGAAATTATTTTTAAGAATTTCAGAACATTTTTCTGCATATGCGTAAACTGCATTATGAAGAAAAAAATTTCTTTAAATTTTAAGAAGAAAAACATATTAAAAGAATCACGCGTAATTTCTTAAAAAAGCAAAGTAAAAAAAGAAACCAAAAATATAGTCCGCTTTTAACCCTTTGAGCACTAAATAAGCTGCTATATGTTCAGTAGATGGCGCCACATTAGCGATACCTTAATTTTCCCTCTGAAGGAATCGTTAATTTCATTCAGTAAAACCAACGGTAAAATTTAGAAAATTAAAAAGGGAATTTTAAGGAATTAAAAAAATAAATAAGGTAAAAAAGAAGCGGAGAAATACCAAATAGACCTACACATTTCGCAGTACATTTAATATTCATGTGCAAAGTTTTATTATTTTTAAGGAGTATGAGATTTCACAGATAAAGATGAGATAATGAACGTTTATTTATTTATGTAATTGAGAAAATATATCAGATTTGTTAAGGATAATAAACTATTGGAAATTAAATGAAAATAATAACAAATTAAGGTGTTATTCTTGATGTTGTAATATAAAATATACAACAAGTAATCAGGAAACCACTTTTGAGGAATGTTAAGAAATGGACTAGTTTGCATAAAAAAGACACATAGTAAACGAGCATTTCTAAAGAGCACTTTTATCACATGGAAAAAGCAATTTCTATTTTATTAAAAATATTTTTTTAAATGAAAAAAAAAAAATATATAATAAAGGTTAACGAGGTTAAACTATCCCTTTTCTCTTTACAAATACATTAAATATTTCTGCGTTAAAAACAAAAATAAGTAATTACACTGACATATCATATTGTAACTGATAAATTGGCATGTATGTAATTAAATGTCATATTAAAATTTAAAAGTATGTAACAAATTGGGATGGCAAAGTTCTGCAATCAGATATACCCAATATAAAATTAAAAATATTTTCTGTATATAACATTCTGTACAATATTCATGCGTGAAGTTCAGTTTATATTAAGGAATATAAAATTTCAGAGTAAAACGGTTATAGAAATTAAGAATTTAATATTTAATAAGAAATGTAATAGGTATTTTAAAATCATTAAACAATTAAATATCCTTTTTATCTTTATCATCAAGATGCAGAATCATAAAAAGCTTCGCGGAAATCAAATTTATTTTTGAAACTAAGACCCCTGTAACATTTGAAATAACACTTCGGAAACATGAAAGAGAGTAAATCTGAAAAGAATTCATAAGCCAGAATAGGATTTATTCTATGGTTTTGCTAGATCTTTTCGAATGACATCTCGCCATCCTCCGGTAAATCGTAAGAGTCACGTGGTCTGATGACGAAATTCAGTGTTTGCAAACAACAGATGAATTCTGCTCTTTCTTCGGCGCCGCGGAGTGAAAGAGAAAGAAAGAGAACATGGAGAGATAGAAAGATGGTGACGTTCAAGGAATGCGGTGCACCATCGATTGAGGGAGAAGGGAGGAACAAATCGTTTTACGATTACGAAGATATTTTCGTTTTTATTTTATTTTATTTTTTTTATTTATCCCGTCCCCTTTATTTTTCTTCTCTTCTCCACCCCATGCGTCGTTCCGACTGAATGAGTGGGTCTCTTTTTTTTTCTTTCTATTTTTTCATCACTGCGTCCTTATGTCTCTTCTTTTCGTTTTTTTCGCTTGGCGAGAGGGAGTGTCCATTTCTCAATGTGTCTACCGTTTTAGCGTCTCATTTTGCGGCCTGATTAAGCGAATAAGAGGAAAAGGATGATATCTTTGGCTCTCCAATAAAACGGCAGTTAGCAACCAATGAAAATAAGAAAATGTATTTCGTGCGGAGAAGGGGGGGGGGGGGGGGTTGTGCCTAAAATAAACACTTTACGAAAACCGCGATTTAGGCGTATAAAAATGGAAAATATTTTGTGCGTACGCTTCACTTTTAAGCTCATTACGGATAAGTGAGGGGATTTTCAAGCTCTCTAAACATTTGATGGTTTTACAACTTTTATTTTATTTCATTTTTCTGTGTGATGTTTCCAAAAGTTTTAATCGCGATTGAATTGACTGACAAAAATCATAAGATCAGTCCTCTTTAAGAGCGGGACATTCATTTCAGAGTCTTAAAAAATTGCTAAATTTTTCACTAATGTACTGACGTTTTTTTAAGCTCTTAGAGATAGTGTTAAAGTACTAATGATCACATATCTTTGCTAACATTGCATTAAACATTCTATCAATTATATAAAGAGAAAAATATAAAGTTTTAGTACTTTTCACAGTTCAATAAGCAGACATGGTTGGACAATTATTTTAACGTACAGTTGTTCTAGTTCATAAGTGTTTTTGAATGCAGATTGTGTCTTTTATTGCAAATGAACTTGCAATTTCTAATCAGTTGAATATAAGATTCATTTAATTATACTACTTTTTTTCTTCAGGTAACTATTTCTAACATATAAAGTTCGAATAGGTAAGATACGAACAAGGAACACTTATTTTTTCTTTTAAATTTCCGTAAATATACGAAATTTGTAGGTTGTTGTAAAATTACGAATTTTTATTAAGCTCAATAATTTTGAAGGAAGAAGGAAGCATGTCTTGCAGAATGAATACTTACAAAAATCAATGAAACTTAATATAATTGGAAAATTTTAGTCTATATCCTAATAAAATGTCCTACTGAAAGGTTTTGATTCACTTTGCATTTAACATTTTATACTATTACAGTACTTCTAAGTACCATTAGAGAAAATATAAAACTGATTTAATCGGTCTATTAATAAAAGCAGGTTTTATTTTATATACAAAATACTCGACGTGATCACAATTATAAAGGACAGCGAATCAGTTGAACATAAATAATTTTTTAAGTGTTTATTTTCTGAACCATTTAGGTTAGTCCGACCAGTAAGTGACAGCCCCAGTGAATGAACAATTGGTATATATTTTAATAGAAGAAGGTTTGAAAATCTCCCCACTAGATGGGGTTACAACATTGCCTTAATTCTATTCAATAGAAAGCTATCGCATTTATGCTTGGTTATTGAAGTCACATTACTTTACTTTGAGAACAGGTTGTATTTTTCAAGTCTGAGAAACACATTGTTTCTATGATGAAATAATAAGCTAAGTGCTATGTCATTTCATATGTTTGATAAGAATTTACTGTTATTATTTGCAATATGCACTGATTTTATTGTACATACATTAAGCATATATATTATAGCCATATTTCTAATCGTTTTAACCATTGTAGAATATGTACAATTTGAGAATAGGGAAGTTTAATAACTGGTTAGACAAATGTTAAAAATCCAATGAATGAACACCTGTTCATTCACTGGAAGGAATACATTAGGTTACTTTTCCTAGTGAATGAACTGTTTTGGGCTTTATGCTTTTGTGGCTTTTTTATACCTATATTTTGAATTAAGTGATTTTTCAGCAATGGTAACAAATGAAAAGTTAACAGATATAAAAACGTAACAAAAGAACACATACACACACATTGTTAAAGTTAATAATTAGTGATGACTTTCAATTCTTACTTTTTCTATGTTTTTGGATGATTGATAGAAGTATTCTTACCGATGATCAAGAAGATTCCTCAAAAAGGAAATGTGGGTGGTTCAAGTACGCTACAGAGGACCTTGAAAACGCTGTACAAGCTATAAGGTTAGCTCAGGAAGGCATCTCTTCATTTTAATATTACAAAATGAACGATGTCTATGAAACTGCGAGGGAAACCAATTGAAAGTAAGCGTATGGGACATTGCCTGTGTTGTCCTTTGAAGAAGAAAAACGCCTTGGACATTGAATAGTTGGAAAGGGAAAATTGGATTTACAATCCATGAGGATGAAGTAAAAGGCGATGTTTACAATATCATGAAACAGACAGGAAGGAAAAATCCATTTATAGACAAACAACAAGGTGAGAACTGGATGACTCTTTTTTTAAAAATAACATTCAAGTTTGGAAATATGAAGTAAGCACCATGACAATATCTGGAGCACAGGTCCATATGTGGTGGAATTGGAAGTGGCCTGCAGTAAAGGATAAGATTTGGTATTTTAAGGATCATATAAAATGCATAATAATTACACAGGAACTTATTTCTGAAACATCCTCCCGTTCATCTGGAGTTATTACAGTAATGGAGAAGCACAGGGCCAATGATTTCAGGAAATAGAATTAGTGTTTTTTCTTTTCTTTCTTTTTTTTTTTTTTTTTTTTTTTTTTTTTTTTTTAAATCTGTAATTTACGATTAATTTCAAAATTTAAAAGTGACAATTTTTCAAGCTAATTAATTATCGTTCTGGGTTTAAAAAAACCTTAATTCAGTAAAAACATGTTATAAGTCATTTGTACAAGTAGTAAAATACATAAAGAACTGTGAAATTTAAGTATTTTTAAATTTCTGCCTGTTCATTCACTGGAAAATTTTGCGTTCATTCACTGGTAACAACTGTTCATTTACTTGGTTTTTGTGTCTATTTCTATTAAGATACCCCTAACATCCCAATCAAGTAAAATATAAAATTCCTTTTGTTTTTTAATTATTTGTAAACCAACAAATGTATTTGCACTGTCAACAGGCCCTGATTACCGAATAGGCACGAGAAGCACATGCTTCCCTTTGAAAAATTTTGAAGGGGCCCCTAATTGAGAAAACAGGGGGCCCAAAATTTTATATTGGATTTATTGGCATATTATTGTAATGCTAGATGTTTGTTTTAGATATTGAATTTGGAATATTATTGAATTTGACTTGTTACTTTAAACTACAGCTAAAATTGAGAGAAATATTTCAAAATATTGATACTCTTTTGTGTTGTGCATACATGTTATATTCAACCTTTTTATTCATCTTACATTTTTATTATTAAATCATTTTTGCATATTTTTCTGTATTGAATCCAATTTTTGTGTAAAGGGAACATAAACGATTTGTTTAATGAGATATATGTGAGCTTAACTGAGCCACTCTTTGGAATAATATTTGTAGCACGGGGGAGTTTCTGGATATGTCGAATTTAGTAAACTTTTCTCGATTGAAAGGGGCCCCTGAAATGGCACCGTGCTTCCCATAAATTCAGAGGTTAATCGGGCCCTGACTGTCACACACCAATAGGTACTGTTTATTAAAATATAATGAGCCATTTTCTTTTTAAATGTGCTTAAGTGTTCATTTACTGGTCGGACTACCCTACATAGGTTTAATTTTCTTTTATTAAAAACTGTTATATGAAGAATTTGCAACTGAAAAAACCTATCCATTTACAGATAATATACATTTATTTATATTCTTTTTATAAGAATTGCGAGATTTCCATAACAGTATTTTTCGTTAATTAATCTAATTATTTTTGTAAATATTTCACAAAAAGTGCTATAACTACCGGTTTATTAAATCAGTTTTAATGAAAAAACTTCATAATTATCTAAATTTCATATTATTATTATTATATAAATTTTCTAATATATCGTCAACACTAAGGAAGATAATTTTTGATTGGTTGGTTGGTTGTATTTATGACGGCCAATTATCTGCACGAGCGATATAGGCCCAGGGGGAGTGCCCTTCGTGGGGGGTCTTTCTAAGGGAACCTAACCCGTATTAACGCTTGGAAATCCAAGGTTCGAAGAAAACCACGAAAACTCCGAACGATTAGGCCGACGGGCGCGATTGGGGTCGAACCCAGCACCTCCCGTCTACCAGCTTCGAGAGCAGAACCTCTCGGCCACTGGTGGGGCGATAATTTTTGAAGTGGAGCAATTTCTTAATTCCCAATTTGGAGCCTAAAGGGTTAATCTTGCAATAATTTTGAGGTTTATTTGTCATTTTATACTGCATGAACACTGTAACATACCTTCAAATATTCAAAATTTTCATTTCATAACCTTGAACAAGATAATTAAAAAAATGAAACTACTATTTATTTAGTTATTATCCTATTGTTTTTCTAGCTTGTTATTCCTCTCTATAGGTCTAGGTTTTCATTTTTGCCAAAAAAGGAAATTTATGGCGACACTTTGTACAATTCCGCAATTTCTACTTATGCAGAAATTATTTTACTGTCAATCAGTTCAATATAAGACATATTTAATTATACTACTTTTAAAAATTGAATACTTAAAAAAAATAATGAATACTTTTTTATATATCATTTGAACATATATAAAAATCCTTTCGAAAAGGAATGTAAGCCCTATCATTCCAACTGATGTCAAATCTTGCTAATGTTCTAACTTATAATATCAAATCTTGTTTTCTAAATGCTGATTATATGGTGCATCTTCCCTGAGAAACTTTGAGGTTTCAAAAGCGTAGTTATAATTGATGAAATGTAATAATATTAAGATCAAACAGATGTCAAAAAAGATCAAGTGCTTCAGAGAACAGAAATTTATTCGAGAAAAGTGAAAGGACTCGGTGTCCAAACTAGCCATGTAATGTTAGTATAGAAATGGTCGTAAATATTTTAATCATTTTGATTGAAATACGAACAAGACGGTGACTTCCAAAAGAAAGAAAATATAAAGATATAGTTCATCTTGGAGTGCTCCACTGCCCTTCTGAATGAAATGTTAAAATGTTTTGAGATATTAATATATGCAATAAATTCGTAAGTATCTATTGAATGATAACATGAATTTCTATGACCGATTGTTTCAAAAAGCCTGATAAATGACTTACACACACGCAACATGTATGGGTGAAGTCAGTAGCTTCTGTGAAAAAATTACATATACCTAGAAAACAGACGAAATACAGCGAATCCAGAAATTAGATGATATAAATATTTACAGTGCGGAAAAATACAAAATTTCTTAACATAAAATACAATAGAATAAGCAACTGCAAAATCTGTAAAATTGCATTGTGAGAATTGAATATTTATAAGACTTATTTTTGCCTTTTCAACGGAAATAAAACAACTATGAAATATTCTAACAGATGCTCCGTCATTCAATTCTTTCTTAAATTCGCTATTTATTCTATTTCTCCATTAAATTTTTACCAGAACTGTTGAACTGATAAAACCTTAAATAATTTTGTGTTTTAATATGTTCAATAGTAAAATTAAATCATGTTCATCAACCTCAAATGGTGATAAATTCAAATTAAGTTATAAATAATAAGGTTTATTCCAATTTAATTGTGTTCATCTTCTTAATATGTGATTAATTTAATCTCATATACGATATTAATTTAATCACATCTACTTAATTCTTAAATTTTCAAAACGGAGAGCAAATGAAAATTTTACGACTTTGTTATTTGATAACGCAATTTGCGAATACAATATGAATTTACATAAATGTTTTACCAATCTGTAAGTTCTCTGAAAATAAAAAGATGCACATGTTTCAGAAGTTACTCTCCTGTAAGTGATAGACTTCCTTATACAATTTTCGCTGGTAAAAAGCTTTTTTACTTGAAAATCTGCATAGAAAAGATATTAAATTGGATTTTCATAAATTTCCTCCAAATAGGTTTGATATTCTGAAAAAATATTTCAAGAGAATATTTACACATTACATCATTTTAAGCACCACTCACCTTCAACTTACCTTTAAAAGCTATTCCCTTATCATTCTAAGACCAACTTACTCACCTTTTTTCTCATACAAGGTCCCAAATTATAGCAAAAATGTCCAAATATAGCAAAAGTTTCAAACATATAACATTTATAAATCATTTTAAGAACTAATATGGGATATGAAAATTGTAATAAAATCGTTAAGAAGTGGTGCAAACACACTAACATTAAAATCTACAATAGGTACACATGATTTCAGGCCTCCCACTCGGTCCGTTTTTTTAATACTTTTTTTTTTTGAAAGAAAAATAGTCTTAAAATTTTCTAAGGTATTTTGTAGAAACCTAAACGAAAGGTATTTTTATTGCAAATGCTGTAAAAACATAGCATGGAAAATTTTCTTTAAAAGTACTGGTATTCAACAAACGGACCATCGGGAGCCCTGCATGATAGGATACATTCAAGTAAAAAAATTACGGGATAGGGCTTGAAAAAATTCTTGTTTTTATTTGGTCATCGTTAATTATTAGCATTTTTATGACTCAATTTGCCTTGGGTACAATTTTGAAAAAAAAAAAAAAAAAAAAAAAAAGAGAGAGAGAAAAAAGTTTAAAAAAAAGGCAAAAAAAGAAAAGAAAAAGAAAAATGAACATAAAAATGTTTGAAAATATTAATAATAATCTCTTCTAATAAATTGTTAAATTTGTTTGCAAAAAAATAAATAAATAAATAAGAAATCAAGGATAATCTGTTCAAACCCTAGTACATAATGACATATTATAATAAATATATTTAAAAGTGGCGTAGCAATAGACCCAAGGCTATTTTCGGGATGATACATCATGAAGAAGGGATAGAATTGATTTAATTTCAATCTAAGGGAAGAATTCAGTACTTAAGCAATTCATTTATTTAAAAATGAATACCTCTCATGCAAAAGGAAATTTTGCACTTACTGATGAGTTTGACTTCCAACATCTTATTTATTGGTTGTTAAGCGTGGGAGGATGTAATACGTACTCTGACATCATATTAAATTCACAATCTCTAGCAAATATTTCAAATTCGGATGTATTTTTGAGCCACTAAAATTAAATTTATCCTGCTGCACTTTATCCTGTGAATGATCGGTGATGTTATGCTGTGTTTAAATCAAAAGTGTCCACAAGAATAAATAAGATTTCATATTTGAAAGGAAGCTATCTTAAAGGATAAATGTTGTAGATGAAGGAATTAATATGATATAAAAATGAGAGCCAAGTTAAGGTAATGGAAGCCACGAAAGACCCCTTTTCTTAGTGTGATAAAAATATGGAACAAGCAGTTTTCCTTTGTATATACAAAGGTAATTTTTCTAAAATATTTCGATCAAAAGGGAAAAATAAATAAACGATTAATTGGATAATTTATTGAAAACAAATGCCAGTTAAATTATTTGTATTTCTTATGGTTAAAAATTGGTAATTTGGTGTAGTTCACTCAATTAGGAACTGTTAATTAGTCATAATTTTGGCTCTCTCTCTCCATTTATTAATTGCCTCCATTGAAATATTCTTCCTCTTTTAACAACATAGCTTCCCCTCAATGTCAGAAATTTTATGATATCTATGCGTGCACTGATTCATCAAATATCAGGGTTCTTACGCATCAAGAGATTCAGAGAATTTTAGGTGTTTTAGCACCAGAAAATTACATAAAGTACTGGTCGCTTTATCTCTTAAGATGGACTTTTTTCTTCATTAAATAAGGCAAATAGTTCTTTACGAAAATTCTGGTTCATGGTCCTTGAAAATCCTTGTGGCATACGAACCCTGAATATTTCTTATGATGTCTGCTGTAGCGGGATTTTTAAATACTAGCGTCATTAAAAATAATTTTCAAAACTATCAATCTACGGGAAAATTAAAAAACACCATTTAAATAAAATTAATTATTAAAATTAAGCATATAATATAAATTGGAAACATAAAACATGAAGTTCTATGTTTTTATTAAAATTTATTAATTTAGATTACATTTGTTCTTAAAAAGAATAAATCATTAAAGAAAATAAATTTTAATTCACTTCTGATTTTACATTTACAAAGTACAAGCAGGAAAAATGTATGCTCGAAACTAGCAGATAAATTATCTGCGTGAAACTGCGTTTACAACGTTCAAGCAGATAAACTTTGCGCTTGAAACTGCGTTGACACGGTACGAGCAAATTTAATAATACATAATAAAATTTTCTTTAACCTAAGATAGATTTTAGTATAACAACCAATCGTAGCCGAAGGATCTTTGCCCCGCCACTCTTACAACCAATAAATCTTTAAAAAACGACTTAAAAGTAAATTCTTACCTTTGTGCATCGTGGATGCATTGTGCTGATCAGAAGTGTTCATTTTACTCTGCAAAAGAAATTCAATGTTAAATAATGCTTTGTAAAGAACTTTCATTAATTATAGGAATAAACAACTAAGGATACAAGGGATGTTCAAATGATTTTTATTTTTATTTTACAGTTTTATAAACTCATACACACTTTATCACATAAAATGATATACATTTGTATTATGTATTTGTATTTGTATTTATTCAATGATTTTTTTAAATACATTTTAGGCTTATGAAAAAAAAAATAAAAAAACCATACAGCTCCAATCGTTTTAATTATTTTACATTTTGTGTTTTCGTTTTATTTAATAATTTACAAACAGTAAAACATTCTTGCAAATTAGAAAAGTTTGCCTGATCTTGTACCATATTACTGAAATCAGTTAAAAATAAATAAATAAATAAAATCGTTTCTTATTTTTGAAATAAGTACACATATTTTTGACAATGAAAATTGCAGAAAAATAAATTTAACGATTCATTAAACCTAGATTACTTTTTACTTCACATTTTTTAAAATTTACATAGTCCCTTCTAAACTAATAACTTATCGATTTCCTTAAATAACCATATAATAGCTAAAATAATGAATATTTCAAATATGAGGAACACGATGTGAAAAACAATCAGATGTCTCCGAAGTAAGAATAACAATTACTTCTTAAAATGCCAGATTTTTTTAGAAAAGAAATTCAGGACCATCGCAAAGACTTTTTATTCAGGGGGAGTGGACCCCTTAAATTGCCAAGTGAAATTTCTGTATTTTCCAACTAATTTCATAATTTTGTCAAGTTGTCACAATTAGAAAGTGTAATATAGTTCTTATTTGTAAAAAGTTTAAAATTATATTTAGATTAGATTTGTAAATTTTTCCAAGTCTAGCAGAAATAGAAATGGCCTTATAGTTTTTATTAAAGTAAAAAAGAAAAAATGACAACAAAGTTTATAAATTTGCCAAGTGTAACAGTATTCGCGAACATTTTTTTTTTGTGGGAGACGCTCCCCCCTTCCCCCACTTTAGCAAGGGCCCTGAAGAGATTAACTTACAGATAATAATTTGCAGATTCTGTTTATCTATATTATTGTAATTTTATTACCTAGAGAGAGACATTTAAAAAAATAATATACTTTGCCGCATAACTATAATTTTAAAGGACTTAGAACATTCCATATCTTTCAAACGATGAATAAAAGAAATTTTCTTAACATAAAACACATGCTCCTATATTTAGGAACAGGCATCACTGTGGCTAAGTAGTTAAATATTATAATTTTACTTAAAATTCAAGAATGAAAAAACTTTTTTTTCTGCCTAAAAGTATTTAAAAATTATAAATTAAAGGAATTTTATAATAATACAAGAATTTTAAAAGGAAAAAATAAATCAATTAGCATATTTCTATTTAAAAGATGAACTCACAATTTATCGGAGGGCACTAAACAAAAAAATTAACATTTTGCTTCCTTACATAGGTTTAAATAGAGATCAATATCTCTATACCAATATCTTTGATATTGAGTAAATTTATTTTTATTTTAAAAGAATATTAAATAAATGTTGAAATAAAAAAAAAAATTCTTTATTCTTTCATAACAGCAAATAAAGTATACAGTTTTTTAACAGAATTTGGTATAAAAGCCCCTCACGCATATCATGTGCAAGAGAAGAATATAAGGAAACATTTCTTCTCCAACAATCATCAAATTCCATGGAATGCATTCTTTCGAAAACCATAACTGTTTATTGTTTTATCCATTGCTACTTTTAAACATTTTTGGGTAAAATGCATTTTTTTATAAAACGCATACACGATTCTGTCATGCATTGATTATTGATAATGTATCGGTTACATATAAATTATCACACCGACACCACCCTATAAAAAGTCAGAGCATTTCAATCGATTCTGGAGAAATATCATACGAAATAATGGAGTGAGAAGTGTGACATAAATAACACCTTCATTTGTATAATGCAAAAAAAAAAAAAAAAAAAAAAAAAAAAAAAACTTAAAATTCCTTTTACAAAATTTTAACAAAATCAATTTACGATTTCTTGAACAACACTGTTACGACAAAATGTTCCAACCTTTATACAAAACAATGTTTTTCAGGTTAATTCACTGTTGAAAAATATAGATAATTTTGAGCTTGTTATTATAAGTAATTTTGTTACAACAGAGCAAATTCGGCTACCAATTAACACGAAACGCTTCGCAATTTGCACAAAATTTTGCTGGGTAGATTTTTTTCAGTGTCTAAAAGTACGTATATCATTCAGCGTTTCCTATAAAATTATTAGTTAATTAGTATTTTATAGAATTTAAAATAAATTTGACTTACTCTTACTTATACTAAAATTTCTCTTGTGGCATTATTGTTACAAAGAATTAATATTATTTTAAATTAATAATTTTAACGAATTATATTTGCAAAAAAATAATTTGAAAAATCTTATAATAGTGATCCCTTGTAAACAATTCTGAAAAAGCAATTTTGAAAACATTCTGAAATCTTGGAACAAATTTCTTATAACACAAGTTACTAAAACTAGTGCTATTATATAATATTTCCTTTCTAACCTGTTTACTCACATCATTCAAATCGATAATATGTTTTAATATTTCAATAGTAAAAGTGTTAGTATTGAATTGTTACGCTAATAACTTGCACAGCAGGATTAATTTGATAAATAATAATACAAAAAAAAAAAAAAATGAGATCAGTATAAAACAAATTCAATAGTAAATTTATATTTTGCAATTTAATTTTTTTCTCAATTAAAATATTTAGTCACGATGTTAACTCAACAAGAATTAATTTTTTTAGTAAGTATTATACAGGAGTGAGCAATATAATGCCTGTCCGAAATTACTAATTATAACCATTTTAAAGTGAATTAGTTTAGAAAATGAAACGTAATTTTAGTAAGAAGGTAGATCTTAATTATTTACCTCATCAAAAATTTGCGATTATTTTCGAAATAAATTAATTAGCGCAAAAATTTAACCTAAACAACTTAAATAAAGTATATGATAACTGAATATAATAATTGTATTGTAGGTTTTTAAAGTAATTTCCTAAAAATAATTATATGAAAAACAAGTATAAAATATGTAATTAAATAAATTTAAGTATGAAAACCCAAATTATGTTTTGCCATAAATCAATTTCACACAGAAAAGTTGTACAGAGGAAATTTATCTTCATCCCACTTCTTATTTAAGATCAATATAGAAAATACCGAGGAACTTGACAAAATAGATTAATGTAAATTTTTAAATGCTTATGTCAAGATAACCTTAGACAGCCCTAACAATAGAAAACAAATCGACTAGTTACGACTTTTGGCTTTTGGCCAAGTGGGTGGAATTAATCAAAGCTCAGACGTCTATGTTTTAGGCAATCAAAAGAACATCAATTTAGGAGCTTATTTCTTTGCTTCACTTTTGCTGAGACTTTCGGAGGAAATTACGGAAAGAAGTTTCTCGAAAAGTCACTCCGTGAAAAGTTAAAAGCCTTATTCAGGTCCAATAGAAGTTTGTGCCAGCTGCTGCCACTAACAGGACGTCACACTTTCAAGCATTGATCTCAACAGGAGTACTAGGCATAAATCAGTTTCATTAAAACCATTGAAAGAACCCTTTTTTCTACTATACTCGAAAAGCTGGGATTTCCCGATACTAACGCTTCATAAACGTTCAAGTTAAAAAAGACCACAAAAAAGATATAAGATAACGTTTGATTTACGTGAGAAATGGGATTTTTAAACAATTTTATCCAGTTCTTGGATACCAATAATGCTTAACGTTGTAATTAAATTATTTTTAATAGTCTTTGTATGTTGCACAAACTAAAAGTCGTCTACTGTTTATAAATATGTATAAAACAATTCAGCACAGGATAAAGTAAGAAAAATATAAATTCTCCTGATCTCAATATGCAGTTTTACAATACTAATGTTAATACTTCTTAAACGTACAGATAAAAAAAAAAGGAAATGCGTAAGAAATTCAGTTACGTTCGAAGTAGGATTTCTTTAACACTTTAATGTGGTATTTAGATAAAACTAATTTTAACAACAATAAATTAACAATTAAATTGAATTTTACTGGCTTTTTACTTAAGCTCTGTGTACATTTAATATTTCTCAATATGTAGTTTAACAAAAAGTGAAAACAAAGAAACGATATATTCGTGATCACAAATAACAGTTTTATAATAATATCATAAAAATATGCCCCTTTAAGTAATCTTTTGAAGAGTATTGTCCACACATTAATATTTAACATACTCTTGTTAAAAAGATTACTGAAAAACAGATCGATGCAAAAAGAACCTTTCTTTTATTCTTAAGAGAGAGAAAAATGCTTCAATAAAGCAAATTAATTTTCGAAATATTATAATCTACTTTTAGCTATAAAGATATATATTATCTCCACTTTGTGAGAAAAAATACCAGTATAAATCAGTTTCCTAAGTATTATAAAAGTTTTTGAGACAAAATGTGAGAATATATGATTATTTTACATAAACCATTTCTATAACATTAAGATTTTTGACGTAAAAGGTAACCCTTAAATGCATAGTAACCATAGTGCAAATGTAACCCAGGAGTCACATGGTATTTTTTTAGTCATCTGGCGCTTTCTATTGGTCTTTTGGCGAACTATTATGCGTTACTTATGTGTGATAACATGCATTTAAGATCATTAGGTCTGTTTTTGTTCTGATTTGTTATCACGGGGGAGAGGGGGGGGGGGGGGTGTAACATCTTTCATTGATACTGCTTACAAGGTTCTCGACTGGGATTTTTTTCTCTATCTTTATAAGGTAGTCATTATTAATTCTGAAAACTATTAAAAGCATTATAAAAATTATTATAACGTTGAATAGCTGTTATTGTGCAGTATAAACAGTTTAAAGTAAGTATATAATTTAAAATTTTGAGAAATTTTTGTTATATAACTCAGGAGTGACATTATGACATTATGTCCAACTGAAACATAAATGATTTTTTTCAGAAATTTTCTAGTGGATAATTAACAAAAATAGACTCAAATGTAAGGTTTTCCGAACAAAATAAACAATCACGCATTAAAGGGTAAAAAATGTACAGACTTTTTAACGTACTGTTTCAAATTAAATGATAATATAACATGGATGTTCCTAAAAACAAACTGAAGAGCAATGAAAAGGAGTACTGCAGATATTGAGTAGATTTAAAAAATTTGATTACAGTCATTCTTGCATCAAGTTTAAACACGCAAATAAAGGCAGTTTTTGTTAAAAGAACCGACAATTGTGAATTTTAAGATGAACATTTATGGAGAGAGACATAGCTTTATACATTTTATTTTGTCCGCAAAGAAAATTTGGAATTTTGAAATAAATGTATAAAATTGTTACACAATTTTTCATCATAAAAATTGAAAATAACATCGTCTTTCGTGCCGATATATTTCTATTGATAGGCATCTCTATTGAAATACATGTAAGAAACTATCCCTAGATTTTGACGTATTTCATTTTGTCCGTATAAAAAGGTTTCATATTTACTTAACTTTATTATAAATTCTAATAGGAAAATTTTAATTTAAACGCATCAAAACTCATATCAATTTCCACCGAGAGCATATTTTATATAATATAAAAATTTTGAAAACCAATATATGTAGTCATTGTTCCGAAAAAGTTAATAAGAAATAAGAAGATAGCACAATATTTTTGCCCGAACGATATTATTGGTTTTATTTACGATGGCCGATTATCTGCACGAAGGATATAGGCCCTAGGGGGAGTGCCCTCCGTGGGGGTCTTTCTAACGGAACAGAAACTATATAACCTAACCCACATTTACGCAAGGTTTACCAAGGTTAGTAGAAAACCATGAAAATTCAGAATGGCTAGGCCGACGGGCGCGATTGGGTTCGAACCCGGCAACTCCCATCTACCAGCTTTGAGAGCAGAACCTCTCAGCCACTGCTGGTTTGCGCAATCGGAGAAATGGGAAGTGAAAGATAATTTTAATAAAATAAAAGCTCTACTCCAAGTTAACAATAAACCAAATACCAATGCAGTACAATCCATGATGTAACATATATTCTATATAGTGTTGCCAGGTGTCCCGCGTAAATCATGGCCGCAAATGCTCTCGACACGACTAATTTCTTACAGTTTATCTCGCCATCTTTAATCACAGATAATTCTGCCATTAGAAAAGGTGAAGAAAATTACTATAAAATACTGGTGCACAGATCATTTGGAGCCCCACTTTACGCGAGACACCTGGCAACACTAATTCTATAGCATGCAAGTGATATTTATGACTTTTCATTCTTAAAATCTAGAGATGCTTTAGAAAAAAAAAATTATATTTGGTTTAGTTTTGTTAAAATTACTAACTGTAATTTTTTTTCACCAAAATTAATCTTTTACTTACATTAACTAAATATTCTTTTTATTGAAAGAATGCATATACTTTTAGCGCAAATATATAAAACAGTAACTATAATTTTTATCGAAATTTAAAACAAAGAAATACTTTTCAGATCTATATATAAAATTATCTAGTTTATGGCATGTAAAAGGTTATTTTAATGAGATAGAAGTGTAATCACAAAATTAACAATAAATATATCAATGAGGGTAATTCATACTCTAAAACGTGCGAGCAATATTTATGCTTTTACGGTAATAAAAACAAGATCTGCTTCATAAAAAAAGCAAAGGCTTTTCTCTCTTTAGAGTTATTTAGTGAACTTATTTTAATAAATCTTTCAAAGAAATAAATAATTGTGCAGGCTTAAGATAAAAAAAATACAGCGGAGTTAACATTATTTACCTCTTTCATTAATGATAAATTACTAATATTAGGATGAAAGCTGTTAAAGCTCTTAGGATATTAACTAAAAAGATGTGTTTTAAATAAAAGATGGAGTGATTTATCAAATTTAAGACAATTTGGGATTAGATAGCCTTTACGAAATGGGAGCATAACTATTTTCACTAACTGCATCTGAAATAAGCTGAAAAGTTTGGGCGAAAAAAAGAAAAAAAAAGAAACTCTCAGACTTTAATCGCTAGTATAAAGCTTCCCTAACTGAGTAAAACTGTGTTACATTCTTTAGAATATGTATAGTAGAAATTTCTAATAACCAAAGTGGATTTCCGAATTATGAGATTGCAAAAGTGGTCTTCATATTTTATTGAAGGAAAATCAAATGTGTTAAAGAAAATGCGAGAAAGCAACGAGGTAAATAGACTATAATGTGAAGCGATATTAAGAAGGACCTAATATTTAAACTATTAAACTGAATACATACGAAACATTACTTTGAGAATAATATTATAAAAATGAATATCGCAAAAGTTAGAATTAAAAAAAATAAAAAATAAAAAACCTTTTATAATTATTCTGTTGTGACAAGAAATAGTTCATTACATGTTAAATCACGGCTTTGTATATATTTAATATACAGCATTTAAATAAATGTTCTCTTAAAGTAACTTGAGAGTTTCTGTGAAAAGCACGAATCAACAACGCTGTTTATCTTTGTTTATACCACAGGATTCGATTCGGACTTCACAAGTTGCAGAATATACAATACTGCTTAGTGTACAGAACATAGGTCAAAACCATTTTTTTAAAATGGAAACTCAATAGATTTTTTACATTTAATATATTTCACATATATTTCTTTCGATTAGACTAACAACACCAAAAAGCTCTTTCATATGAAAAATATCAATTATTTGTTGAAAAAAAATTTGAAATTTATAAAAATAACACTTTAGTATTAGCAGCGTGCCATGGGTTAATAGCCGAAAAAAATTGCCAAGGATTTTACTACTTCGGTGTTTAATTAGATTATTTCTTTCTTTCACCTTAGATTATTTCAGGTTTAAGCACGTAATTTGATTACACATTCGTTAAATTTGTATGCTATTTATATTATTATTATTATTATTTTAATTGATGAAGTGTTAATTTCGTTATGGAATATCAGACGGAAGCAAACGCTGAATTATTTATACTGTTTTAAGTGCAAACGTGTAAATCTTCCGGAATCGAATTGCACGCGATAGAGATAAATTTTTGTTTTAATAATGCTTTAAAATTATTTTTATAACCATAAAAAATCAGTAAAATCAGTTTTCAAACAACTTGCATTTGAAAGTACATTTTCCCCCTCTTCGACGCCCCACCAGTGGCCGAGAGGTTCTGCTCTCGAAGCTGGTAGACGGGAGGCCCTGGGTTCGAACCCAATTGCGCCCGTCGGCCTAACCGTTCGGAGTTTTCGTGGTTTTCTTCGAACCTTGAGAAACCTTGCGTAAATACTGGTTAGGTCCCCTTAGAAAGACCCCCACGGAGGGCACCCCCCCTAGGGCCTATATACCTCGTTCAGATAATCGGCCGTCATAAATAACACCATCCCCCTATTCGACGACGTAAAAATTTTAAAATATAGTTTAGAAGCAATTAAGTTTACGAAAAAGGGAAATGGATTGGATACATTGTTGCCACCATTGATATGAGGTCAGTATTACGCTCGGACATATTTTTTTTTTATAATATAGATATTTGTAAATTACAAGATGTTAGAAAATCGGGAGGGTTTTTCTCTGTTGAAATGCTTACATGACTGTTAAAAAACGGTCCGAAATGGACTGGAATCAGTAGACTCTGTTTTTTCCCCCATTCAAACAAGTAAGTAAAAAAAAATAATTTTATTAAAAATATTTTTTCTGGGAACATTTAATTGGACAAGCAAGGAATAGTCTTTGAAAAAGTAATCATGGATATAAGTGTTATTAAAAATTTGAAATGTATATTGCAAAATGCATAAATAGTTCTAACAAACTTTTATATACATAATATAAATAAAGTAATAAATCAAAAAAACAATTGCAAATTGATTTTATTTTAATGCTTTTCTCTCTTTTTTGTCTTGATAATTAATGATAATTCAGTTGTCAATTAAATACACACAATCCTGCTCTCTTCATCAGAAGCACAATAAATACTTTTTATAATATCGCAATTCTACACGTAGGAATAATTTCAAACATGAATAATCTAAAAAAAGAGTTGAAATCCATTATATAAGAGATTGGTTCCTAACAGTAAAACTTCTTTTCTCTTGTTGAATAAAGCTAACATTTGTTTATACTTCCCTCGGTAAAATGACATAAAAGATGTTATTACTATTAATTTTGTGAATCAGTATTTCGTTATAAGTTTCGCTCTCTCTACGAGTCTAAATATTAATTCAATATCTACAATCAGATTCTCATAAGGAGCTGAATAAGTTATATATATTACAATATTTAATCACTCAAAATTTAAAAAGAAAACTTAATATCCCGAGGAAGTAATATATAAAAGTCTGGGCCTGATTATCGTACGGGCACATGGGACATGTTTTCTGGGCCGTAAATCTGAAAGGGCACACATATTTTATCCCTTAAATTTAACAAAGAATTATCGGTGGACTTCTCTATCGTATTTTCAATTTGTAGGGAGGAATAGAAAATTCTCTGGACAGAAAAATGTTAAATATTGGTGTCACGCCCTGTACTAAGAGTTTTAAACACGAAGTCCAATTGTATTATTTTATTATTGAATTTGAATAGTTTATACATAATATCAAATTATTAAAAGCTTGTTAATTATGTGTTTTAATTTAAGATTAAAATACTATGAATAATCAATATTATATGGCTTCAGCATGGATCTTTTCAGAAAAAACTAAGATACATACATCATAATGCGCAACATAAGTTAAAAGATGTTTCAGAAAATTTGCAAAATTATAGCTTTCAAGTATTTTACGTAAAAGTACTTTTATTTTACATAAAATGATTGCAATACACTCATACATGAAATACCTATATTAATCGTAATACATATCACACACTGAACAGACAAGCGTGAAAAGTCAAGAGACATTTCACCCTGATAACAAAGAAGAAACCGATTTGAACGCTACAATTTGTCTCGTGTCGCACGGTTTTCTCTGCTTGTCTGTTCACTGTGTGATCTGCCTTATAGGCCAAAAGCAAGGTTATGGACAACAAATCCAACTTAATACAAAAGGGAAATGCTTGTTTAACTTTTCGCAGAAATTGTGAATTCAATGTTTCGTCTCCCAAACATCAGAAAAAGCATTAAGAATGAGGTTGATGTGATATCATTAGAGACATCACATATCTACAAATAATAGCTCAGCGAAAGTCCGTAAGCGAAAACATAGAGGATGCAAATTAAGAACGAAACGTTATAACTCAGAAGCTGGCATCGGAAAGTTATCCATGCCAGAAGAGCATTTAAGTATTCTTCTCCATGTAATTACAAAAAGTCAAGGCGTGGTAAGTCGAAAATTTCCAGGCGCATTCTTGAAAAACCAAAAAAGGATTCTTGGAAAACCCGAAATCTCATCTGATGTTAACCGGAGACAGCGTCCCTGATAAATAAAACCTAATGATGATAAATGACCAAAGAACCGTTTCCGAAATTCGTACTGCATTACTTTCACTGCTAATTGTAGTTTTCCTTCACATTGTTTTCCAGGTTTTGGAGTAAGAAAAGAAACGGCTGTTACGTTTCATTCTCAAATTCGGCACTTTCTCCAATATCCAACTCAAGAGAGACACTGGCCTACAGCGATTTTCGATATTTCTCACTTGTGCTTGTTTCTCCAGGAGTGTTTTTAACTTCTACTTATTATTTCTTTTTTCTTCAATGAGTATTCGTATTCACTTAAGTTTAAGAAAGGGGTTAATTAAGCGCAGGAGTATCATTTGCAATTTTGCGGCAAGGCAGATGAATTTTCTAAATATATTTTTAAACTGAAAGAGTTGTAAATCCAATTTTTATTTTTCAAGGAACAGCCCTCATTACTTCACATGTTCTCCATCCCCCCGCTTTCGATTAATAAAGTTTGCATATGAATTTCCATACAAATATCATGCATTTTTATATCAAAAGAATACTTGAAAATGCATTCGTGTTTGATCTGTATGATTTTTTTAATGGCTGAAATGTATTTAGTTGTAAAAGTTTTACAACGTTAAATAGCATGTTCTAAAATATGCACAATAATTACAAACTAATATTACATTTTTGATTGCTACCAAAAGTCTTTTGATGTAGAGGATAATTGTATCTAGTAATTTTAGACAAAAACTTAAAAAAGAATATTTTAAAGAATATTCTTTCAGCGTCTTTAAATTCTTATGAAGCTTATAAAATACACAGATAAGTTTGAATGGATGGACGTAAAATAAGTTTTCAAGGAAGAATGTCTGAATTTTGTGGTTTATCTTTGAACGATATGAGTTGGTAGAACGACGGTCTGTTAGACAACTTTGTTACAACAATATACAGGGTTTCCGTAAGTCACCTTTTTAATTACCGCTGTTTCCAAGCCATCGTCGTGGTAAATTTCTACAAAATTTGCACTATAAATCTATCATGAAGATTATTATTTGGAGATAGTGGTAGCGAAATAAGTAATCAATGCAATATATTTAATATATTGTAACACCACATTTACTAGTCAACATTAGTAACAGGAAAAGATGCGAATACACATTCTTTTTGTTATAGTAAGGAAAAATTTTAAAAGAAAATATTTGGAAAGAAACATATTAATAAAAATTATATAAATTTAATAATCATTTATAATAAAATTTATCAGGTATAAAATTAAGAAGAAAACATAACATCATTAATCAACAATGATTTGAATGAAACGTTCGATTATTTTCTGAATAATCGCTTATAATTCGTTCATTTCATTCATTTGTTCATTTTGAATTAAATAACAGACAGATAGGAAAATAGGCTGTTATTGACATAACAAAGATATATATTTTCAGATTTTGCTAGTTGTATTTATGCATAATAAATACTTTGTATAACATTTAAATGATTTTCTCAAACATTGAATTTGAATTTTCAAGTTTATTTTTACTTTCTCTTGTTCATTCATTTTTCTAAATTTCATTTTGAAAAACATACTTTCATCGAAACCTCTTTTTTATATCATTTGCTCAACAAATCCAGTTCAACTGAAATTTAAATGTCCTTGCATAAATATTTATCGCTATTTATGTAACATATACTGGGTATCCCAAAAGTCCCTAACACATTTTAAAATTCAATATAAAATCAAGTAATTGTCGTACAGGAGTGCGGTTTGGACTGAAATGTTTCTCAAGATGAAAAGTTTTCTTCAAGCCAATGAAAATAATTACTTCCAAACTTCGATCATGGAGAGTTTTTTTGTCCGTATGTTTGGTTTCAAACGTGCGTTTTTTCTGATTTTCAGATTAGTTTTGACGGTGTGACACAGAAATGACGACCCCAAGTGAAAAAGCTAATTCCGTAGGTTAGTACTTCGAAACCAAATCCATCATTACTGTTAAAAGGAACTTTCGTGCCAGTACGAAAGGAACCCTCCATCTCGAAACAGCATTTTGAACTAGCATAGGAAATTTTTGTGGCTCGCTCTACAAAGGGTGCGCACATTGAACTATGCTAACTGATTGGACAAATCATTGCTTTGTGACTGCTTTTGATCAAATAAAATGGTCTATAACTAATTGTCTTGAGTTTTTTTATGCTTCTGTCTGATAATTTAAGGTACAGCGCCATCTATGGGCGAATTTTGGAACTATTTTTTTATCCGCTTGAAGAAAATTTTTAATCGTGAGAAGCATTTTAGTCCAAACCGCACTCCTGTACGACGTTTACTTGATTTTATATTGAATTTTAAAATGTGTCAGGGACTTTTGGGACACCCTGTAATTGGTGTGGACAGCCCCCCCCCCCCCCCGTATTCATGTAAAAAATAAATTAAAAAAAAGAAAAAGAAAAGAATTCGCTGATCGTCAGTACAATTCCCGGATTTTTTTTCCCAGATGAAATGATTTCTTGAATGTGACAGAAAGCAACGAATATGGATTTAAGAATATCTTTGACAGATATAGTGCTAAATGTTCAATTAATTTGTCATTTTCGCTATAGGCTTGGGATTTTCTTTTCTTTTTCTTTTCTTTTCTTTTTTTTTTACACTCTAAAAAGAATTTCTGTATTTCGCCACTACAATTTCTGGATTTTTACGGATTTTGTAATTTTGTAGAGTAATAATAATAATAATAATAATAATAATAATAATAAATCC
The DNA here is from genome assembly GCA_963932465.1 of Maratus speciosus. Classification (NCBI taxonomy): domain Eukaryota; kingdom Metazoa; phylum Arthropoda; class Arachnida; order Araneae; family Salticidae; genus Maratus; species Maratus speciosus. The sequence goes on from OZ010787.1 coordinate 486,145,609, forward strand.
TACAGCTTTAGAGAAAATGAAAATTTAGCAGTATCTATCAAGGATACTTTTAAATCCATTTTCGCAATACTTTTTGACTCATTCACGAAATCATTGGAAAATATATTCCATAATAATACGGAAATTATACTGAAAGTCAACGGAGTATTCTTTTTTTTTTTTTTTTTTTTTTTTTTCTTAAATATCCAAGACACTACTTTTTAATATAGTTGATGCATTAAACGTTGCGTTATTAATAATTTGTTTTTTTCTATTTTCATCTTCTAACTTACTTTGAAATAAAAATATGTTTACAAAAATGTTTGTGAAAGCAAAATTTTACAAGTTGTAATTTGCCTGAACAAACAAAAATAAATAAATATAATAAAAATGTAACGTACGAATTCTTACAGCCATTGTAAAGAACCTTAGTGTCCTCCATAACTTGGAGAAAAGTTATTTCATTCTCAGTTATCATATTTAAAGTCTTCATAAAGCCAATACATAAATAAATTAAATTGGGTTTGTACATCCCACAAAGAATAAATTGAATTTAAAAAATAAAGAGCTCTCGAGCTATAACGTATCTTTAATAAATATGTAAATCTTTAATAAATATGAAATTTCAGTAATTTATTTTCCATAACGAACATTCTGTACATCTCTTCAATATTCTGTTTAAACTGTGCCAAAGTTTAAGCGTTTTTACGAAAATTAATGCATTACACAGGAAAGATAGATACAAGCAAAGCCGTGATTAGACTTGTAAACTTCAGATAGGAAAATCTGACCGATGTATTTTTTTTTTCTAAAACAACGTATTAATAGCAAAATTAGGCGTGAACATACGGATTGAATTGAGAAATTAATCTTTGTTTTTAAGCCAATTTAATATGCAAAAGTGATTTCGGATCTTTTTTTAAAATGAGGTTATCCGTTTGCTTCTTACCCGCAAAAGCCCGACATTCTCGTTAATCGACTGTTTATATTAATTGGGATAAAGGGAAAGTTTTGAGTGAGTGAAGTTTTGAATGACCTATCAGAAATCTAAAAGGCAATGGCGAATATTATATGAAAAGGCAAAGAGAAATGAATGGTTTATGGTTGATTTGAATGCAGTTGATATGAATGGTCCGTGATTAAAATTAAGTAACGTTTAAAATACGGAATTAGCATTACTTTCAAACTTACAAAGAGTTATTTAAACGTTTTCGCTTAGTGGTATTTTTTAATTCAAATCGTTTTATTTTAATTGGATTCCGATTGATAACTTAATATCAACCTTATTTTTAATTCTGAAATATCAGCTGATAAACCAAGCATTTAATTCATTCCCATCACCAGTTTAATCTCTCGTTTTAGAAACATTTATTTTTCTTTAGCAAGAAAATCAAAATATGTTTTTTATCAAAGCTGTCTTGCTCAAAAATTAATCGTAAATTACTCCGAAAGTGAACGAAATGTCAATAAAAATATTCATCAATATCTGAAAAGAAAATCCTTCATAAATGAGATACCTATTAAATTTTGATACATTAAATTAAACAGCCGACAAAGAAAATAAAAATCGCGTGATCTTTAGTTTTATAAAAACTAGCCCCAAGTTTGATGCAGCTGAAACCCTCACAAAAATCAATTGAATCTGTATATTACGCTTGGCAAGTTCTGATTTTCTTACTTAATGTTTCGCAATCGGAATAAGTTATCCCAGGATCAAAGCAAAACGCTTAAGAAAAGAGGCAGGAAAATCATTTTTATGAGCGGCAAAAATTAGCAGCTATCCCTAGTGGACTGGATGCCTTCAATTTTTATTGCTTTTCAGACGTTACTCGATCGCAAAACTAACATTTAGAAAGAACAAATTTCAGAAAAGGGAAAATGTCAATGAAACGTCATTTCTATCGAAATAAAAAAAATTCCACATATTTCATTAGTGGCTGAGAAAGTAGAAAATGTTTTCGAGCTACTATTGGGTAGACTTTAATCCAATTAAAGAGCGAAAGCATTTTTAAATGTCTCAAAATGATTTTAAACGGGAATACTTAGTTTTATTTTTGTTTATCATGTGCATCGCAAGCAGAATTTCATATATAGATATGTATATACAATATATATAGAGAAAGAAATAGAGATAGAGAAATTGGTGTCGGTAAGTAGATAGAGGTTGGGCCTGACTATCGCAAAGGAAATGAAGGCCGTTGCCCCGGACCCGCACTTTTAAAAGAGGTTCAAATCCTTAAAAATACGAGTGTTCAAAACAATTTTTACTCTTTAAATGAGTACAAATTGAAGTTGGAAAATGTGGTGATGGGCCCCAAGATAATCTTTAATCAAGGGCCCAAGTAGAACTATCCTGGGTCTGAAAAGATAGGTATAGATATAAAAATGTAAATAAATAGGTAAAAATATAGAGTGGGGTAAATAGGTTTAGATAGAGACACATGTATGTATTTGTGTGTTAATGCATTAATAAATATACGGTCTTTATTCAACATTATATTTTCTCTGCCTATAAACATTAAATGCTACATAACTACGTCTGCTCAAATGCCTTATGAGCATGTTTTCCTGTTACATCAAAGAGCTCTTTTTAATTACACTGTTAGTCCCACAATCAAAATTGAAAAACTCTTTTCAACAGAAAAAAGGGGGGATCTGTGAAAAAATAAAGAACGAAGCACGTCTAAAACCGCTCATTAAGAAATCCCTTTAAAGCACAAAAGAGCGTAGAATTTTAACTTTACTGCCGGCAAAATTTCTCCATTTTCGAAAGATTTGACTTTCTTCTAATAAAGGAGAAGGGACATATTCAGAGTGCTTAATTACTCCACCAGTTCAAAGCACTAAATCGAGAAACAACCAGTTTAGATGATGAAAGAACATAAAAGGAACTCAATTTTTCAATATCTAACTAAGGACTACACTATTTAAACGCCATACTTAATGAAAGTGAAACAAACAGAGAAACATTTGAATGGCGGGGAAGAAAGACGGAGACTGGGATAAAAGAAGAACCGCAATGGGTTTTATGCTTGAAAAATACGAAGCCGTTTATTCGCTACGGATTGCAGAAGTTTCTCATTATTTGTTATGCGCCGGTTTTACATATCCTATCCATCATACGACTCTTTTATCGGATTCGATATTTACAGTCAATTAAAGGTAATTCTGGATTGCTGAAAAAAAAAATTGCTTACTTAGCAAAATAATGCGTTGAAAGGTTTTAAATAAACAAAAAACCGAATTATTAATAATTAAAATAGTTATTACATTACTCAGATTTCATTTATGCTTCAAAATAACCCCTCCAAGCAATTTTCATTTCTCACGCAGTTCTTTTCTATTTAGCAGATTGCAGAAGACAAAAAAAGTCAAGTCAGTACAAAACCAAGACTAAGTTAGAAAAAAATTGTAGTGCATTTAAATTCATTAGTGGGATAATTAACTCATTTTTTTCGGTATTTTGGCTTTGAAAAAAAAAAAAAAAAAAAAAAAGACATATGGGGATTTTCTACGGATTATTTAATTTCCGTCTCAAACTTTTAAGCCAAATAAAATGTATCTAAGTTGTTTTCCTACATTTAGTGCCGTTTATTGCATCACCTTTGGTCAAACATATTTTGATTAATTTCAGCGACTTATTCCAATATAAAACGAAAACAGCAGTTACGATTTCCATTTTTTTTCTCAATCAATTATGTGATAAAAGCCCCTAACTCTAATAACCAGTGACTCATAATTGCCTTCTGTATGATGACGATGCCAAAAGAAAGATTTCTACAAGAAGATAAAATCAAAATTGTTGCATAAACATTTTCTAAATTAATTTACGAAAAATACAAATTATTAAATAAGCTCGACCATTATTGCATATTTTAAAATTAGTAGTATCAAAATTTATTAAGTAATAATAATAATAATAATAATAATAATAATAATAATAATAATAATAATAATAATAATAGCTGATTTGATTGAACAAATCTTCTGCAATCGGGGTGCTTCTAGGCTACTGAAAGTATAAGCCAATTCAAACTTTTCACTTAATAGATTTTTCATCTTGACTAGATGAAGCTAAAATAATGTCAGGGTGAAAAGTTGAGGAATATATGAAAACGATTTCCTGGAAATTGCAGGGATATCTTCTACATAATCACGATAAAAATGGTTGATAAATAAGAAACGATTCTAGATATGTCACTTGCAGTTCTTTTACAAAATAAACAATATTAAATTTTAAAGCTTGATTGTAAGTTTGAGTTGTCATAATTTTCTTCTTCATCAGTCAATCATATTGCTTATTTGTTTTTACTCCTATATACATTTTGGCAAGCATTTCTCAAGTAATAGCGATATAGTTAAGGAGACATTTCTGAAAGCACTTTTGAAAAAAAAATAACAAATTTATATCGAGATTATATCTAGATTCAAACTACGTTACTTTAAAGCTTTCCACATTTATAGTCATTAACATCCATTAATGTTTATTATTATTAATTTAATACAATTTCTAGTGTATTTGCCTATTTATATACCTACCTATATGTCTATTATTCAACATACATTCATATGTACAAATCCATGTACATATGAGTATATATGTAAATGTAGCTTTGAAATTTACACCGTCTTTATCTTGGGTTATATATAAAAATTAAAAACGAATGTTAAAAAAAAAAAAGAATAGTTTGTATTGGATGGTGTTATTCATTAAATAAATTATGTTAAATAAACATAATTGTGATGACAGACTAACAGTTTCTTCATTTATCATTTTATCAGACAGCAATATTTGACAAAAAGCAGTTCCATTGACAGTGTACAAATAACTCATCTCTATGTATAGCAGAAATGACTTTGTCATGAAAACCTGAGCTACGAATCTTTTCAAGGCATAAAATTGATTACAATTAAGGAAGGCACAATTAAATAAAATACAAAATTTCAGAAAAATTATTCTGCCAGTGAAGTAAGTTGGGTATGGAATTTAACTTGAAAAGTCGTCACTTCCTAATCAGCAAGCCCTTCATTTATTAGAAGTGAATATATAAAAACGAAATAATCTTCTAGATTAAAAATATTGATACAATAATGTTATTTGCATGATTTAAGAATTCCAGAATGAGAAACGCATGCACACCGGTTGTTATTTTGATTCATATATGCAATATAAATTAATATAACTTAAAGGAGAGTTTTAAATTTCGAAATAAAAGGAATAAACGAGTTAAACAGATATTTATAAGTTTATAAATCTACTACAAATTACACTATTCTCAAACACCGGAGAAATCATCCATCATGTAGGTGATGTAAAAAAAAATCTTTTAGCTTTTTAATTCCGCAAAATATGGATTAAAAGTAAACTGCACGTTTAAAAAGAAATTGTACAAATTTAAAATTAAAACTTTCTTGACACTTTCTTGAAATTTTTTTCTCGAAATAATTCTTTAGTCTAGTGATGATAAAATGTGTATCTGTAATGTATGAATAAGGGAAAACTACATAAATGAGAAAAATCACCTCTTTAGAATCTCAATTAGGTTATCTATATATGTTATATAGGTATAGGTAAAAATTATTTTATAATTGTTTATGGATAAATAAATAACTCAATTAGTATTATTTGTGGTTATTAAATACGAATATGCAAAAGTTAATTTTTGATTATATATATATTTTTTTTAGTTTTAAAACATACTTTTTTATATCTAACAAATTAAATAAAAAATCGTAAAAATATTTGAATAATAAAAAATGAAATGTTAAAACGCAAACCCTCTTCAATATTTCTGTTATTTGAAATTCTTGTGAAAAAGTGAATATCCTGTCAGCTGTAGTGAAATGTAAAGGTCATTAACATGCACCCATGCACCTCTCCACCCCATGTAATATTCCCCTTCTGCTTTGTCATGCATGTCGTCATCTCTGTTCATCAGATGGGATCTCCGTAGGTAGATCAGCAAGGTCATATTCATTCACAAGGACGACAGCATACCTTGAATATTAATAAGAATGACTGGTTCCTAAATAGGACACAACGTTTTGGAAAATGTTTGCATATGTCCACAAGTTTGGGGTTTAAATATAGTAAAAAATAAGCAAGATGAATCAAGATGTTTCTATACAATACATTTTAATTATACACTTAGAGAGATTTTGAATAATTCCCACTGTAATCGCTATCAAACTATTGAAAAATTCGCATTTTCGCAGTTATGGAGTCGTGGGGGAGGGGGAGGTGATATGTGGAGGGACGATATGAACAAATTATTCCTTTTATAGAGAAATTCTGTTTTTCTTTTGCGAAATTTTTGTTTTTTATCAGTCAAATATGAAAATTTGACCATTAACGAAACAACAGACGGTTTTTTTTTTTTACTGAAAATTACGGATTTGTTTTATTAGTACACTGTTATAATTTGTTTTAACGCCTCATCTTTTATTTTACCCTTTAGACGAAGCGAGTTTTTTGACACAGTTGCAAAATTATTTACGTTCTTATTTGGATTCGATTTTCAAATCGGTTTAAAACATCAAATTCGAAAAAAACTATTTGAAGTATACTATACTTTTCAAGAAAAATTCGTAAAAATAAAGACTCAATTTTTTTTGTACCCGAATAGCAAACATGCGTTTTGATATGAAAATAAAAAAAATCTTACTCGTACAGTTTTTGTTTTTGTATTACATGAAAACGTAGATTTGGATAACCTTCTGGTATAATAAATTATTTTTCTTAATTCCTACTTGTTTCAGACATACTTATGCAAAATTTGAAGATGCGGATAACATATATATAATTTTAAATTTACCGCGTTTAGTTTTTGTAATGTGTATTGTAATGAGTATATATATTGAGATTTCTTGGTGGGTTCTATTTGCTAATAAGTTTTACATAAATGTTTATTTTACTATAGCAATTAATGTATATTATGATTACATACCATTTTCAATTTAGGGATTCGGCCAGGTAATTTTAGATTTAAAGGTATTATGCATATAATATCGATAATACCTTTACCTTTAGAATACACAAGGGTATTTTACATTTGGTAAATATAATACCTTTGAAAACCAAAATACAATATACAAGTTTGTCCACAAAATCTGACCAAATTTTTTATTAAGAATGGCAAGTACTAATGTACATATAGAATAATTTTTAATTTAGTAACCAGCTAAACAAATCGGACAGCAACAACGATATAAATTTTAGATCCTAATATTATAAATTATTTAATCTAGTTGGTTGTCAGCACGCTGCCGCATTTTCGTACCGTTAAAATTGGTTTAAAGTATAATATTTGCAAATATATATATATATATATAAAAGAAAAAAAAAGTAACTTTTACATGAGAATATAAAACCAACTCTTCTGCCTTTTGGAAATTTAATTCAAAAGTAGCTGCCTAACTTGCGGGTTTTTTTTTTTTTTTTTTTTTTTTTTTTTTTAAATCAAAGTGTTTGAATTTATTTATTAATTAAAATTATTCGTTCAAGGTATGTTTTATTCATAAAAAAAGAACACGGAAAGTTGCCACTTGTGATCTGTTAAGCATGTATATATGAAAATTATTTCGTGAATGTAGCAGAAGCAACAAATTTATGATATTAGATAACGACACACAATAGTTGTTGCATACTAATTATCAATTTAATAATACTTTTGAATAATATTGAAAAACCACTCTTACAATGGAAAAATTCAACTTTAATATCATGATTTAACATTCCTTTTTATCACTAATCTGTGCAGAATAAATTATGAATAGTAAAATAAACATCAAGTGATTTACAGAGCATAGAAAGTCAGTTAGTGTGATAGTGTAGTTTTAAATAATAATTAATATTTGCCTGTTTTTATAGATTCTTAGTTTTTTGCTCTTATGTTAATAATATTACAGTGAAGGAAAAATTTAATTTTATCGCTAACATATTTTAAAACATAGAGAAAATTCTAAATTTTGCACATCTCCGTAAAAATCGAAAAAACAAACAAACAAACAAAAACCGAATTTGGAAATTTTTACTTCCGAAATGTATGGACGAGATTCCTTGAAAATGTAAGGAGTATTAGCAAACGCGATATCTACTGTTACATTTTATTTATACTTCATGAAAGGTACATTTAATGAAATATTAATTTTAAAAAATCCCTTTAAAATCATTTTTTGTACAATTTTTTAACAAGGATAAAAAATAAAAAATATATTTTTTTAAAATTAAAATGTATGCAATATCATATAACAATAAAATATTATTGTTATATGAGATTTTTTTCATTAATAAAGACAGTAAATTTTTTGTATCATTAAAATTCATCATAAGCCACTTAAAATCTCTCCCAAACGAAAAACGAAAAAAAAAAAAAATCTTTTTGTTTTTGATGTACTGTCACAATGGAATATTCCGTCAGATTTTAAACAAGTTTTTTCAAATTCATGCAATATTCATGCAATATTTCTTGTGTTGTAACACAGCGACTTTTTACTTTTCTCACAAGCAATTGGATTTATAGGGGAAATGCACGCATTTATTACTGAATATATTTATTTAGTATTTAATTACGTCCATTATTAAGAAAATAAATCTGTTTTATTTACATTTCAGTTCATGGTAAGAAAATACAAAACTTTAATAAGACCACATAAGTTTCTAATTTAACTATAATCCACTAGATGGCGGCAACGGAACGTTGGCGGGTAAAAAAGGAAGAGATGTTTTGACTATCTACCCCCACTTCTCCTCCAAGCTTCTGTTTACAAATTTAAATTTGCATTTTTCATGGAAGCTTATTCTTATCAGAAATATAGAGGCTCACATGGAAATGTGTCCGATGATGGTTATTCTTTTCTCATGGAAAGAAAAATACTTTGTTAAATGGAAATTATATTTTCCATAAATATGTATTTTTGTGAATCACAGTTATTTCATTTAATTTTGGATTCCTACTCAATAATAAATTGTGAGTATTAAGAAGGGAAAAGAACGTTCTCTTATAAAAGTGATGCCAGAGGTGTCATTTATTGAGGACAGTGCAGGGAACCACTCTGAGTTTCTGACTTTTTTTTTTTTTTTTTTGCAAACTTCTTTAATTTCTTAATATTAATTGGATGTACTCATTTGTTTTCCCAATATATTAATAATTGATATAAATAAATTATAACAAAATATCCCCTTGAAAATATGTATGAAAAAGTATTTTAAAAAATTAATATAAAATCTGGATTTAATATGTAAAAGAAAAGAATTTTACCCACTCCAATAAAAATCTGAAATGATGGTGCTGTGTGATGCGTAGTAGAATTCTGCATCGGGTCGGGAAACCGCATTTTTTACGAACGCGACCTGGGTCGGGTCAGGTTGAGCCTCTTTTTTTTCGCTGCGGTTCGGGTTTGGATAGAGTTAACTTTAAATGTTTCTGTTTCGGGTTAGGTTTTGGCTCTTTCGAGTCGGGTTGATCCGCATTTTCCAAATAAATAAATAAAAAAAAGTCTCGGATGTTTTTCAAGGAAAAAAAAAAATATGTTTGAATATTAATCAGTCCTCAGCCAGTGCTCATTTTTATAAGAAAAAACAAAAAACTAAAAAACTAAAACTGATATTAGAGATATAATTGTAGACAACTCTTTCGTAACTGTATTAACATGCGAATTCTTTCACTTCGTGTTCGAATTTGAATATTTCAGGTTTGGGTCGGTTTCGGGTTAAAATACGTCGGATTTAAAATTGACGACATTTTAGGTAGATTTCGTATGAAATACTACCTATTACATTCTCCCCTATGTTGGAATTTCTGAAAAAAGTTTGCAGATCTACACCGATCATGACCCCTAAAACCCAAAACCAACCTTAGTAAAAAAAATTCTCTTTCTCTCTCTATATATATATCACTTTCTTCTGGACACGATAACATCCACAATTCTGCACAAATCTCTTCCAAACTGTTACATAAAATCAAGGGGCATAAAATCTCGGTCAAGTTCGTTAATGGGCAAAATCGGGCCAAGGGGATGGAAATAGAGAGGGGTTTTGTGAAAACCGAAAAACGCCATAACTTCTTAATTTTTGTACATATCGAATCAGTTTAAAATTTTTACTACTTCTAAAAATTGGGCCAAAAATTTATGTATCACAGATTTTTGATAAAATTAAAAATGGGCTCAAGGGGCGCAAAAAATTGGGTTTTAGGAAGAAAAAAATTCATAACTTCGCGAATTCTCAAGCAATTAAATTTATTATAAATTGTCTTAATATTATCTACAACTTTTATATTGACAAGTTTTTTAATAGGACCAATTCGTACCGAAAAAAAAATTGAAAACACAAAGGGGGAGTTGAAGAAGAAAAAATCTATAACTTCGCCAATTCACAAGATATAAAATCCGCATGAAATTATTATATATCTACTTAATATTGTCTACAACATTTATATGGACAAGTTTTTGATAGGACCAATTCTTACAGCAAAAACAAATTAAAAATACATAGAGGTTGAAGAAAAAAATCATCGTATTAAGGGTGTATTCAAATCCAAACTGCTTATTTTCTTACTCATTTTCAAATTCATTTTTGCTCTCAAACGCATCCAATTGATAGATTCTCTTATTCAGAAACTATATAATGTACCGCAATGATCGATTTTTTGATAGAGGCAGAATATATTTCAAAAAATGATGTCAAAGTGGGCATTTTGAACAGAATTTCCCGAAGCGATTGTGTTAGAAAAGAAAAATATTGTCCTACTGAGAAAATAATTGTTTATAAATCAAGTTTTAATTAATTGAACGAAAAAAAAAAAAAAAAACAGGTCGCTTATAAATCTCTTCAAAAATCACGTCAATAAGTTTCATATTTTTTTCTATTAAAAATGAATTTGAAAATGTGCCAGAAAATTTCGAGTTGTTGAGTATGGAAAAGTGTTTTTTTTTAATACCGCCTTAACATGATTCTCATAAAACCAGCTCTTATATGAAAATGAAATAAAAACTCGTCAAAAGCGACCAGATAAAATTGTTAAAGTGGGTTATCTCTAATTATGATTTAGTTTTTGTTAGTGAAATTAATATACTTAACTTCGAAATCTACTTCCGCCGGCAGGGATTTTTTTGTCAGGTTCGGGTCGGGTTTCGGGTTGATTTCAATACTCTAAAAATGAGGAAACACGATTGAAACTAAATCAGGCCCAGCGACGATCTTCCCTTGGGAGGGATTTTTGAAACACTGTTACAAATGCACAAAAAATGAAAAATAACTCGTTGTTTTATATAGGCATTAAAAAATCACGTTTTGGTGAAGGTTAGACGGTAGTTTGGTGACACGTAAGAAACAACAATGCAACAGAAATCTCGAATCGACAGAAAATATTCAGCATACAGTTAATTTAAGGCATCGAAAAATTTGTATTTCTGTCAGTGGAAAATGAAAAAAAACAGAATTAAAAGACAGAGAAAACGGGTAACAACTACAACGCAACATACTCAAGTCGTGGTGTAATTTTTTTAATGAAATATCCAGATCAAGCTGAAACATTTCTAATGAAATACCAATATTTCTATTCTATAAAGAATGTTATATATTACAAACATATACTGCATATATAGCATCGTGACGTACATTGCAAACATTTACGATGAAAACGAAAAAACCAATTAATTAAGTTATTGTACAATGTTTGATTTGTATTGCTCTCCTACATAAATAATTGTGTTTATTCAAATTTAGTTCCCTCTTCTATGAATTATGAATATGAATAATTGTAAAAAATTTATTTCAGAGTAAACGCCGATCAATATTATAAAACGCAGAAAAGATCGATATTTTTTAGAAACATTAAAAATATTCACAATTAACAGATAATTGAGACAGTTTTGATGCAATATTACACAATTGTTGAATCTCGTTTAATTTTGCCTTTTAAAATTTAGTTATTTCATATACGGAGGTTCGCAAAACAGTAAAAAAATTATAGCAATATAGGGGAAACTGGGGAGTTTTGACCCACTTTTTAAAAAATGGTTTTTTATTTTTTAAATATTGAACTTAGAATAAAGTTTCATATATCCTTTTACCCGTTATATAATTAGTTATCAAAATAAAATTGCGACATAAGTGTAATATATAGGAAACTTGAGAAATGATTGATTTTAATCATGAGAAAATAATGGGTCAAGGCTCCCCACATATGGGAGGCTTAACCCACTTTATTATATATTGAAATATATGTTAAGGGAAATAAGTCTGTTTTAAAAAAGGCAGAATAACTTTATGCTAATGGTTTAATTATTATTTAAAAATTATTTGGGAAAATGTAATGTGTAAACAAACCTGATTAGACGGAATTCAAGGCACAGGAGAAATATTCCGTTTTAAACACCCACTTTTTGTGACACTCGACCTGGCCACACTAGTTGCCACATAGTTTGGTTTAATCTCATCATATTCATCTTGGTGAAATTTGTCTACATATCTCCCTAAAGTGATTTGATCAATGTTATGTTCTTTTGCAGAGGCATGAACACTTAATATTTCTTAAAACTGCTTGCTTTCAGCCTTTTTAGTCTTTTCCATTCTTTCTATTTACTTACTATGAGTACTATTAAAATGAAATAAAAATTTCTATCAACTTTTCAATTTATCTTTCATAATTGTTGTTTTTCTTTTTTATTTCTATAACAATTTTTTACATTTTCCTTTAATAAATTTTAAACATTTTCCTATCTATCACCTCATTTTACAGAATAAATTACAGAATAAATTTACATTATTTCAGAAATCTAACCATTAACTCTTCATTATGTAAAGGGTATAATAAAAAGATCTCCCAAAACCCTTATTTAAGGGAGCTTTGACCATCTGGTCAACCCTCCCTCACATTGATTGGGTCAAGCCTCCCCATATAGCCTTTTAAATTATAGCAGTTATGTTTAGTCTAATTTACTGTATAGTCTTTATGCCTAGATTGAAAACCTACTTACTTAAATTTCTATGATATATTTTATCTGAGAAAATCTTGCAAAATGCTTCTAAAAAATACACTTTTTAAGTTGAAAAGACTTTACAATTGATTTTCCACACCTGTTTCAGTTATCTGCATGAAACAAAGACTATTGTTTGGGCATTTTCATTAGCTTTGGTTGCCACCTATTGGCAAAACTCTGAAATTCTTTTAAATACGAGAACAAAGGTATGGGTCCGGCCTCCACTGTGGGTAACCCTCCCCAGTCTCTCTTACAGATATATATATACAGGGTGTCCGGTCTCAACGGTGTCCAATGGCTAATTCCTAAACCGTTAATCATAGATATATAGTTCCAATTAGAAAAATGTTTTAAATGAGGTAAAGAAGTATTTTTAAAGCGATTTAGGTCAAGAAAAACATTTATTTAAAAATTACGAAATTTAAATTTTTATACGGTCCCCCGGTCCTATAAGTGATATTTAGTAAACTTTTCCTATTTCTCTAACAAGTACGGCAAAAAAAGTCCCATTCATCTAACTCTAAAATTGACCGAGTTATGACATTTTCAATTTTATGACTTAAACTACTTTTCTGTAACCGCAGGGATCGTACACGAAGTGCTTAAAGTATTATAAAAGGCGTCCACTCCAAACGATGTTCAATGGCTAATTCCTAAACCGTTAGTCAAAGACATATAGTTCCAATTACAAAAAGGTTTTAAATAATGCAAAGAAGTATTTTTAAAGCGATTTAACTGAAGGTGCTGCCCCCCATAAATAATACGGTAGTGTTAATTTTTAATAATTAACTTTCAGATTGGTTAAAATAATTGAAGAAGTGAGTTTCAAAACTCGCCTTATCGAGAAAATCAAATTTTGGGAAATCGCGTAAAAACTTTAAATGCGTCCATTGGTAATCATTGAAAATTTGGAGATTGTAGTGTTTGATTGGTACAGTTATACCAATAGAATAGATTGATAGAGAAACACGATTTTTTAAATTTCGGATAAGGTGAGTTTCGAAACTGATGTCCTCAATTGAAATTTGACATTATTATTATTATTATTATTTTTGTAAGGAAATGAGTGTGTTTCTTTTGATGATTTTGTTTTTAAAAGTTGTATTACTTTTATAAGCTTTTAACTTACGACGTTCGTATGTATGTCTTCCTAATTCAAAATTTGTATTCCAATTTTAACTCTCTTCCAAATATCCGATCAAGATTAAATTTTGCATAATTATGTAAATCCAATGACAATGTAATATTAATATGATTTTAGGTACGTACCATTTATATTTTTTTTTCAGGACCACTCCAAAAATTTTGTATACATTATTGCCTACAAACAAAAATTTTAAAATAAAAATCAGTAACATTTATGTAAGGCATAGAGATTCACAATGTAATTTTTGCAAATGAAAGTGCGTCGCGGTTTATATTTTTTATACAGTGCCGCACAAAAGAAGTCAGATACATTACGATGTATGAGCAGGGATTGTTTATTATACATTTTGATGATATTATGTTGTTTTCAAATTCAAATTTTTAGTTCTTTATAAAAACTTGTTTGAAAAAAATATTTTAGAGACCAAAATCAAAGCAGTAGTTTTGGAAATAATACTATCGAATATGGAGGTCGTATTAAGTGGCCTCCCAGGTTGCCAGATTTGAATCTTTTAGATTTTTTTCTTTGGGGTTTTCTGAAAAATAAGGTATATGAAAGAGAATCCACTAGTCGAGCAGATTTGTGGAATCGTATTGCTATGGCGTGCAGATCTGTAACACCTACAATGTTGAAAAAAGAAGAAGAAGAATTTATTTCACATGTACATTTCTGCATTGTAGCCGAAGGGACGTCACTTCGAGCACGTTTTAAGATAACCTTTATTTTTATCAATCAAGTTTTAGATTAGGTAATGTAACTATGTATCATTTTCTAAAGAGTTGTGACTGTTGCTTTTATAATCATTTAACAAAATTTCTGTTACTTTTTTTTTACTTATATTTTTAGTACAAGTTGTATATTTTGTTTTAATATGTCAGAATGAACAAAAATCTCAAAATATATTTGTAATGTTAATTTACTCTCAATGTTTAATGTTAAATTTATATCTGACCATTATTTTTCTTTCTAGTAAATTTGTGACTGACCCCTATTTTGCAGCAAAAAAGATACTCCAACTTTAAACATCTATTACTCGGTCAGTTTTAATCGCAGAGGAATGGGACTTTTTTTGTCTTACTTGTCAGTGCAATAGGATACTTTTACTAAATATCACTTATAGGACCTGGGGACCGTATAAAAATTTAAATTTCGTAATTTTTTAATAAATCTTTTTCTTGGCCGAAATCGCTTCAAAAATACTTCTTTACCTCATTTAAAGCATTTTTGCAATTGGAACTATATGTCTATGACTAACGGTTTAGGAATTAGCCATTGGATATCGTTGAGACCGGACACCCTGTATATATATATATACACTGCAGAAATGTTGATTTTACCGTATAATACTGGCAGTTGGGGCGCCTGTTTGTAACCGTAAAATAAAAAGTTATATACACTTCCTATACATGAATTAAATCGTATATTACTGTATATAAAAACATTATACAGACATACATACAATAAATTAGATACAATACATTTTACTATTACATCGATCTACAATGTAATAGTAAAATCTATTCATTGTTGTCCGGTCATCCAAGGCTGTCGTATAGATGGCTGGTGACTTCCCCAAAATCGTTTATTAGTGAAAAATTGCAGATCCAGGTATCGGTCGGAGTAGCTCAGTAGGTTAGACGAACAGCAAGGAATGCTGTGATCCAGGGTTCGATTCCTCTCTCTCTGGCTAATTTTTCATTCCAGTTTGCTTTATTGTATTTATTGTACGTATGTCTGTATAATATTTATTTATACTGTTAACTGCTGAATGCAGGCGTTATTTGTGTGTGTTATATTATGTATTGCAGTATGTGTGTTTTATCGTATATTACTTCTTTATATATATATAAACACACATAATTTTACGTGTTTCAGAGTTATAGTACCTTGAAACAAATCTTTAACAAAGTAATATTCTTCACACGTAGAAAGCCTTAAGGGACAAATGCAATGTTTATATGAATAGAAATTCTCTTGTCGCCCTTACCAAAATCTAGAAGAAATCTTTTTAAATAACAAACGCAGAATAAAAAACAACGTAAGATGACTTTCCCCTACCTCATCTTTCTTTTTTCTTGCATTAATTAACTTTAATTGCATGAATTTTAACCCCTAAATCAATGCACACTTCAACTATTTTTTTAACTCTAAGGTTACGAAAATCATGTACATTTTTAACATGCCTGTTCTATTACAAAACAGCTATGAAATATCATAATGACAAATAGCAACAAATTTTTAATGAATTATTTATTAACATATTACAACTAATGTCATGTTCACATAGTTAATAATTAATTACTAAGATATAGAAAGTAACCATTTGTGACAAAAGTACTTTATAGATTAAAGAAATTATATTTTGTCGGAATCTTAATGGGTTATGTAGAGAATTTGTAGATACAAAACACAGGTTAGCTGTTTAATTTTATTTAATTATTTTTTAATTTGGGAAAATATGCTTTATCTATAAATAATAAATGATAATTATGTCATGATTATGTATTAATATATTATTTTAAATTTTAAACTCAGTTCAAAAGATTTATATGCATATATATATATATGCATATAATTATATATATATTTATTGCTGGATTCTATTACAGAAATCGACTATGTTTTTGCTTATATTTGTATTTCATGTATCCTTGAAAAAGTGAAATGCTATATAAGCTTCCGTCTACATCCATCCATTTGATCTATTATTTGTTTACGATGCGTCTTTTAATGGTTCGACAATATTTCGCTGGTTATTTGTATCTTTTGTCTTTAATAGGTTATTTTATCAAAATTTGGTGGTTTTCATATGATTTATATGGATTAATCGTGGTATTGTGCTTGATTTTGTATTACTAGTTAAAGGTTCCATCTTTATCTTGTATAATGTCAGTGTTATGAATTGATGCTAAATTTATATATAAATTTATATTATAAATTTATATTATAAATTTTAGTAATTGGAAATAGATGATGACTTGTAATTATATAATGGTTACACACACACACACACACACACACACACATATATATATATATATATAACCATTAAATGAACATTATGGATCACCAAGAAAAATTGTAAAATTATGAATAAAATGACATTAACAAATACAGTTGCCCCCAACACACTTAACATAGATTCCAAACCATAGTAAAAAACAGCAGAAATTGAATAACTGAAATGAAATGATGGAAATTTGTAGAACTCAGACAGAATCATCGGGTCCCAAATGCCGGAAGTTCCACAAATAAAATGTGTGGTTTTATCTTCATATTAGCCATAAATTAGCTAAAGAATATGAGTTTGGGACTACCACACACAGAAAACCGAAAAATAAACGATTGAACACCAGTTAAGTTCAAAATGAAACAAGATTAAAAAGGATAGAGGAAAAAATATTACCAAATTAAAATACATACTGCCATAGCATTAGGTATAACAAATACACTCGTTATGCATTTTATTCTCATTTAAGATAGTATACTATTAGAAATTAATGTAATATTGTTATTATGAGGAGGATAAAATTTAAATACAAGTTAATCGTTAACTTTATTAAATATTAATGTATAAGAATAAATTTAATATGAATTGATAAATAAATAAATATAACTACACCATTATATATATAAAAGTATCGAATCAACATCCATTATAATGTGCATTAGCAACGTAGTCATAAAACAAATGCCCCCTCTTTTTTTAAAATTAACCATTGCGTATTATCCAGACAACTCCACTCTCCCCCGTACTCTAACAGATACCCACCCAACCGTCTTATAACAATTTTTTATATTATTTTACAATTTTTAATTTTTTATAATTATTTTCTTATTTTATATATTTTTTGTAAGTTTATTTACGCATGTGTTAAATTCTTTTTTTAAGATCATTTAAGTACTAATTATATATTAAAAAATATGTGAATTTTTTTGGAAAACCATGATTTAATGCATCATAAATTAGTTTTTTAATATTATTGTTAATTAGATGAGAAGAACATAAACATTTAATTCTATATAAATGATTAAGGATTATATTACGATATACAGAATTATGCAGACTAGATTTAAAATTTTTAATTGTATTAACTTTGAATTTAAATTCTTTACGCTTATCATATAGATCAGTTATTGTTTTGTTTTCTTTTATTATAATTTTAAGATCTAAAAAGTTAATTGTATTGTTAGATAGGAGGTTTTCCGTTAATTCTAAATTAGTAGGATAATCTTCTGGAAATTGAGAAATATTAGTTTGATCAGTAGCAATTAAAATTATTTCATCTATATAACGATATAAATGTAGATTACTATTAGTAAGAGTACGTTCTTAGTGATATAAGTCTGATAATAAACTGGATGTACATCCACCTTGTGAAATACCAACGTTCGGTAAATACAATTTGTTATCTTGCAAAATATAATTATTATAGATAATGAAATTTTTTAAGGATTTAAATATATGGCATCTAAGCATTCAGAATTAATTTTATATTTTTAGGTATACTCGCCGTATCACGGGCACATCTTTCTTTACAAAGAAACCTTCATGAGACACTTGGCAAAGAATCAAATATAGATTCTTTAATAGTGTAACTATTACTTTTCATGTAATCTGATTGCGATTTTGTTTTTGTAAGAAGACATGTGAACATGTTCATTAAATTTGAAATTTTATGGTCGCCTTTTTTGGCTTATTTTTATAATCGATGCACAGTGTAAGATTTTGAAAATCTAGTAGGAAAAAGTTCAAAAATCGACTTGCCGTAATTTCCCTTTTAGACATTTCAACTAACATCAAACACATTGGAGAAAAAAAAATGTAAAGTGATAACAGCCTAACTTCACAACAACTCCATCAAAAATCGGCTCAAAATCCAAATTTTCTTTTCTTTTAACCTTTTTAGAATGGCGATTGCTGTAGTCGTAATTGCCATTGATATTTTTTGCCAAAAACATACTTATTTTGTAAATAATTTTTATGACAGTATGAAAGCTTTACAGCAAAGTATATACTTTGTATTTTACAGTTATGGTCAGTGTTGCCAGACGGGCTACTTTTTTAAATTCAGATTCTCGATTGGCACCACTTTTTTCAAATGGTAAAATGCGCCTTATTTAATGACATATTAATAAAGGCGAAAACAAACGAAATTTTACTGTTTCAAAAAAGTGGTGCCAAACAAGAAATCTGAATTTTAAAAAAGTAGCCCACTGGCAACACTGGTTATGAGAGATATTTAGAAATTATATATTAAAAAAATAACTTTTTAAGTCAATATAAAAATTATTTGAAAATTAGCATATGATAAATTTTAAAAAACTGCCAAAAATTTTGTACATGCTGGTACTTTGTAATATATGTCTATATATTATTATTATGTATGCGTGCAGATAAGAAATAAATCAATTTCAGCTGCAACTATTTGCAACTCTTGAAGATAAGTAATTTTTTTTCAGGTACGGAAGTGTAAATTTTGTATAGTTAAGAATTATCCCATAGTTAATCTCATGATTAACAATCAATGACTAAGACATAGAAAATAACCATTTGTGACAAAAGTACTTTATAGATTAATAGCTTCAAGTCTTTTATAAAATTTTTAATCTTTCATCACCGGTTTTTCAAAACAGAAATTTTTGCCTAACTGAATCGACAAAATGCCCTGATTTAGTAAGGGGAAATTTACAATAAAGAATAACTGGTGGGAATAATCAAGGGTTCTCAGCATTTTATGCTCGTCCCACAGGGGTTAACCCTTTATGCCCCGACGGTATTTTAAATTACCACACTTGTCTATCCCAATTAAAACACACTCATTAAATGCATTCGCAATGGTACTTTTAGGAAACAATAGTAAATACTTCCCTTGCCCATCACTAGATCAGTGTTGCCAGTGGGCTACTTTTTTTAAATTCAGATTTCTTGATTGGCACCAATTTTTTGAAACAGTAAAATTTGCCTTATATAATGACATATTAATTAAGGCAAAGTATATACATGGTATATACAAGTATATACAAGTATAACAAGGGGAATTTTTCCATTTCAGAAAAGTGGTGCCACTGAAGAGATCTGAATTTAAAAAAAGTAGCCCACTGGAAACACTGCACTAGATAGTACTAGCAGTTCCACTAAGCTCTAAGTTGTTAACGAAGCTATTTTGGCGCGCATGGGTATCAATTTTGCTTCCATTTTCTTGTCTGACATGGTATCCCTAACTTTTGTTTGGAAACATTTGGAAATTAAAGGTGAGTCTATCTTATTTTTTTCTTGTTTTAAAAAAATCACTTGACACTATGTTATGCAAAATACAAATTAATTTTCTGTTTGCTTACTTTACGAAGCACTTTTCAAAGTGGTACTTTTGAGAACCGTCGGGATTACGTTGAGCAGAATTTTAACTTAAGATTTTTATCGTTTGAATGCATATGATGTATAAAAACTTATATATTTACTAAGGATGAATGGGTGCTAGATAGATGAATTTTGATACAATGTGGGGGAAGATATTGCATGATTTATGTATGATATTAATGCATAATGAAGCAAAAATATGCTATTTTTATCTTTAGAAAAAGCATTGTATTTTTATAAAACAAAATGAAAAAAAAAATACAAATAAAAAAAAAAATCTAAAAATATCATTTAGCATTTTTAGGAACTTTTCTACAAATAAAGTTTGGAATTTTCTTTCAGCTATGCTTAAAATTGGACAATAGTGTTACAACTGTAGAATATTCTTCTGATGGCGAAATGCTCACTGATGATGCTATGCACCAACAGCATCATTATCTAGTCATATATACATCATAGACATATATACATTAGATACATGCATGATAAGTCACATTAAAATAATAAGAAAAATTTGGATATAGATTTTTATTTTCTAAGTCTCGATTTTTGGCCAAGCGTTGTGACCCAACGGTACTTGGAATGTACCACATCAAGTAATTAATTGTAATTCGAAAAATAAAATAATTTTTTTTATTTTTAGTACATATACCTTTTACTGTATCATAGTAATGCAAGGGGGGGGGGGGTGAAATTTCAAGGAGATAGCTTTTTAAAGTCATAATTTGGGATATAAAGGGTTAAAGAAATTATATTTTTCGGAATCTTAATTGGTTACTTAAATACCTTGTAGATAAAAAACACAAGTTATCTGTTTAATTTTATGTAATTATTTTATAATTTGAAAAAATATGCTTTGTCTATGCATAATAAATTATTGTTATTTACTGATTATGTAATAATATATTATTTTCAGTTTTAAATTTAGTATATATATATCGTATATTAGTATATATATATATATATATATATATATATATTACCATTAATTAAACATAACCTACCACCGTATATATATATATATATATCGTATACAACGCCGTATTAAACGGTGTGTAAAACCGGTATATAACGGGCACACTTTCAGAATTCATTTTCTGTTTTAGGTATACTTTCCGTATAACGCGCACCTCCTTCTTTGGAAAGAAGCCTTCATGAGATACTCGGCAAACAATCAAATAAAGATTATTTAATAGTATTTACTATTAGTATATACTAATATACAATAGTATATACTATTACTTTTCATGTAATATGATAACGATGTTTTTTGTAAAAAAATAGCATGTTCATTAAATTTCAAATTTTATGGTCGTTTTTTTGGCATATTTTTATTTTATTTTTATAATAGACGTGTAACGCGCTACTGTAAATTTCGATGACTTT
The DNA here is from genome assembly GCA_963932465.1 of Maratus speciosus. NCBI lineage: Eukaryota > Metazoa > Arthropoda > Arachnida > Araneae > Salticidae > Maratus > Maratus speciosus. The sequence continues at coordinate 486,167,466 of OZ010787.1, forward strand.
GCTTATATCAAAAGACGCGCGTATACGACAGTATATACGACTAATGACAAATAACAACAAATTATTAGTGAATTATTTATTAACAAGTTACAACTGATGTCATTGTGATTAGGTGTCATTCTCATGGTTAATAATTAATGCCTGAGACGTAGAAAATGACCATTTGTGACAAAAGTACTTTTATACATTAAAGAAAATACATTTTATCGGAAGCTTAATTGGTTACTCACTGTTCTGTATAAATTACAGAAAATTTTCCGTTTTTCTGATTAAAAACGGAAAATTTTCTGTAATTTATGGGTAAAAATTCCCGTAAAAAACGGAAATAGTACTGGCGTCTAGATTGACAGTAGTATTTCCGTTTTTCAGTCCGTTTTTTTTAATACTTTGAAGATAAAAAAACATAGGTTAGCAGTTTAATTTTATGTAACTATTTTATAATTTTGAAAAATATGCTTAGCATATAGCATGATAAATGATCATTATTTCCTGATTATGTAATAATCTATTATTTTAAGTTTTAAATTCAGTTAAAAAATTTTATTATATATATATATATATATATATATATATATACCGTATATGCCGCCGTTAAAGCGGTGTATAAAATCGATGTATAACGGGCACTTAAACTTTCAGAATTCATTTTCTATTTTTAGGTATAATCGTCGTATAACGCGCTTGGCAAAGAAACCTTCATGAGATAATTGGCATACAATCAAATAAAGATTATTTAATAGTAACTATTACTTTTCATAAAATCTGAAAACGATTTTTTTTTTTTTTGTAAAAAGATAGCATGTTTATTAAATTTGAAATTCTATGGTCATATTTTTTGAAGTATTTTTAATCTTTTATTTTTGTAACCGATGTATTACGAGCTACTGTAAATTTCGATGACTTTTCTTATACCAAAAGTGCGCGTTATACGACAGCATATACGACTAGTTACAAATAATAACAAATTATTAGTTACTTATTTATGAACATTACTAATATTATGGTCTCATAGTTAATAATTAATGGCTAAGACACAGAAAGTAACCATTTGTAACAAAGGTACTTTATAGATCAAATAAATTATATTTTATCGGAATCTTAATGGGCTACTTAGATATTTTAAAGATAAAAAACACAGGTTAGCAGTTTAATTTTTTATAATTTTTTTATAATTTGGAAAACTATGCTTTTTCTATGCATAATAAGTATTTCCAGATTATGTAATAATATATATTTTTAAGTTTTAAATTCTGTTGAAAAATTTTAATATATATTTTATTATATATATATATCTATGCTGTCGTATAAAGCGGTGTATGAAGCCTGTGTGGTACGGGCACATAAACTTTCAGAATTAATTTTCTATATACGACATATTTTTCTATATATAATTTTCGTTTATAATATACAGTATATACAGTCACCAGACATGAGTGGAATTTGTTGTTTATTTTTTAATGGATATACCATGAAATTATTATTATTATTATTATTATTTACTGTTATGATTAGAGAACATTAAAACTTAATTACTTACAAAGGATATAAAGTACAATATGTTTGAATAATACAGAGCCACTTAAGTAATGTCAAAATTACAAAATTGTGAGCCATTTTTCAATAGCTTTTTTATATCACATATTTGAAAGCCGAAATTTTAAAACAATTAAAGAAATAAAGAGCAATCGAAAGCCTTTTCAGATGTTTTATTAATTACCTACGTTTTTACGAATAATTTTCCTTTAAAATATTCAACCAAAATTAGAGACTATTATACGAAATTTTCAATACTAAGTATTTTTTTACATTTAGTGTTTCAGAAAGCAAAGTGATTAATAAAGTCATTACGAACGAAGAGAACCGACTGTAGAATTGACTATAGAAAGATAGCTGCGCCTGTTAAAAATCTGTTAAAACAAATAGGATATGTATTTTTTAACACTTTCTTTCATTAACGGATTGAACAGGATTTTAAAAATTTTAGACATTAAGGAACTCAAAAAGACTGCCTTAAACTTATAGAGCTCTTGAATAAAGAAAACATTCTTTCATCGGAAGGAAATCTACACAATAATACCAATCTTTCCCTCCAAATAAATTTACACGATGAAAAGCAGATTTATTGCTCTATAAAAAGGTTGTTGTTTCATTGAATTCACCCCCCCCCCCCCTATTTTCATTGAATATTTCGATTTTTCTTCATTTGGCTTATTTTCTCCTTGGCAGATCTCAAATCGAGCAAGAGCTGTATTGGGAGTGGATATTGATTTCGTATTACTTTTTATTCATTGTTCTTTGAGAAAAAGTAAAAATGGCAGAGAATCTATACGAAGCAATGATTTAAATACGCAGCAAATAACTGAACGATGAAGCTTGAATAGATGCCTCTTGCTTAATCGTTTTATTGATCATTATTATAGAATTATGACTGCCTTTATTACAAGGCTAGATAACCTGCTCAAGGTTTTTCTGAAACTTTTATGGTATGCGCTACGGTGAAAGAACACAAGCTTTAAAGTTTCATTGGATTTCTTTTACTAATTGCACCCAGAGTACAATATATTTATATATCAACCAAGTAAGCTTTTAAGAAACATAAATGAGATAGTTTAAAAGTAGACTGTTTTTAACACTTTAAAGAGGTTCTTACTCAATTTTCAAGCAATCATTTATCGCGCAAACAAAAATTTCGATTATTTTGATATTCACTGTTACTTTTGCCATAGAAATAACTTACCCGTGGTAAAATAACTTTTTATATTAAATGCTAAGATTCTACATTTCAATTAATTCAAAGTAGATATATTGGGGACTTTTTATCCTAATATTTTGTATTAGTAAAAAAAAAAAAAAAAAAAAAAAAAAAAAAAAAAAATCATAATATAACTGAATACTTAAGATAAGAGTCTTAAGGGGTCTCAGGACTCTTAATGCTTTAAAATTTTCGAAATTTAAAATTTTTTTAGATGTTAAGCTTCTATCTTTTTTGAACATTTTGATATAATTGTTTCTTTGAAATTCCTATTAGAACAGAAGTTATGGCTTTTACATTTATACACGTTCAATAGCTGAAGCGTCGTTTCGGAAACTTTGAAGCCATTTTTCTCCAAATGACGTTTTTGGGCATAACGCGCACGATATCTCAAAAACTTATAAGTATTTTTTCACGAAATTTTCAAAACATATGTTTCATTTTAGTCTGTATAAACTGAACCTAAAATTTCCTTTTTATTGTTCAAAACAATATTTTTTTAGATGATTATATTGTTGAAATTTTCTTAATTTTGTATTAGCTAAATACAACTTTGTATTAAAAATATAAAAAAGCTTTAAATACAGATTTATTTAGGTTCAGGGTAATTATTATAATCTGAAGTATAAGTAGGCACCAAAATTTTCATTCTAGTTGCAATACTTATTTTATAATCGTGCGCGTAAGCTGTTATGCCGATATTTTGCTCGTCAAATGTTTAACAGTTTGGAGTCCCCTGTAAATGCTAATTCTGCATCTTATAATTTTTTAAATACATGAAATGAAAGATCATACTTATATATTTTATTCCAATTAAAATTGTGTCTTAAAATCAAATACATTTTAAGATATTAAATGTTGAAAATGGTCTTTTTTTTTCGATTTTTCCAATTTTAAGAGTCCTGAGACCCCTTAAATAAACATAATATAGAGATTTTGAGTGTTATTCATTTATAGATGTCGAAATATGCCTATTGTTTTGCTTTCATTTTGTTAGTTTTCTTATATTATCATTTAGCTTTAGATAATTAGATACCTCCTACCCATCCCTGAAATTAAAAAGATAAACAAGTAAATAAAACTAGTTAAACGGCATCTAAACGAATAAATTCGTTCGAGTGGGGGCACTTCTGATTTCAAATACTAAGACTTGTTATCTTGGGTAAATTATGAAAAAAGTTAGGCGTTAGAAATTACAGAGAAGTCAAATTTTTTTTTAATATGACGACAATTTTATGGGTGAGAAACTCTTAAAGGCCCAAATTTTTGCGGAGTGATATTTATTGGCCCTACTGCCACAGTTAAACTGTGTTAGTATTGCGAATAAATCTATATAATAGGAAAAGCGGTAAAATTATTGAAATTTATGGGGAAATGTTATATATGTATAACATAAAAATTATTTTACTATAGTATTATTTGTACTTTCTTTTGTTGCATTCATTTCTATACCTATTCGTAACTAAGAATTATAAATGTTCTTGAAGTCTTTCTTATCTGCTACACGTGTGATGATGCTATGTTTAAAGCCTCATGAAGAAGGCTTAAAATTATTAGTCTCGAAACTAGTTGCTTATCTTCAGCATTTGTCGGGTTTTAAGAAGTTATATTCTAATTTTTTACAAGTAGGATTGAGAAACCAGAAAATATTATGCGAATAAATATTGGTACTGCTTATAATATATATTTAAAAAAAATTCTTTATAAAATAGTATAAGCAGTTAACATTATTCATAATCGATTAAAAATCGAAAAATTTTATCAGTTGTCAGTCTTTTTAATCGTTAGTATTTAATTTATGAAAATAATTAAGTAAATTATTGTGAGATGTTATTTCGAGTGTAAACATACTTAACTATTAAACTTATGACTAAATCACTTCCTTTCCAATTGAAAACGAATAAATTACAGTGACACACTAGTGAAAATATTATATTAGAGTAAAAATAAGAGCAATTATTTTTTTAATCCGAAATAAATTAAATTGTTTGAAAAGAAAATCATGGATGAAACCAAAGCTTAAAATAGAATACTAAACAGTTTTTACCATTTTGCCAAGTTTCACACGAATGCTTAATAATCCTAAAATGCTAAATTTGTAATTCGAGATACTAGTATCTGAAATTTAAATACAGCTGGCAGACCAGTCTTTCAGAACAAATCTTTCTTTACGTAAATATTTTTTCGAAATCTTGACATGCTTTTTCGTATTCCTTACTTTGCTATGTTGAAGTCATAAGGTTCACTCCACTTTCGGTCATTAACTCCGCTGGGTTCAACCTTATACCTTAATCGCAAAGCTTTATTATAGAGATTTTGAAGGAAGGTTACCTACAATGCGTCGTATATATCACAGGTCTCATATTTTACTATACATAATAAAAAAATTTAGATTATCTTTAAAAATGTTATTTCTGTATCTACGAAAAACTAAATTTGCCTTACCTCAAAATAATGTCAATGGAAAAAAAAAGAACGTGAACAAGGAAAATAATATAATAATATATACTAGGAAAATAATATATTTATAAAATTTGTTTAAACTAAAAACTTTTACGATAGTATAGATAGACAAATAGATTTCGTTCTTTAAAAAGATTTAATGCGATGAATAGCTACCGATTCAAATATAATCTAGTGTCTCTCTAATACATCTTAATCCCCGAAAATCCTGAAGTCAATGAAAATTTAATTGAGTAAGAATATATAATGGGGATTTAGTCAAAGCGAACGCTTTATAAATACAGGTCTAAAGATTAAACATTTATCTGAAATCAAAACTCTAGACGACAGTTACTTCAAACTTAAAGATAGCTTAAAATGTTAATAATTTAAAATCATGTAAAAAATAAAAAACTAACTAAGTTTTATTTTCTAATCACAGTTCAGAAGAAGTTGTAAGGTATTAAAGAACTCTGGTTAGTTTTTAAAAAAGTCTGACAATTTACCAAAATAAATTTAAAATAGAATAGTTTTTGCTTTACACTGATGCATTATTTTATTGAAGAATGTTACTAATCTTCTGGATTATGTAAAGTTAGAACAGAGTACAATAAAACATTTTAAAATTAAATTAGTTTACATGTTTTAAGCATTTTAACCATGTATTGGTTTCTACGTTGTAGTAAGAATAAGTCGCATTCGTAACTAAAATTTGTCAGTATTATCAGTTAAAAGGCAGTGTCAATAAATATATTATAATTCGAGAAATAATACAACTAAATACAAATTTTTCTCTCTGCTATAAATTTATAATATTAGAATTAATAAACATGTGTTAAAATATAAAAAGAGAAAATTATTAGCCATTTACAAATACAGAATGTATCATATTCTCTGTCAATAATTTTCAACAATTTTAGTTTAAAACAAATGAAAATGTTTTCTTTACATAAAAAAGAAAACCCTTATGAAATGCATATTTTCAAACATGTAGAAAGATAAAAGTATTCAAAAATACATAAAAGAAATATTCATAAAAATGAGAGAGGAATATCACAATGCAAGTAAGAATTTAGAGGGGGGGGGGGGGATATAAAAGAATCATTTGTCTTGTGCAAATGCGCTACTTTTGTTAAATTTGTATGCATGTGTGAAGTAATTTTAGGCGCATACCGAAAGTATAAAGAAACAGCATAGTTCGAGGTTAAAGAACTAGTGAAACAAATAGCAAGAAGAAAAAAGCAATGGTTGTAACTTTGAAGTAAGACAACCAAAGTGACAATTAATGCAAAAAAAAAAAAAAAAAAAAAAACAGTGCCACGCACAACCGAGTGGAACTGGTAAGATGTGCAGAAAAAATAAAGAAAAGAACCTGAAGCTTCTCGGAAGCTGCTTTCCTACTGTTTTTTTTTTCCGACTTGGACACAAATGTCGCGGCAAACTACCAATTTCCCAATAGTTGGTACCTTTCATATTACTTCACAGAAGATCGTTGAAGCGAAAATGCCATTTTTTTAAATCATACTATTATGAACAGAGCGTGCACAATTCAACACACGCATTGCATGCTTGATCATAATACAATATTACTCAACAAACAATACACAAAATACTATTCAACACTTTCAGCAGATGTTGAGTTCAAAAATTATTTTAAATTATCTTAGTCAAACTGGATTTTATTTAATTTATGGCTGTTCGGTAAAAATGTTTAGTGTGGTATGATGCATAAAAATAGAAGTGATAAATTATCATCTTAATCATCGGAAAGTAAGCGTTCCATTTAACTTTTTCATCACGCACTTGTTGGAAAGCACAGCAAAAGGATTGATCAATGAAATTTGAAAATTCATTTGCGTGTTGTTTATTCAAAATTAAACACAAGATGCATTTAATTATTCATTTCTTTTACTAAGCGCATTTGGAGCTGAATTTGAAATAAGAATTTTGACAAGTTTTAGCTTATTTATCGGAACTTTTTGATCTATTACCGTTTAAGCTGCGGAGGCTGAAACGTTTTCTATGTTAATATGACTATTGGAGACAATTGCAGATTTTATTATGCTGCCCGAAAAAGAAAAGCTAATCAGAATAATACAAAAATAGAGAAATTATTGGACAAAACGGTTTATTTGAATATGGATAATTATTTTAAACAATTTATATTTCTGTTTGGTGAAAAAAAGAAGTGGTTTAATAAATTTGTTTATTGTTGGAAAATATCCATTGAAACATGCATATGTATTGAAAGAGCAACGAAAAGTCGAAAATATTATTTGTTAATCTAAAATCTTCATAGCAAATCAATAATGGTGTAATATCGTACAATTATTTCATTTGAGTAAAATTAAGTAAAAATACGTACCATATAATAGCGACAATCTATTATTCTAAATAGTTTGAGCCCTGTCTAAATAGTTCACAAACAATGATGCTTCACAAAAAGTAGTTCCAATGTTATGCTCATTTCACCAATATTAGATACAAGTTGTTTGACAATGTTGATTATATATTTTTAAAGTTTAGATACGTTAATAGTGGCAAAGTATTGATCGATTTTGGGCTGATATTTCGTCAATTTTAAAACAACATTGTTCCAATAAGTGAGAAATTATTTCATACGTTGGCTTTAAATTGGAATTATTTCAAATATGACACAAATAGTGCAAAAATATGAAATATTTGCATATTATAGTAAATATTTCCATTCTAATTGAAGTATTTTACTTGTGATGATGTTTCAATAGAGACATTTCTATTGTTATACCAAATTTTTCCATTATTGTTTAAATATTCTTTAACGATACACTATTTTTAAAATATTGATATGCAAATATTGACAATGTATTTTTCAATATTATTCCAATATTACTCCAATATTTATTTGCTATTTGTACAATGTAGAAAAAGAGGAAGCCATATATTAAAATTCACATACAATTGCATTGCTAATATAGGAGTTTTCCGCAACATGATAATTTTGTATGACAAAAATTTACTTATTTCCTTCACTTTTACGGTTGATTTAATGAGATATACGTATAGCTGAAATTTATACAAAAACCAAGGTAGAGGGGTGATAAAATTTTAAAATGTTGAAAAATAGAAAAAAATCATTATTTTAAGTTGACTATTTGAAATGTTATACACCCAAAAATGGCATTTATCATGATAATAGAGATATCATCAAAATCATAAACTGATTTCATGTCTCAACGACAATCCTAGATATATTTCCTGTTTTTTTTTTCCTTAATATGACCATTGTATATACGTATAACAATTCAATGAAAAAATATAGCATTAAAATATAATATATATACTACATGGTTCGACGCGGTCAGATTATTTTTCTACCACTATTTCGTAACAATAATCTGTTGATTCTACAATATTCGCAAGAGAAATATACCATGAATATTATTGATTGGAAATAGTGGTAGCCAAAAAAGTGAGCGCGCCATCATATATATTTTATATATATTTTTTATATATTTTATAAAAATATATATACCCGTATATATATTTTTATAAAACCTAATTTTAATTTGAAAAAAGCCTTTAAAACCTTAAAGCTTGATTATTCCGACATATGCGAAGAGACTTTCTGCAAATTAACGGACATATGTACAACTAAATCATAATTTTAAGAAGAATATATGTTTTACTGATGTCTCAATAATTTATTTTATAAAATAAATCATGCGTAAATATTTTTATTTATAATTTTTAAGTACTTCTATGAAAGAAAAAATAACTTATTTATATTATTACGTTCAAGAAAAAGCTTAACTGCAAATGAAGAATACATCATAAATATCCTATTTTAATTTTAATTCAGTTATGTCGCATTCAGATACATAGGTATGATCATACAAATATGTATTAATTGGAATAATTGTTTTGAGAAAAAATGTGAGATATGTTACTACATGTGATTTTTTTTAAGCATTTAATAAACTTCTTGGTCGAGATCTTTAATTTTAAAACGGTTTATTATGCGTTGGTCTATTACAGGTAAACCGCATTCCTATTAAAAACACTATTAATACATACATACACACACACATATATATATATATATAAATCCGTTAAATATTAAATAGATACTTTGTAACAGGCACTGAAAGAAAAAAAAATTACAAAGTTAGGCACTTTGGCGGTCATCGCTGACTGGTAAACTTTCCTTTCATAATACGCCGTTCGGTCGTGACTAACGGCAGAAATTTCAATCAGATGACAACGAATATTCTTTTTTCAATCCACATTTGACATCTATGACCGAAGAAGCTACTTCTGGTACTGCATATTAAGATTTTGTGGCACGAAAGGGAGGATATAGCTGAATTTTCTACTTATCAAACAATTATTTTACTTCTCAAAGTCACTCCACTGCATGGCTTAAATATCAAAGGGGAGATATTTTCACAGTAGCAAAATATTATTGGTTCAATATTCCGAATAATTTTCAGTTTATTGGTTTTACAGTAGAAATATTTGTGATGCAAAACCACTATTATGAAAATATTTGTATCACATTGAAAATAGTTAGAACGTAATACCAATGTTATGGAAAAATTTACATTTTATAGGAAAATCAACAAATGTAATTTAAATATTTCTACGTACGAGAAATTATAAGAACTATTTCACGTCCTTCCGGCATTCTATATGTTATTTAAATAATTACCGCCTAGAAAGCTATACACTTAGAGGCGAAGGGTTCTTTAAAAAAATGTAGACTCATAATCAGTACTAAACATGTTTAAATCCAACTTATAATATTTAAATTTCCTTGAAATTTTAACTGCATGTCGCATACAAATTTAACAATACTTTAAATATTTCGTCATTGAAAACGTTTGAAATGTTTTCAGTGACATTCCAACATTTTGTAGATATTGGATGAAAGCTGGTAATTTTATGCATATATTTTGAAATGTAAGTATTGCAATATTAATACAACAGAGCATGGTTGCCAATTTCTACGCTTGTATTAAATTTTAATAAACATATTTAACTAGATATTTTAATAAAATAAAATAAAAAGATTAATAAAATAAAATGTCATTAAATAAACGCAGCACACATTTTATTAAATATTTATTTTGGTTCAAAATATGTTTATATCATTTAAAAAGCTCGGCACCTATGACAGTGTATAAAAGTCTCTTAACTCCTTCAATGGTGGTGGTTCATTTTTTGGACCACTTAAAGTAAACCCCTAAATGCCATATTACCACCAGAAATATGGAATGAAAATTTCCCTAATATTAAGTACGTGAAGAAAGTTTTTACTTATTTTCAAATAAATTTTATCGTAAATTCTGGTGTCAGTCAATCAGTTGAGCATTTTACGAAGAGAAGTACTTTTCCCTTGAAATGGTTAATACAGTCAATATTGGTTTAGAGCTAAGGCTACGTCGGCATTGAAGAGAAATATCCCTTAACGGAGGGAGGGGTGCAAATTTCGATGTTTATCTATCCATCTTCTTTCCAGTAATCTACTTGAAGTATGCATTATTTCAGAAAAAATAAATACACACACACACGCACAAAAAAAAATAAAATCTATACACTAATGACAAAATTAACAATATAAAAACAGTAAACAATATACAGAATAACTTGGAGCCGAAACCGAAAATTTTGATTAAAGTGAACTCGACCGACAAAAAGTTAGACGATCCGCCAAAAAAATAGTCAACTCGAAATCCCAACCGGAACCTGAATTATTCTAACCAGAATCCAATGTGAAAGAAATTTAATCCATAGTTTTATACAGTTATGAAAATAGGCTACAATTATGCCTCTAATATCAATTTTATTATTATTTTCTTTAAGTTATTTTATATTTATTTTTAATATTCAAATATATAGCTTTTTTTTCAATTTATGAATATTCAGGCTTTCTTTTGAAAAATCGGATTAACCGGAAACCAATCCGTAAGAACCAACCCGGAACATTTAACGTCATAGCGACCAAAACCCGAACAACAACAACAACAACAACAACAAAAAGCGTCAACCCGATCTGATCCGGGTCGAATCCTCTTCGGGTAAAATCGAGTCACCAGTCCCGATTCAAGATTCTATCTGGAACAACCTAAAATAATTCATTTTTTCGACATTGGTATAAGTTTTTTTTTCAGTATAAATATATCATATTAATAAAATAGAATTTAGCAGAAGTTATATTAGTTCAACTTTACGATGCTCTTTCTCTCTCTTTTTTTTACTTATTATTTCCACTTGCATCAGGGAGATAGTACTTTTACACAAAGTGTATTGCTTTTGAAACTTTCCAGTTTCAATAAGAATGAATACTACGCCAGATTTTTCATCATGAATTAATTTCTATTCTCTGTGAGAGATTTTGAATATTATAATTGCCATCGTCAAAAATAGAAAGCAAATAATAGTTCTCAATTACTAAAAAAAAAAAAAAAAAAAAAAAAAAAAAAACGACGTTATCTAAAAATTTCAGTTCTATGATTTTAAGATATATGAATTGTATTTCTGACGACTAAGTGTGTACTTCAGTTTCAGAAATACCTAATAACGATTCTCCTCTAGACTTTAAAGAAGAGTGATCTAATAATTAAATATAGATTGCACTAGGATGCCATTGTTACATATAAAACAAAGATTGTAGCATTTTTAATTGTTTTTTACAAAAAAACAAATAAGGGACATTACATTAAAGAAATTCTTTCAACAGATATTATTTACACAACACTCAAGAACGAGTTGAAGATTTATGGTAACTTAAAAGAAAAAAAAAATTCAAATGCTTTAAGCCAGTTGTAATTAGAACAACTTCTTACTTGAGTAGCTTAACATAAAGTAAAAAAAAAAAAAAAAAAAAAAAACCTGGCTCTTTTTTTCCCATAAGATAATTAAATCATTTTTCCACTATTAATGAAGAGAAAATTAGTTAATGGTAGCAAATTTATGAGCTTGTTCATTTTAATTTGAACAAAAGCGTCAAAACCTAATTTTAAACGATTATATGCTAGTGCACAAATTTTATAGCTGAAAATAACTCTGATTAAATTAGTCATTTAAAAAATAATTTGAGAGGAATTACTTTTTAAACACTGTCTATGTGTATTCATATATACGTACACCATTCGCGGTAGTATTATTTTTTTTATAAAACAAATGATCAATTAAATATGCGGAAACTAAAAAAAAAAAAAAAAATGTTTTCTAAAGTTGTTGCGAAAAAAACATGGATGCAAAAAAAACTACGAGAAAGAAAACTACCAACATAGTGAATGGCTTATGTAACGATTTTCAGGTCAATTTTAAAACGGTTATAAGCGCTGCTGTTTTGCGTAATAAGGTTTTTTAAAGAGATATTCATAAAATAAATAAAAGTTAAAACCTTGGAAATTATTCAAATTCTGTGATGAGGAAAACATAATTTATCACAACTTAATTTATTTAATATTTTCATGTATTTTTTTCTCTATTTGAGAGGAATTACTTTTAAAACACGGTATAAGTCTATTACATATATATGTACAATAACTGTGGTGGCATTTTAAAAATGATAACAAAACAAATGATCAATTAAATTAAATAAGTAAAATCTTTAAATAACATTTTCTAAACTTGTTAAAAAAACATGGATGTTATAAAGGAAAAAAACAGAAGGAAAAATGCGAACATTGTGTATGGATTATGTAACAATTCATATCTTCATCATAACCGCTGTTTTTATGCTTTTTCGCTTAATAGACTTTTTTATAAAGATTTATCCATAAGAAATTTTAAAATTAAAACCTTGAAAACTATCAGTAACTTGTCACAGATAAAATTATTTAACGTTGCCGTAATTTTATTTCTCCAAGAAATTACTTTTAAAACACTGTTTAGGTATATTCACATACCCATGACCACTAAATACAGTATTTTTATCTTTATTGTTTTGTTTATTTACAAAACAAATGATTCATTAAATATGAAGAAACTATATATTTTCTAATGTTATTATAAAAAAGCATAGATGCCAAAACGTTTTGAAAAAGAATGAATGAATGATGTAAAATTTTTAACTTTGTTTTAAAACGGCTTGCTTTGCGTTATTGAATTTACTTTTAGACTGATTCAGAAAAAAAAAAAATAGTAATTCAAATTTTGGAAGTTCAAATTTTGTGCTGAAAAAAAAAAAAAGAAAAAGAAAACACGACTCCATATTTATTATTTCAATAGGAAATTTTAATCACAGAAAGTATTTGCTTGAAACTGTTTTCCTTTATCTGGCAACGTTTTAAAAATTTATTTTCATTTATTGATAAGTTAGTGTAGTTTAATACTTATCCAAAATAAGTGAAATGTGTTTCTTCTTTGCTTGGATGTGCAGTATGCTTTCACTACAGTTGAGTAGATGTTGATCATTTTCTTTTTGTATTTTAAATGCTTTCAGATACATTTTGCAACGCGGGTAGTTCTTCAATCATAAATCAAACACTGCTTGGCGGAATGATATGTAATTTTGGACGAACCCCTAAGCAAAGTTGAAGTATAACCTTAATTAGTAGACGTAATTCCTAATCGATTGGCACCAGTCACATTTTTACGTGCGTTCGTAATCATAGAAATACGTAGTACCTACAGTCGTCGTTTACTCCGTCCGTCTGTCCACATATAACAGCACAAAAACTATCCAACCGAATGATTTGAAATTTAATATATATAACCGTTGCAGAATTTTGTCGAATCATTTCAAATTTTACGAAAATCGAATCAAAACTTAAACGATATTAATAAAAGTGTTCTTCATTTTATTAAATCCTATCATGCGTAATTAATTCAATGATATCACATGATAGGTAATGATTCTAGGTTGCTATGGTGATTGCGTCATATGTAAGATAGTGCCATATTATTTCTATATTGCTGAATTTAATGCGTATAATCGTAATAAATTTTGTATTCATACATTTTTGCATAAGAGTGCAACAGCTATTGTAACAACATCTGAATATTTATAGTACGAACGCACCTCATTTGCCACATTTGACGTACAATTTCCGACTTGTTATACGAGGGTGTATCAATGTCTTTGCCCTCACATAGAAATAGTTGAGTGAAATTTCTGAAATTGCTACATTATATTAGTCCTTTACTACACAGTCACACATTTCTCCAAACGGTATTTCAAAGAGAAGGGGGAGGATGTATTCCAGAAGGCGTGATAGTAGTACCGAAAGGAGCATTTTTGTAACTTTTACTGACCCCCACATGTGACAATTTGTTGGAAAGGCTTGTGACCACTTATTCATGCTGTGTACCTCCCGAGCCCCTCCCCCCAAATTTGCCCCCCGGGGGCATGAATGATGTCCGCAAAATTTGGAAAAGCGCCCCCCCTTCACCCCCGAGGGCAAATTTGGGAAGGGGATCGGGAGTTACAAAGCATGAATAAGTGGTCACAGGCCTTTCCAACAATATGTCACATGTGGGGGTCGGTAAAAGTTAGAAAAATGCCCCCTTCAGGTCTACTATCACGCCTTCTGGGATACATCCTCCCATTTCTCTTTGAAATACCTGTTGCACAAATATGTTATACTGTGCAAACTTCTTATATAGAAAAGTACTCATAAAATGTAGCAATTTCATAAATTTCACTCAATTATTTCTGTGTGAGGGCAAAAACTTATTGATACACCCTCGTACAATGATTTGCGACAGAGTTAGTAAGAGTTTTGGACAGCTCGCGCTTTGGAGCTCTCGCTTTTGTTTTGGACAGCTATATAGCTTTACTGAGAATGCGGGTATAAGATGCATACGTTTTGCGATATGCTTTGTATAATTCAATTTATTGTTAAAATTAACATAATAAAAGAAAAATATTGTAAAGCGTTAAAGTTTAATAATAATATGCGACGCCCGACAGTTATAAAATAAAAAATATTATTCTGATAAGGGAAAAGGCAATAAGGTAACACTCTTATAAATGATAAGTTTGAGAATACAACGACGATTTTTATTAGGTAAAACAGGAATGATCTGAAAGTACAACGCATGTAAGCATGCATAAAATTTTTAATGAATGTACACTTCGAGAATATACAATATGGAAGATCTTATTCTACATAAATTCATCGTGAATGTTTATTGTCTATTAAGTACTTTTTAATGATTATTTCAAGAGACAAATTTTTTTACATCTTCTTTATTTAAAGAAATTAAAAAAAAAAAAAAAAATTATCTTGGCACAAGAAAGGAAGAAAAAAATACATCAACTACTATGTCAAAACAAAATATTTATGAAAACATGAAACAGAACATAACACATTAGTATAGTTTGTCTTCTCATTATTTACTTTTTAAAATTTAATTCCAGTTGTTTTTAACCATTTTGGTTCTAGATTAAACATTATTTACAAAGAGTATTTAAAAGTATTAAGGAGCCTCAATGACATTTTCTTAATCTGAAGTAAAGGTGGCTGTTTAAAAGAAATCTCAAAATGAAAAACAAAAAATGCGTCTAATGACCTAATATGTTTCAGAGAAGTAACACAACAGGGAGCGCCGCGGTCATCTCATGGGAAAATCGACGTTCTCTGGTAGAACAGCAAGTGATTCCTCAACAAGCAAATAAAGTGGATAGGCAGAGGTGGAAGCAAAATAAAAGGAAAGCATCGATAAATAAGCAAGAGAAAGCGCAAGACATGTCCGAAAGTTTATCGACGGCGAATCGAGAAATTTCTCCCGGAATGTCTCCGGAGAGATGACGGCGGCCGAACGATGTAGGGAGAGAAGGAATCGGCGTAGGCCTCCACTTAAGATTAAAGTAGCCATGTTATGGAATCAGTAGGGAATAAGATTTCAGAATGAGATGTTACCGAGCATAGGAAAGCTGACCTAATCTCGACTCCGCTTTACTTTTTCGTCTACAACACTTTAAGCCCGTTTTTAATACAAGAAAGAAACAAGACTTTTTTTTTAAACCAACAGAGGTGAAAGAGAAATCAGGTTGTTTTTTTTTTCTTTCTCGATTGAAAAAGTTTTTCACTCGAACACTGCAAAATGCTGAGAATAAATATTTATGCATTGGCCCTTGGAGAAAATGATAAATGGCCCAAACCATCAAATGTCGATCGAATTGAAAAGTGCGTTATATAGGAAAAGTAGGCTTTTTTTAACAACAGATTTTATTATTCTGTGAAAATCTCAATATCATATTTAGCATAACGTGACTGTTTATGCATATTTCTATGTTTATTTAAGATGACATAGGAAGTTCAAGAAAATCTGAATAATTCAAGCAACGGTATACATCCTTTTAAATAATCCTCTTTTTTTATGTATTTTACTTACTCAGCACAGAATTGCGAACAAATATAATCAGTAGATAAAAAATTAGAAAATTCTATTAAATATTTACATAAAATATTTTTTCTTCAGTTACGATTTTTTTAATAATGTAGAAACACTCTCGGGTTTTGATCACTTACTCGGAATCGGAGAATCACGGGTTTTATCGCTTACTACAAACAGCTATTCTGAAACGAAAAAATGTATTACTTTCAGTAACTATCATAAAATTTTTACTTTGGTCCACCGACCTCTTCGCAATGTTTAAAGGTACAAGAAAAATAAAGGAAAATTCCTTTCATTTACTAAACAAGGAAGGAAAAATCTGTAATAAACTCAAGGGAAATTAAAAAAAACAATAACATAAACATTAAATCAGCTCTGTCTCAAAAATGGACTATCTCGCTATCATACGTATAGCAATACCAAAATTAATTATTGAGCAAAACATTACGACCAAAACTTATTGAATTATGATACCTTAAATTTTATGAATTTTTCGCGTTTTCAGGCATTAAATATGCATTTTGTTTTTATCTTAAATGCTAGAAAACGCCGACGTCATAACTCGGTAAGTTTCGGTCGTATAAAAATGGAATTTTTACTGGTTTACTTGATAGTATGATGGAAGTTTTTCTAAATCAAACATAAATGGCGCAGGGACCGAACAAAAAATTGAAATTTATTATTATTTTTTAAATATTGTTTGGCGTAATCTTCTTAAACTTTGAAGTAAACGAATTCATATGATGAAGTATAGCATTTGAAACAACTTTTTAAATGGAACTATATCTCTAAAACAAACGATTTAGGCATTAGCTATTGATCAATGATAAGCATGGATACCTTGTATACGTATATTTGCAAGGGTACTAAGTACAACTTTTTTGCGTATCTTGCGATAAAGGTAGATCATTTTTTAACAGACCTATTTCTTATTAATTTAACAAACCATTCTACACTTGAAACATTTAATGGGATAGAATGACTTCAACAGAGAGCATTCAGCGATAAAATAATAATAATAATAAAAAAAAAATCTAGAATTTATATAAAATAGATAATTTGAGAATTGTTTCCTTAAAATTGTTTCTTTAAAATCTCTGCCAATTTACTTCTAGGATATATCGCTTTTCTAGAAATATACTTGTTTATTAAAATATATGTAGAGCTCAGATAAAAAAGATGATATGTGACAAAAAAAAAGAAGAGTTAATCATATGATTGGCGATAAAAAATGATCCTCTACCATCTGTTAAATTACTATTTGAAAAAGCCGAATATTCATAGAGATTTTAATTAATAAAAGAGGCGATTGACAACAACGCAAATAGATATTTAGAACTTTACAGTTTATTTTCTCAAAATGTTTCACTTACCACCTTTATTATCTGAGTTCATCATATATTAAAATAAAACTGAAAAAATGAAAAATAAATAATTAAATATACATTTGATGAGAAAAAGAAACCAGAATGTTTATTCATACATTACTTTCTAGTAATTTCATATTTATTAGTTTTTATTCTTTCGAAGAAATTAGTCTTTGCCAGTCAGTTTGATTTTTCATACTTCAGAAAATCGACAGGGTTGTTAAAATTAATAGATGAATCAGTTTTTATATTTATAATATGGGAAACAAAAAACGATCAGCACTAACTGAGATAAAAAAAATCTCTGTTATAGTGTAGGATTCTTTAACCCTTTAAGCCCTGACCCACACAATTGTGCGGGTGATATTAAAGTAAAAGAGAATGTTTATTTCTTGTTTTTGTGAGATTTAAAACCAAATATGCACATTTATATGAGTTAATTGGCCTCAGATGTTTTGATAAGACACAACTAGGGGGCACCAACTACTATACAGGGTTAGATTTCTGCTTTTAAAAAGAATATATCATCTGACAGCAATAGACAAAAAGTATGTACTCTCGCGAATTATTTTAAATATGATTCTTAGTGTTTGCTTAGATTTAATTTTTCTTTTCATATACTTTATTCAAGATTTCAATTGATTTTGTCTTTGATTAATTTAATTAGGCTTTGCAAAAGTTGAAAAACAAATGACCCGCACAATTGTCCGGCATTTGCCACTTCCAAAATAGATACAATTCCCAATAATTAAAATTTTTATTGTTAAGTGATTTTTTTTAAACTTATGTTTTTAGTAATTTTTTATTAATTACATTTTTAAAGCGGATTAATTTGAAATTAATAGGTTTGTACTATTCACGATTTCTATTTAAAATTGATAGTGTTAGGCATATAATATGGACATGAAACGAACTGCACGTTTCTACTCTGAGTTATAGATGTCATATATGATTTATAAGTTTTATATGAGTTATATGCATACCACGAAATAGATTTTTAAGTTTGATAAATTCATTCCATTTCAATCGACACATCAAGTAAACCACCAGGAATAAATATAAATTATGGAAAGATCAGCAAATGCTCGACAGATTCTGCAGTGTCTACTTGAATTTACCAGATCAGGGAAAATTTTCCATAGATGAGCAGACGATTCCTTTTTTTATGACGTGTCTCAGTAAAGCAATA
Organism: Maratus speciosus; assembly: GCA_963932465.1. Lineage (NCBI taxonomy): Eukaryota > Metazoa > Arthropoda > Arachnida > Araneae > Salticidae > Maratus > Maratus speciosus. The sequence continues at coordinate 486,186,550 of OZ010787.1, forward strand.
TATAAAAAACAAACCACACTCTGTTGTAACCGCATCATCTGGGATAGTTTTAAATTTTGTAGTATACAAGTGGGAAAGTGCAGACCTGGTCCAGAAGGATCGAGGCTTAGGACCTGCTGTAGTCCTTACTCTGGTTCAGACCTAGTTTTATGTACTTCGATCGGTATTTAAACAAAATACCACTGCTGGAAAAACTAAAAATAAGAAATTTAAAGGATCAAGTACAATCCAAATGGAGTGAAGGGCATACCATTTGTTAACGGCTCTTAAGAGAGGTGCGAGCATTGAGCACGTCTCAAAAAATGAAATTGTAATGGTCTGTCCAAAAACGAAAATTGCTTCAAACATTTTCATTGTGGCTGATTAAATTTATCTCAATAAACAACAACTTTTTTTTTGCTTAAACTTTTATTTTTAGATATTTGCACGCATAATCCCAAACTACACAATTTTCTAGATTTAGCCCCAAAACGGCTCATTAAGGTCGAACCCACACAATTGTGCGGGTCCTCCCTTGGCATAACCTGACATCGGGTATTTAATTTTTTTTTTTCAATCAAATACGATCCTATCGATAAGGGGAAACCACTCAAACTCAGTGCGGCCAGTGGGCTATTTTTTTAAAATTCAGATTGCTTGATTGGCACCACTTTTTTGAAATAGTAAAATTTGCCTTATTTAATGACATATTAATTAAGGCAAAAACAAGGGGAATTTTACCATTTCAGAAAAGTGGTGCCAATCAAGGAATCTGTATTTTAAAAAAGTAGCCCACTAACAACACTGCCCAGACTTTCAATTTCTACCAAAAATCTTCCAGTCTTAAAGGGATAATTATACCTTTACAGAACTGAATTGTTTCTTCATATTTTAATTGATCTTTGTCATTTCCTGGCATCTTATTAATAAATTAGTATTTAAAAAATAACTTTAAAAGGTAATTTCCAATAAACAGCGGACATTTAAAACTTTTCTGAGAGGTATTTACTTAGAAATTTAAAAATGTGGCATAAAAGTTGGTAAACCTGTATTATTTGAACTTTTCTTTGTTTTTATGTTACTTTTCATCACTTATTCCTTGGGATTTCCTTAGCACATTAAAAGACTTGTTTTAAATAGAATATTACTATTTTTAAGTCCGTTTTTTTCATTAAAAAAAAATTATCTTTTCCCGAAATTTACATGAAAGTGTACACGTATAATTAAATTTTCGCACATTTTTATTTTCCAATTGCATATTTTTTTTCTATAAAGTATTGATAAAAAAATTCACGTGTTTTAATAAGTGTTTAATTACAAAATAATAATAAAAATACGATATTATATTAAAATTAAATTAAATTAAAATTAAAAGCTGAAAGTAAATAATTAAAATTTAAATAAAAAGGCGTTATTTTATAAATGTTCGTTTTATAAGTCGTGTTAAATACAATAAATAAATAAATAAATAATAAAATATTATATTACAGTTAAATTAAATAAAAATTAAAAGTTCTAAGTAAATAATTAAATGTTAAATTACAAAACTATTACGTGTTATTCTTTGGTCCAACTGAAACTAAAAATGTATATATATATAACATATAATTTTCATTAAAAAAGTTCAGTTGTACTTCTCAAGGAAGCCATTTAACAAACCTATTTACGAGAGATCTTTTTAATCTACCTTAATGGAAATGCTACTTGTTCATTGGCTTGGTTTACGCGAGTTACTCGCGTGGAACGTATTTGCTTTACCGTCACGCCTATCGGACACCTTTAGTCAATGGCTTTTCAAATAGCACCAAATAAGTTATATTCGAAGCTACACAAGTAACATTAGAGGTGTTACACAAAATTTACCATTAAAAAAGAAGAAAATTATTAAAATGGAAAAATAAGAAAGGAAAATATAAAAAGAAAACAAGTATTACACAGAAAACAAAATATTATTCAATGTTGCGGGAATTAATAAACAAATAAACCCTTTACATTATTTCAATATCTCTAACACTCGAAGAAAACCATAACCGACAATCAATCATTTCAGTTATTTGCTGTCCAATTATACATATAAATTTTATTGTTTTTCTTTTCTCTCCCCTCCCCATCCCCCATGGATTTCTGTATTTATTGATATCTAAGAATAAGTTTAAATACAATATGGACATGCAGCTTATTAATAGTAAGGCCTTCCCTTCGAGAAAAAAAAAATCCGCCTTTTATTCTAAAAATGCATGTCACGGTTTTTGAAGATTAAACGAATTTTGTGAATTATTTAGTCTCTTTTATAGCATTATAGTATTACCATTCTTTAATATAAATCTTTGAACTCTTGTAAATGACCTTTATTTGACCTTTTTGAAAGAATACTTTGTGGGTAATATGTAATCAAGATTCCTCAGAATTTCTAAGGAATATGCCACTAGTATCTCATATTAGAAATCTTCGCATTATTTGATCACATATCTTTGCAAAATTGGTTGCACAAATCTTATATATTTTCTTTCTGTTCAATGTTAAATTCTTTATAAATTTCGCGAAAACAGGCGAGTGATTTCTCCGAAAAATGCAATCTTTACTATGTATTATCAGAATTCGGTTAAAACGTGTAGTGTAAACTTACATTAGTGCCTTTTTTGTAATACATGTCATATGATATAAAATAAATTGTTTACGCTCTAAAGAAAGTCACTAGCTAGATTATAAGATATGACAACAATTGGCTGGATAACAAAATAACTTTTGCACCCGCATACTCATTGCATACCCTATGCAATGCATACCCTATTAGAAATTTTGACATAAGTTGGATAAACGTCAAAGAGTATGAACAAAATATTACATGGTATTCTGTCGAAAAAGTTACATTTTGAACTTTTTAGTTGGAAGAGCAATATTTCTTTTATATAGTATATGATATAAAATTTTCTATATAAACAACATAAAAATGTGATGTTTTAATTAAAAAAGGGAGAAAAGACTTTTCTGAGAAAATCTCATAATCAAACGAACTGTGTTAGAACAATGTCTGTTTTTAATAAATATTGATTTATCACCACGCTTCAGTGGTATCATAACAATAGTTATTTAGAAAACTGATTTTAGGTTATATAAAAAAACAAATATTTTCCATAAATAATGGTATAGTAATATATAATATTTGTATACTATAATAAAAAATAGAAGGTTAAAAAAAACATTTTTTACAGTAATATTCAGACAGCGATTATTAAAATAATTTGATAAGGAAATAAGATTTCAAAAGAAATACAAACATAAAGTCAACGCTCTGATTACCCAGAAGAAAAGACCTATCAGAAGTTTATAAGAATTTTGTTCCAATTAGTTTAATATATTTATTTCTTGTCAGCGATGTCGCAGTATTTTTACTGAAACAGTAATTTATTAAACGCTCTATTAGAGTCAGAGCAACCCTCATCTGCTATTTGACAAAGGAGGCAATTTCTTTAAGGATAGATAAAATAAATGTTGGAAGGCGTGTTTCTTTGAAAAGTACTTTAAATCAAACTATACATTGAAAGTGCAGAATAGAAAATCGATTTACTATACTTCGTTTGAAATTAATAGGTCTAGAAGTATTTTACAATGTAGCAACATCAAATATCTTCATTACTAACTAAAAAAGTCTGATATTTATTTCGTGAATGAATTCGTCAGATTTAAATCAAGATGTACATTTATACAGAACTATTAAGGAGCAGTATTAACTAAAATTTTCCCCATAACGCAATATCTGGAATTTCTTCGAAACATGTATAACTCCCAACTGTATTTTTTGTCCGTTATATTTATTTTGACTTCACATTATGTGATCTCTCTTTATATTAAAATTACAATAAAAATAAAAATAAAATATGCATCTATATAGAAATGAAGCTGTCAATAAGTTTTCTACTATTAATTAGATGTCTCATATAAGTGTATAAAGTTAAGTTTTCAAACATATGAGTTCCGAAAAATATATGCATGTTTATCGTTATTGCATTTCTATATAAAACTAAATCTTTAAACACAAAATTGTAAGCAAAACTAAGATTTTAAGTAGAAAATTGCATAAAAAAATCCGATGCCTCTTTATTGCACATGACAGTCAAAAGTTATTTAAAAGTAATGTTTGAGTAACATCTTAATATTTCTTGAAGGTGTTACTCAAACATAATTTCCTTAGATATGATTTTTTAAATTTTATTTTACAGTCACAGTTATGTTCACATTGAAGCCCAGACATACGCGTTTTCTCTCATAAAAGTGCAAAATAACAAAAAATAAAATGAGTGAGAATAAAGACTTTGAATCCACTTTATTTTTTGTGCACAGCAAATTAGCAAACTTTGTTATTTGTAATGCTTCCTATTGAATACTGATATGAAGGAAAAAGTTTCCTTGGTTGAAGAGGTCTCCTTAGCAAAATCTATGCACTTGTGTGGCCAACGTGAGTTAAGCGGCTTGTAGAAGAGCGTCATTTTGTTTTGTGTTTGCGAATTAAAGGATAACTTTAAATAAAAGAGAAGAGAGAAAAAAATTAGAAAAGGAGCGTTGCAGTGAAGCAAAACCAGCGCAGATTAAATCATTATTCCATCATTAGGCAGTTTCCCGGTAGTATAGGCGCTTCCGCCTGTCAAGTAGCATGACAGTCCCAGCTGTCGTGGTCGGGGCTCAAAAAGGGGCTGAAAGTTTAGAAGGGCTGACATGGATATCTCAGGGCTAAAAATTGTCTTCTACCTGCCATTTCGCAACTGTTATTTACCTTTCGAATTTTTTTTTCTTTAATTTGAAGACACGGGCTTTAAAGGGATCTACACTTTATGACATGAGACTGCGGGATTAAAGCGGACTCATACTTAGCATGTTAAAACGAGATGCGGATTAAAACCCAGAGTAATAATTACAGAATCTTGAGGACTTTTAAAACTTCATTTCAAAATAAATAGTCAATGTGTGAAAATCATGCTACCTAAATATAAGATTCTCATTCAATTTCATCTCTCCATTATAATCTAATGCGAAATTAAAATTCATTTAAATGATTCCATTCCATTTCCATTTATGTGAAATTCAAATGCCATTTAATTATAGGATCCATTATTATAGGATACATTGCAAAATTGAATTCTGCAATTAATCGATTGTGAAATATTAAAAGTCACTCTGGTTTCTTAGACAAAAAAATAATAAAATTATCAAGGCAGTTTGTGGTTCTTAAAAAATCCACTAATTTTTTTTCTAAAATTCAAATTCTATTTACTTATACTACTGAATCTATTGGATCCATTGCACAATTGAATTCTGATATTAAGCCCATTATGAAAGTTTAAAAATCACTCCAGTTTCTTAGGCAATAAATAAAATAATACTATCAAAGTTGTTTGCGGTTCTTAAAAAATCCAGTAATTTTTTTCTAAAAATCAAAAAGGGATTTTGATAACTTTCCCATAAAAAATATAGGATAGTTTTTTACAACCTTAAAAAACTAATTAATGAAGGTTTTGGAAACAGAAGAAACGATGAAAGAAGATATCCAAAAGAGAAGCATTATTTTGGTAAAAATTAAATATTTAGATGAAATTAAAAATATGTCTGATTTCATAAAAATGGTTTGCCAATATTTGTGATTCTATGGAAATATACCTCCAGTATTATACCAACATATCGAAAACATTAATATTGGCTAAGAAGCTCTAAAATGTAAGCACCAGAATATTGGTACTCACAGAACAATGCAGGGTGGCTATAATTAATAAAGAAGTGTTTAGACGTCTATTATATAAAAAGTACTTGCTAAACGCTACAGAGCTTTGCGTAAATACTAATTATACAAGGAATAAATTTAGTACGAAATAAAGTATTTCATATTTCCTAAACTAAGGAGAAAAATGGCACTTTGGTTGACTTTGCATAGTAGAATAGACATAGTAAGTACAGAAAAGAACGTCTCACGTGCTTGTCTAACATTTCATGGGGCGTTTATTTCCTATTTTTTGAAGCTCTAATGTTGGCCCTGGTGGCAAAAATTTTAACACATTTTTTTTTCTATTGAGCTCTAAACACATCTACTTTAATTATGAATACTTACAATATAGTTAATATTAATTAAAATCTATTTGTACTACTTAGTTACCCCGCCGACCAATTTTGCCAAATTATATAAATAGCCAAACCACTCGCCAAACTATACAAATTGACATAAGTTTTATTTTAAATAGCCAAAGAACAAAGAAATTAATATAACATTAATGAAAATACAAATAAAACGTCGAAATAAAAATCACTTGATGACGTAAACACGTGTAACTTGATTGAAGTCAAGTGAATGTGACATTTACGATCAGCCATTATTGGCATTTAATCTTATAGTTTGATGGTAGATTTTTGGTCGACGGGATAACTAAGTAGTACAAATTAATCATACAAAATTATTCCCATATTGGATTGCTACTACGGTTATTCTGAAAATCTACCCTGGATAGACTATCTGCTCAAATACACACACACATTACATTTCTGGTAAATGATTTTTTCCTACGTTTCTTATGCTAAAAGCTACTGAAAGCAGGCTCCCTTTCGAAAACATAAAGTTAAACAAATATTAACATAATTATATTTTCTAGCATATGATGAAAATATTCTTCCTGGAATATTCTCTAGATGGCTAATATCTAGTCTCATGAATGCAGCTCTATTTTTTTTTTTTTTTAATGAAAAGATAACTCCGTACAAGGATCCCTTCCACGTATTTTCATGCTAGTGGAGTGCATAATCAGAAAACAAAATGTGCGATAAAAAGCTGAGATAGATGAAGCAAAAGGGATTTGGAAATGAGCTTCATATTTGTGTACCATTGAAGTGTATATCAATTTAATAAAATTGATTAAAATTCTTATTAGAGCAGCTATTTATTCATAGAAATGTGACAGGAAGTAACAATGCTCAAAATTAAATATTACCTGTCTAACCGCAACCATATATGCTTTACGACGCATGAAATGTTATTTGGAAATAAAGTATTATGCATGAATGAACACACTTCTAAGAATGCATGATAAATTGATTATTCATTTTCAGGATATGAAAGTATGAAATTTGCATTTGAAGAAAAAAAATAATAAGTAATTTTCTCAAAAACAGGAAATGAAAGAACGCCATCATTCTCAAAATTCGTAAACTTTCAAATGCGTAAATTCTACAATTTTTTTCATTACTTTTACAATTTATCAATCAGTTTTTAGCGAAACATTTGTAAACATTATTCAAATCCGTTACCAAAATGAATTTTAAAAGAAATTGTGCATTGTATTTAAAATAACTAATCGAAAAAAAAATACCCTTTTCCCAAGAAGTTATTTTTATATGAAAAAAGTATTTTATATGATATCAATAGCAGTAGATTTATATCTTAAGTTTAGAAATTCATTTAAACTTTTTCTTACACAAAAAAAACAAACAAACAACAACAACAACAAAAAAAAAAAACTAACGTATAATGACATATGTTCGCCTTCTATGAAAATAATTAGTTTGGATTTCAATGCTGATTTAAAAATCCAGATTATAGCTTCTGTTTCTGAATTTATAGAAGTTAAAAGAAAATAAAAACTACTTAGGAAGTTATTATTAGATGAAGAAATATTTTACATTAGATCAATAGCAATATGTTTATATTTTATGCAACGGAATCGATATAAACTCTTTCATACGTGCCTTAAAAAAGACGACATATGAAAAAAATAGGGAAAATAACATATGTTAGTTTACTTTAAAACTGATTAGTTTTGTTTTTAATGCTGGATTAACAATTAAGATTATAGCTTACATTTCCTGCTTGTATCATTGACCTTTAAATGCCAGCTTTATTTTCGATTAAAACTAAAGCTCCCGGGTGGGGCCAAATGACCCTTTTTGAATTTCTTAAACTAACACTACGTAATTTCTTTATATTTCACGACTTTATTAAAATATATGATCATATTATTCCTTAAAATGCTTCATCTCCGAACTACTTTTTTTGCCTAGAAAAAAAATATTTTAGGCTTAACAACCGCAAGGGGTCATTTAACCCCTGAATGTATTTATGTGAAATCATTAAGATATAATTGTTTTATTTTGTAAGAACATTAGTAAATTGCGTATTTTTGCTATTACATCATTTATCCTACAGTATTACATCATATTTGTTAACCCTTTCCGGCGCGGAGTAATTCTCTTTATAAACTGTTGAAATAATAGACTGACACCAGAATTTATAAACAAATTTATTAGAAAATATGAACTTGCTTATTTTCACGCACATTATAAAATGAAAATTTTAATTGAATATTCTTGGTGTTGATTGTCAATTTTGGAATTATAATTAGGTGTCTCTTTTTAAGGACACCGCCCCTCGAAAGGGTTAATGTGTGATGGTATAATTAGAAATTGACTTTACTCCGAGTGAGATTCTAGTTTGAACATTTCAGGTTATATCGAGAACGAAATAATCTTAAAAATATGTGGTGAACATAAAAATAATTTCAAAGATATTTGTTTATTAAATTTTCGAATGTCTTGAAATAATTAATTTTTCTTAAAATTTTTGCGTAATTATAAGTTTTTTTACTTTAATAAATAAACAATTTGTAATAATTATTTGAAAAAAAAAATATTTTATTCATACACCAAAGTGTATCAGCTGGTATATTTTTCGCATAACATCGTAAAATAGATAACTTTTTATATAGGTGTCATTTGACCCCTCCGGCAGGAATAGGTATAAAAAATATTGGTATGTTTAGTGTTAATATAGCTTTAAGATGATTTGTTCTGTTATAACCTTTCAATTATAATTCGATTTCAGAGACTTTCACGCATATCAACTTGATATTTAAGATATTCAGGATAAAAAGAAACATTTTCAAGAATAAATATGGTTACAACGAACATGCTTGAATGCGGTATTCTATGGAAATGTACGATATTAAATTTGAAGGAAAAAAATCTGCCACTTATAAAAGCATTCAAGATATAACGTGTTGATAAAGAATGCAAATTGACATTAGAGAAAAGTTAATGTTTAATATTTCATGCTATGAAGCTTACATAAACAAGTTCAGATGTGCATTGAAATGAATAAGAAATGCATACATTCTTTTAAAAATTAAGTACTATAAAAAAAAATTAAATCAATTAAAAAAATAAGCATTTGTACGTAATATTTCAAAAAAAGCTTAATTTTCTTTTCTTATTTTACACATGCGATTATAACATGCCCCAATAAATCGCGGAACGTTTTATGTGAGCTTTCGTTTTCAATTTATACACCTTGACTTATTATAACTTTTGTACTGGAATGAAATTTCAGAGATTTTTAAGAGAAAAGGGGTTACTAGTTAGCGTATATACACTATATGACCAATGATGATAGGTCACTTGTGATTTTAGACGTTTTGTTAAATATCTAGAAAAATACATGCGCAATTATCCTTAAACTCCAAGTGTGTAAACAGAATAGTATAGGTCATATATTTCCACGAAATTTTTTTACCGAAACCCCATAGGGGACCATTAGCAAATTGAAAATGAACGAATATCTTTTGGATAACCCTGTAAAAAGTAATGTATCAAAAGTGTTCAAACTGTAGAATATGATTAAGAGGCTCATTGTAATAAAGTGTGTTCAGTTTTATGATGATAGCATGTATGCTAGTACATCAATTAAGGTTTTTATAAAAACTGTCCCAAATTTTGCCAAGATTTTTGCTTATAATTTGCAGAGTTCTTAATATATATGTAAAAAAATGTTCTTTTCAGAAAATATGACAAACAAAATTGCACACAATACCCTGCAATCAGAATTCAAAAATAATAAAAATTGGATGGAAATTGAGCAGGTTTACTAAAAAAGGCTTCACTGCGCATGCGCAAATGCAAGCAAAATATAATGTGCATAACGTATTATCTAAGTGTATAGAGCAACTTTTGTGAAAGTCTCAAAAACACAGCTTGAAAATTCTAAACATTATCGTCGATAGAATAAACTCAAAATCCGTTGTTCCAAAAAGGAAGCAAAAAGATGAGGAGCTATATCCAAATATCTGTTGATTATTGCGAAGATGGCGTACACAATATTACATGCACTACTATATTTGGATACAACCCTTCATCTTTTTTGCTTCCTTTTGGGAACAACGGATTTCGAGCTTATTCTACCGACGATCATTTTCAGAATTTTCAAGCAATGTTTATGAGACTTTCACAAAAGTGTCTCGATGCACTTAGCTAATACATTATGCACATTATATTTTGACTGCATTCACGCATGCGCAGTCAAGCATTTTTTAGTGAACCTGTTAATTTTTTATCCAATTTTTATTATTTTTTAATTCTGATTGCAGAGTATTCTGTACAATATTATTTGTCATATTTTCTGAAAAGAACATTTTTTAAAATTAAGAACTCTGCAAATTATAAGCATAAAACTTGGCAAAATTTGGGACAGTTTTTATAAAAACCTTAATTCATGCACTTGCATACATGCTATCCTCATAAAAATGAACACAGTTTATTACAATAAACCTCTTAATCATGTTCTACAGTTTTAACGCTTTTGCTACATTAGGTTTTACAAGGTAATCCAAAAGATATTCGTTCTTTTTCCATTTGTTGACGGTCCTCTATGGGGTTTCGGAAAAAAATCTTCGCAGAAATATGTGACCTATACTATTTTGTTTACACACCTTGAGATTCAGGATAATTCCTCATGTATTTTTCTAGATATTTAACAAAACGTCTGAAATCGCAAGTGACCAATCATCATGGGCCATATAGTGTTTACTTTAAAGGACAATATGGTGTATAACTTAAAGTGTTATCGAGTATGAATATAGACGTTTTTAAACACAAGAGTTCGTGAAATTCTGCATAAAAGTTCTTTATGGATAGACGAGGTAGTAACTAGCACTAAATCTTGATTATCTTGCCTATTTGTAATCATTTCCCTCAAATATAGAAAATACATAAACATTTATGAATAAAAAATCTATTTTCTTCTGTTACCTATAGACGAATTTTGCCTGTGAACTGTTTTGTTCGTAAATAATGCGAAATGAAATCAGTAAAACTTTGCATGTCTCACCAATCTCCAATGTACATCAATTGCTATGATTTTATTTTAAAATAAAGAGAAAATAGACTGACAATAAACTGAAAAAGAGTTTATAATGTTTAACTCTTAATCTGTCACTTAACGATACTTATCACACTACGAATTGCGCGCTAACATAACAAACATAACACGAAAGTAAACAATCCAGAGAGACAAGATCCGCGTAAACAACTTAAATATGAAGCAATAAAACCTTCATGAAAGTTTCATCTTTATACAGGATGTTATAAAAAAAAAAAAAAAAACGTAAGAAGGTTGCAAGTGTCAAACCTTTGCATTTTGAATACAGATTTAAAATATTCTTGAAAGTCGTCTGCCGCATTAAATACTCATTCAGAAAAAAAAAAAACCTAATCTATTTTAGTGTCCAGAAATCATTAACATGCATTTGAAATACGGTACTCCATTTGAGATATTCTATAAGTAATTGAAACTGACCAATCTGATCTATTTTGAAGCAGGATTTTCTATACATGAAACTTTGAAAATTATTTATTGTTATTATTATAAACCTTTTCAATTTTTAAAGTCTATTTTCAAAATGTTAGAATAAGCATGTAAATAAATGTGTGTTAATTTTTATTTTTTTTTTCGAATATAACTTATTCAAAGTATAAATCAGGTTGAGTGATTTCTTGATACAGTCTTGTTTCTGTTAGAAGAATTCTGTAAAAATAATTAATTGTGAAAAAGTCTTATTGTTCAACATCAGATATGTATAGTATAATGTAAAATCTTTATAAATCCCGAATTTACTTTAAAAAATGCCTATTTGTTGTATCAGAATTTATACTTACATGCAAACAAATGTCCCACAAACCTAGGAGTTTCAGCTACGCATTATTCGCGAAAGAGTTAATTTATTAAAAGTAATATATATATATATATATATATATATATGTATATATATTAATAATTATATATTTAATATTTATATATATCTATACGTGTGTGTGAGTTCATATTATAACTTATGATTTGTATTTCCCCATTTGTGTATGGTGCATCAGTGTCGTCTTATAATTGTCATATATATATGACTAGTTCCATGAGTTTTTGTTGTGTAAGTCACATTGCTGATAATTGCTATGGTTGTTGAACACGGTTATTTTCGAAAAGTTTGCTTGGCCTTATTCAATTAATGAGATATCTCTCATAAATTGAGTCACATTTTTCCGTTCTAAAATACTGGAAGCCAAAAATCGTAGCATGTGACTTAGACTGCAAGTACTCATGGAAATAGCCATATGCGTATTTATTATGCTCGTTGAAATTACAATTCACTTCAATAATAATTTTAAATTCAACTGGAAGTTTTTGAATTAAGACAATCACGATACATTAATTTAGTTTAATATAAAAATAAAAGCAATGCATAGAATAAAAACATTAATCACGCATTTTAAACAAAAAAGTTAACTGTATATTATCGTAGGAACATATTAAATATTACGTACCAAAATGGTAAGATATTTAATAACGTTCTACAGATGAAAGAGATTTACTAGTAATCAAATTCTAGATTATTTTAGTAAATATTCAGTTTTCGAAAAACATATAGATAATCTGAACTCTGAGCTAGAATTCTTAAGTAAAAAAGGTAAAACCTCTTGTACAGTAATTAGCTTACGAATTTTCTCTTTTCGTAGCGAAGTTTTTCTAGAAATAAAAAATAAGTTCTAAGCTGTCAATAATCGCTTGAACTAAGTCTTGGGCATATTTCGTTTCTTGAGCTTGCTATAAAGTATAGCTCAAGAATGTGAAAATGCAAAGCCCATACTATTGGTTTCCGGTTTGCTCTAGTGCCAAGATATATGAACAGCGCCTATCAGGCAGAAATAAATCATTACTCTCATTATTGTTTTTCCTTCCACTCTTTTACGGCGCTTTATTTAACGCTGAAGGAATCGATAAAATATTATTTCCGAGCCGATGATGATAAATGGCCGTTTGACTAAAGACTACCAGAGTACACGTGGTGCCATCTTGTACGTCCAACAACAATCGTGCCTTATGTAGTAACAATTATAAATCAAAATCTTAAAATTGCGCACATGAATAGAAAAAAAAATGTTTTGATGAATGAAAGAGCTGTAGATTTTGCTCGGACAATGTGTCTAGCAAAACCCTATATTTCCATGCAGGTGATTTTCAAGGAATGTAATTGAAAAGAGGCTTTTAGTTACAATCGACAAGGAATATGTAGAAAGGGTATTTTGGATTTAGTATTGCGGTAAGGATGAATAGAGAAAGCAAGAGCAGGGTATGGAAAATATATAAAAGAAAGTATTTGGTACAAGAAACATTACTATGGAAAAGAAATGAATCGGTTATATAATACAAAATAACTAGAAGTTTAAAAGAGGTTAGGAAAGGAAATCCAGGTGCAAAAATGAACAGCTGAATTTTAGCTGTAGGACTGGAATAACAAAATAGCTATGGTAAAAGTAACAAATACATTTTTCTTGAAGGTACAAAACATGACACCAAGGTGGTCAGTTTAGAAAAGTAAGTTTTATTACCGTGCAGGATGTATTGGGGAGAACCAAGGCGGGTAACGCTGTAAGGAAAACTATTCGATGTATAGCAGAAATTATTTACAGGTAACGATCAAAGCGGTTGCCGAAAAACGGATGTTGTTGAATTGAATAAAGCTTGTTGCAAAGGTGTAGGGGGATGTAAGAATGAATAAGAAAAAGGGTGAGAAATATTCGGGATGAAAGTGGTATCCATATTTTGATATTTTTATATAAAAAAAAAAGAAAGAGAAATAAAAGAGAAAGGGGAGAGTTTTAAGATATCCAATATCAAGGGATATGGGATTTTATGAAAATATGGTAGCCAGTAGCAAAAAGAGTAAAAAAGGGAAAAGCAAAAACGAAAGGATTTAGTTGGATAAAGTGAATAAAGGACGAAAAGGGGTGGAGGAAATAATTAAACAGTTGGTGAAGAAAAGGTTGGCGCAGAGAAGTTTTGGGAGATAGAGAACTAGAAATAAGTTGGGTGTAAAGAGCGAGTATAGATGGATTAGTTTAGTGTGAGTTGACGGAAAAGTAGAAAATCCCGGAAAGGGTAAAACTGCAGGACCTATGATGAGATTTAAGATGCCAGTAACCGTAATGTTGATTTGGGGTAAGCTAGTTCTTTATTTTCCGAGCAATAATATAATTTTGATGTGAATTGATTTTTTTTATAATTTGAGGCTTTATTATAGTAAATTATTATGATTTGAATTCTCCTATAGTTGTAATGTTAATCCTGATCTCCTGTAGTGGTCAGTTATTTAAATTGCTTTATAATTTCTTTAAATAAATAATTATACTAAATTTCAGTTTGCTTAATTTAAGTGTTTGTTCTTTAATTTTTTTTAAATCTCGGGTAGAAAGAACCTGGAGTTATTATACAATTGTATATTATAGAAACGGCCAACTTATCAAATAGGAAATATTTATACATGTTCTTAAAGTATACAGTTTAATACAACAACCAAACACCAGTATCCGAGCAATGGTGACCGGACCTTTTAATACTTTTAAGTAGTATTTTTAATTGTCTGCAAACTGAAAATTTATGAAAACTTTGGGTAATAATATTAATATTTTCATATGTATCAAGCAATGATTCTAGTTATCAAGAAAATTAATGACAATTATAAGATTTACTATTCTATATGTTACCATGTCTTATATAATTTCATTCAAGCACTAATTTTATCTGTTCAAAATTTATACAGACCTCGTTCATTACGATAGATGAGTAAATTTCATACTTTTGTTGTTGTGGTTAGTGTTTATAAATAATAATAATAAATATCTTTATTTACAAAATTACTAGCAATAATTAAAACATTAAATTGTCTTCTTAAGAAATTTAAGAGATATTTTTGAAATATAATACTGAAACAAAATAATTTATATATATATATATATATATATGAGTTATGTATACAGAGTATTCTTTATTAAAAAAAAATAATAATAATAATGATAATAAAGTAATAATAAAATAAAATAAAATAAAATAAAAAAATTATGCATAACAGCTGAAAACTTTATAAGAATTTAATGAGAATGGGCTTCTATTTAAATATATTTTAAAGAGTCGTGCATTTCAATATTAATTAAATTCTCTCATCTTCTCAGTAATTTTTTGTTATTTAAAAATTACTCCATAAAGCAAGTTTACAAATTTAAAAATTTTATAGGAAATAATCTTTTGGAAATTTTATTCACGACAAAAGAAAACGTGAATAGAATTTAATGAGAAATACTTTAAATTATTTTGGGAGTTAGTATGCAGAATATTATATATTTTCTTTATATTTCTTTTATACTTTTGAATATTGAGAATTGAAAATTATAGGAATATTATTCTTCTTTATACAGAATACGTAAAATTATATTGAAGGGAAATCGGTTTGGAATTATTTGTGTACTATATCTATATATTTAAAGATGTCAATGTCTATTATAATTTCTTTTATTTTGCTGAATATTAACATTTAGAAAAAATTTATTTTTGAAAATTTATGAATTATTATTATTATTACTATTATTGTTATTATTTGTTAGAATATTGAAATCCAGAAATCAATTATAATAAAATTTCCATAGAAGTTATAAAATTTCAGGTCAGAAATATATTATTACAAGTCACTAATCGAGTGGATTAAAAATTTAAACAAAGATTAATTATTAATAAAAATTAGAATCTGCCTAAATATATGTATGATTAAAAATTTTAGTACTGATTCAATGATAAGTAATCATACGATTTATTTCATTCAGATATTTCATTTAATTTAAGCCTTGAAAATATTCGCATTTTAATTTGACTTATTTAGAAATTCCTCAAATTTGGATTTTATATTTCTTTTTCTATATTTTATCAATTGCATTTATATTTTCGAAAATTAACAATGTTATTTAGTAATTACCTTAATGAAAGTAGGGTAAATAGGAGGTAATATTTTCATTGAAAGTTATATATTGGATAACAATGGATTCAGGATAATTTATTTGTTTAGAAAGTGGTCGAAAGTTATATTATTTGTAAACATGTGTCCGACAGGATCAAATAGCGTTGAATCAGACGCGCTTATTAGAAAAATTGCGGGTTTTCAAACAGTAATACCGCAATTTGACAACCTCTCATCAATAACGCCGAAATTTTTTGTTGAAAACCTAGAGAACATTACGAATTTAGCTAATTGCACAAAAGCAGAGAAATTATGGATTATGCGGTCTAGAATAAGGGGAGATGCTTTGACAAGCCTCATACATACGCCCGATTTGAATAATGAGAAAGACTTTGACGAATTTAAAAGGAAATTTTTATCATATTTCGATACACAATACAGTCTAAGCGCAAGACAAAAGCAATTTGCAAATTGCAAAATGCTTCCAAATGAGCAAGTAAAAACATATGCAGCTAAAGTCAGCTTGGCTACGGAAAATTTTTTTAATAACCCTGATTTGACAAATGCCGCTATTAAAACTATTTTTGAACAAACAAAATTGGCAAAATTTATTGAAGGTTTACATCCAGATTACAAACAATCTGTCCTTTTAAAAGATCCCAAAACATTTCAAAGTGCAGTTGATTTTGTTCAATTATTACAATCTAATGTTATATCCGCGAACGATTCCCCCATTGAACAGACAGTAAGTACTTTATCGACCAATACGAACAGTAATGACTTAAAATTAATTCTGGAAGCTCACGCTCAGAATACACAAGAAATGATAAATGCTCTGAGTAAAGAAGTAGAAAACATAAAAATAAATACAAAACAAACCCCGTCAAGGACTGAGAACAATCAAAGACGAGGGTCGGGTAGATACATTCAAAACAGGTCTTTCTCACAAAGACACAGCCCCATTTGTAGGTATTGCAATGTTTGGTCCCATTCAACGTTTAACTGCTATAAAAATCCCATGAACAGGAACAACTATAGAGGTAGAAATACCGAGTTTAGAAGGAATGGGAGACCTCCATATTTATCGCAAAATTACCCCAGGGGAAATACACCTCAAGCAGCAAGAGGTTACCAAAGAGGCAGAAATATTTCGGAAAACTACTAAGGGGAACTGACAATGAGGACTGCCCTAGAAAAGTTGGTTCCCTCAATAGTAGAGAAATTAAAGGGCATAAGAAAACAGGTGTTGAAACGATTAATACCCAAATGTTAAATGAAAAGAATTTAGATAACGAATATACCTTACCGGTAACGGATTTGCAATTAGCAGGAAATGTAATCACGCTATTAATTGATTCAGGAGCGTCTTGTAGTTTGCTCGATTATAATAATTTTCAGCAATTAAGGCGACATGATAGTATAAAGTATCATAAAATAAATGCTAGGATTAAATCCATCACAGGGGGAAATTTGGAAGTTGTATATTACGTTTCTTTACCTATAACTGTAGGAAATAAAAATTTTCTTCAAAAATTTTATATAGTTAAGAATTTATCCTCCAAATTATATAGTGGAATACTTGGCTTTGATTTTTTAAAATCAAAAAATTTTAGTATTTGTTTTAAAACGGATACTTTAAAATCTGGAAATGCGGTAGCGCAAATCCGAGATGCTATGTCAGACAAAGCAGAAATAATTCAATCATATGCTTACCTCCCAGTTAATATAACTCTTAAAGCAGGTGAGAGCAGGGAAATTGAATTATTATTGAATAATAAATGTAAAGAGGAAAATTTAGTTAAAATCTTCCCATGTACAAAGAATCCTGACGTGAAAATTATTAATACTTTGTATCCAGTGATTGACGGAAGAAAGATTTCGGTTAATATATCGAACTTATCCGGAAAAGATATATCTATGAATAAAAATATGAAAATAGGCGCAGTTAGTAGTAGTTTTGATACGCGGGATATAGAGCAAATTAAGCAACTTAGAAGAAATGAATTAAAAGCAACAGATTTTAATTTAGAACATTTGGATGCGACAACAAGAACCAAACTTACACAATTGTTATTAGAATTTGCGGATGTTTTCAGCAAACGATTATTCACAATAGGTAGAACAGAAGCAATACAACCTAGCATAAAAGTAGACATGAATAACTTACCTTCAGTGCGGCCGTATCCTGTACCGCAAGCATTACAGGAAGAGGTCAAAAAGCAGTTAACAGAATTACAGGAGGCTAACATAATTGAACGGTCTAATTCGCACATTAGTTTTCCACTAATTTTAATAAAGAAGAAAAATCCCTCGGGAGATCCACGTAAACAAAAATGGCGTTGTTGCGTAGACTATCGTAGATTAAATGAGCATATTAAATACCCGCGGTATAAACTTCCGGTGGTTCAACATCTATTAGATAAATTAAGGGGAAATAAAATGTACACAACATTAGATCTTAGCTCTAGTTTTTGGCAAATTCCATTAAAGGTAGAAGATAGAGATTTAACAACTTTTAGCACCCCATATGGAAATTTTCGTTATGTTTCCGCCCCTCAAGGACTTTCTCCGATTCCGGAAACAATGGCTCAATTAGCGGATCAGATATTAGCACCATTATCTGAATTACGAATTGCAAACTTCGTAGATGATTATTGTTTAGGGGCGAACTCGCCAGATGAAATGTTATATAAATTACGACTACTTTTTGAGAGATTTAGAACTTTTGGTATCACAATTAATCCCGAAAAATGTACATTTATGTTACCAGAAATCAAATTTCTAGGACATAAATTAAATGCCAACGGAATCCAACCGATAGAAGACAATATAATCAAAATACAGGATTTCCCAGTCCCAAATACTGTAAAAAAGATCCGTCGTTTTGTAGGATTAGTTTCATATTATAGAAAATTTATAAAGAACTTCTCTGAAATATCTTCCTCACTTACAGATCTAATTAAAAAAAACACTCGTTTTCGGTGGTCAGAACAAGCGCAGAAATCATTTGAAAAACTTAAAGACTGTCTTTCTAAACCTCCAATTCTGATACATCCCAATTATGACAAACAATTTATTTTATCAGCAGATAGTTCTGACAACACTTTAGGTGGTGTATTGGGTCAAAAAGACAATATGGGAATTATTAGACCTATTGCATACTTTTCAAAGAAACTCAACCCCACACAAAAAAGATACACAATCTTGGAAAAAGAATTATTAGCGATAATAGAATGTATTAAATGTTTTAAACACTATTTATATGGCAGACATTTTGTAATACGTTGCGATAACAAATCTCTCACCGAAATGTCCAAACTGGAATCCCCGGGAAATAGAGTTGCTAGATGGTTCACATTTCTTTCGGATTATAATTATACTTTCGAACACATTCCTTCTTCGGAAAACAATTTTGCCGATATACTTTCGCGAGATTTTTTTGATAACACAACTACTCATACTAAAGAAATTACAAATGAAAATAAAAAAAATTCAAACAAAACGAAAGAAAATACTAATAAAAGTAAACATACAACGGTAGCTATGAATATGAATAAATTGTGTCTTGTAAATACAACGAATTGCGGCACTGTTACTGAAACTAACACGAATCAGTATTTTAAGACGTCAGAAAATTACAAATTTGGCACAGGTCTTGCAAATGTAGGAAATTCTTGCTTTATGAATGTCATTTTGCAGAGTCTTATTTATATACAACCGTTATCTGAATTTTTACTGCATGATAATGTACGTTGTGAGCAGACGAAAATCTGTATGATTTGTTTATTAAAAAGACATTTGGATCTAGTTTATGCAAATTTGGGCTTAGTTATCAAACCATTAGAAATATATAACAATTTATCTAATATTGGAATGCAGTTTCGAATGTATGAACAAGCAGACGCCCATGACTTCCTTCGTCAGGTTATTAGTTGTTTAGATAATGCTACTACCTTTCATAAATCTACTCAGCAGAATGAAAACAGTATCAATATCATGAATCCAATTAAATTATTATTTGAAGGAATTTTTCAAAATACGATTGAGTGTTTGAATTGTAGTAAGAAAAGTGTTAATTTCGATACATTTATGGACATTTCTCTGAATATTACACATGATAATGAGACTTTGGAAGAATCGTTAGAACATTTCATTAGACCTGAAATATTATCAGATAATTACCGCTGCGTCAATTGCAAATTAAATAGTAGAGCTAATAAAACAATGTTGATATCAAAAAATCCTGAAATATTGACAATTAATTTCAAAAGATTTGATTTTTCAGACTTACAAGAGAAGAAGTTATCCTCGTTTGTTTCTTTTCCGGAGAAACTAAATTTTAGTAAATATATGACGAATACGGAAAATAAAGAACCAATTTGGTATAAACTTAATACAATCATAGTACATTCAGGCGATATGGCTAGTGAAGGACATTATTATTGTTATGTTAAGGATGCGAGTGGTAAATGGTATTTAATGGATGATGAAAATATTAAACAAGTAACATTAGATGAAGTTTTAAGACAACAAGCATACATTTTAATCTATGTTAAGGCAGGAAATGGGAATGATACGTCAAAGTTAAATACTTTTATAGTAAATACAATTCAAATAGATTTGCCTTCGATTGATGAAATAAAAATAGCTCAGAAAGAGGATAAAAAGCTTTCAAAAATTATAATGGCTTTACAGAATAAATTGAAAAAAGATCAACAATGTTTTCCTAATTATTTTTTACGTGATGATTTGTTATTACATAGAGCATCGATTCCACGTATTAGAAAATCCACAAAGGTAGAACAAATCGTAATTCCTGACAAATTTAAACCACACATATTGACAGCGAAACACATAACACATTTTGGTTTAATTAAAACGTACAATGCAATACGGGAAAAATATTTTTGGGAAAATCTGTACTCAGACACTAAACATTTTATAAAATCATGCAAGCAATGTACAGCATACCGTTCACCAAACAAACTACCACCAATTCCTATTCAGCGCCATCATATTCCTTCTCAAGTAAATGAATTAATAAGCGCTGATTATATAGGCCCATTTCCGAAAACGGATAAAGGCAACCAATACATTTTAACTATTGTGGATCATTTTTCAAAATTTATGAAATTATATGCTGTACCGAGAACTACCACACAGATATCAGTCGAATGTCTTATTGATTATATTACAACATATGGGGTACCATGTCGTTATCTGACAGATAAACAAAGTTGTTTTACGTCAGAAGTGTTTAAACTCCTATGCGAAAAATTTGGAGTAATTAAGCTTTTCACCACGCCACAGCACGCGAGTTGCAATGGAGTTTCAGAACGAGTTAACCTTAATATAAAAAAATCATTAGCTATATTCGCGGAGGAAACAGGACAATGGGATGAATTTATAGCATACTATGCTTTAATTTATAATAACTCAACCCATACTTCACACAATGAAAAGCCATCTTTTTTACAATATGGGTATGATCCCATTCTTCCCTCAGATATTTTAGAAGGTCGGCGACCAGTAGAGCATATATCGCATGACGATTTCGTTCGCAAAAAGACCTCACAATTAAATTACGTGAATAAAAAAGTGAAAGAAAATCTATTGAAAGCAGCACAAAATCAAGAAAAATATCAACATACAAAAGCTAAATACAGAAATTTTGCCCCGGGACAAGCAGTATTCCTATACAATAGAGACTGTGATAGATATAAACAAACTACCAAACGACGTTATAATAACGGTCCATATGTCATTAAAAAAAAACATAATGATGTAAATTTTACGATTTTCGACCCTACGAATGCAAAAGCAAAAGACATGAAAGTGCACGGTCAAAGGTTAATTCCCTTTACGGTAAGGAAACCAGAACTTGATTTATTTCAGTCATTGGTACAAAAACCGAATTCTAAAGAACCTTTACACAAAAACCACACACATGCAATTTTCGATGATACCTCAACGATTGATTTATTATGGCCCACTCCAAAAACGATCTATTCTCAGCCTCAACAAGATTTAAATGAAGAAATTTTATTATCCCCAGCCCCAAGTGAAACGGACATACAAGCTACTGATAATGACATTGATACAAACAGCACTTTCCAAACACCAGACACAATTTCCACGTCCAGTAATGATACTATTATATATAGCCCACCAAAGGGAGACAGTGATACAATTCAAAGGCATACGTATGATTTAAGGGAATTGCAACCTCGCTACGATCCCCAAAGATTCCTTCAATGGGCATTAGACATTACAAAATAACACTTGCACTTTCGTCTTACTGCCAGCTATTGTACTTCTCTCCTACATTTCATTGTTAAATATTATACCCTGTAGCATTATTAGCTGACTTTCTCACTTTCGGCTACAATCATATAGTAGAAGTTAAAAGGAATATTTGGGAAAGACATTGTATCACAAAAACTTAGGTCAGGTAAGTTTTCAAAAAAAAAAAAAAATATATATATATATATAAAAAAATAAATAAATAAAAAAGAGAGAGAGAGAAAGTGATAGCGGAGAATTATAAGGTTTATTCTTATTCTTATTATTGTTATTAATTTGGAGTCCAGATATCATAGAATCATGTATTATTATTATTATTATTATTATTATTATTATTATTATCATTATTATTATACTCAAAATGGTGGTGTAATTATCGAATGAACATAATTGCATGAATATTGGTTATTATTTGAATGAAAGTAGTATTTGATTAAAAAAGAAATTTATTTATTAACGTTATTTTGAGAATTATACTTGAATATTGTAAGAAATTATGGATGTGAATTAATATTTGCGAATCTTATAGGTGATTCACAGTTTGATTAACAAATTCCTGTTTTAATTTTGTTATCAGTTAATTTATGACACCACCTTACTAAAGCGTGTTTAATATATGTAAATATTATAGTAGATAATTTTATTTTCTTATTTAATGGATTAGTTAACTAATTGTAGTACCTTTCGGTATTACATACACTAATCAGTAAGAGTATAAATCATGATTAGTGTATTATATAGGGAAGTACACATGGTGTAGGCGAATATTTCAGTATAATATTTTAGGAATATTTTATATTTATTGTACGACTTATTTTCCTTAATATTTTTGGAATAATATATTGATTAGAATATAGATAACAATTAATTAGTAAAGAGAGATCTATAATAAATTTATTTCTAAATTAAACTATTTTTCGCTGCTTAAAGTCATACGAATATATATGTATTGTTTTAATTATAATTATAAAAATTAAGATAGATCTCATTGGTTAAGACTGTTCGTTCATAGAATTAGCAGAGTATATGAAATCTAACCAAGCATACAACATACAAAGAGTACTTGATATAAAACAAGTAATATAGGCCTTAAATCTCTATTTATTAATTTATTAAATTATTAGTAATGTGATCTTGAAATATTTCAAAGCGTATGTTGTTATTTACTCTTGCAAAATGGCCAATTGTAGGAGTGAAAGTTGTTAGAGCGTTAGATTTATGGATAGATTAAATAAATTTTAATATAAATAATTCATTTAAAGAGTATATATACTATCTTTGGGAATAACAATTTCTTTACAAAATTCTAATTCTTTTCTCTTTAAATACTTAAATGTATAAGGATTAACTTTTTTAGCATAGTAAATGAAACTATAAATTGACATACTAGGATATTATTTTTTTTGTCTTGCTTTTCTTTACAAAACAGAATCATTGCTTGAGTTAAGAAATAAATTCTTGGCGATGGTTTTAATTTTATAAATTAAATATAAATATAAATATAAAATATAAATTTTAATAAATATTAAATATAATTTTTTTTTACTTACATCATTAATCGAATTTTAATTTTTTTTAAAATAACAATAAAATTTATATCTTACTTTTGCAAAACTATTATGAAATCAATTTGCTTATTATTATAAGTATTATTATTGCTCGGAAATAAAGTAAGAACCTGTTTATTTCAATTTCCAGCTCTATACTTCTGCACGACGTTGGAAGTAGCCACTCCGTCGCATCAGCGACATAAGCATGGACTACAATGCGAATTTAAAAATGAATTTCAATGCACAAAAATCCACAAAAATATCTGGAATAAATTAGTTCTACCGCCTAATGCATGCCACTTTCAGGACTGTAGCCAATGCCTAGTGGTTAATGAAACTTTTATCATTAGCAAAGACTTCCAATTATTATTACCAGAAACATTCATTCTTCGCAATTCACGTGAGATTATTGACACCACTTCTACAGCCTATGACTGTTTTACAAAAGAAAGAAAATATTGTGAATGCGATGATAATTGTCAGGGTACCCCTGAATACTGCAAATTTCGCACATGTGTTAATCACAGTGATTGCGAGTGTGAAATGACTTATGAAAAATTGGATCTTTTAGCGGTTTTTACAGAAGAGGTTTTATATAATCCTGACATTCTGATATTAGAAATTTGCTACTTTGACAAACGTCAGACACTTACTTCAAAAAAACATCGTCGCCATTTGTTAGAAGGAGAAAAAGCTACATTTTCACAAAGAAATTTGTCTTTCACGTTTGAGGATCCTATACTTCATCTTCCTGATACAGGAAAAGTCATTTTACGTAGTGATGATTTTGAACATGTCATGAATGTCCCTTCTGATAACATGATTGTTATCCCTTTCGAATATTTAGCTTATAAAGCTGATATACAAGTAATATATTTACATCCCACGGGCAAGGTAGTCACAGGACACATTCATGTGACGGGCAAAACAGTATGTCAATTAAGACACTGTTTTTTGTGTTACGATGTTATTAAACATTTTAAATGCTACCCCTCTATTATACAGTATGCTATGTACACATTACTAATTTTGCTTAGTGTGATCTTACTTTGGTGTATGAAAATTATTTTTAAAAGTTTCAAATTCTTAGCATATACATTATTAGCGATAATGTATGCATTAGGACGATTAGTGAAAATCTTAGCTCGTTGTTCTCTACTTTTGGGTGCCTTTATAGGATCGACATTTCGAGAAATACTTCATAATTGTTATGCAGCTTTGGAAAGAAATGCAAATCAACGGGCTAATATATATACTCTTCCATTAGTCTTACTATTGTGCACTTGCATCCTTACGACAGTTTCTGCTAATTGTAACACCCATACAATAATAAAATCAGATCTTAAGTCATGTGAAGTTATGAACGATGGGACGAAGAACTGTCAGATCTTCACTACTGCTGAAATATCATTAAAATCATTATCAGCGGAGAATTGTTTATGGTTCTCAGATGAGCAGGATAATCATTTATTTACCTTAAAATTAAAATTAGATACAGTCACATGTGCATTTAGTAAAGAACGTCAATATTTCACTTTTCCGGTGGCAACAAAACAGATCAGCCAAATTTCATGCATTTTCAATAAGTTCTGTGGCAGAGGTGTGCATTGCATCAAGAGACATATTGGAAAAGGTGGAATAAATTTTGAAGCGGAAACTCCACATAGCAGACAATTTCCTGGTTTTTCTGCTTGTCTAAGTGGATCCAGTGGCAATGGCTGTTTTATATTAACCCGCCCCAGTTGTAATTTTCATCGAATTTGGTATGAACCAGACTTACTGAACAGTTATGAAGTGTCAAAAATAACAGGACATTCATGTAAATATCACGTATCAGTAACGAACGTGGAAAATAATACAGTTTCCAGACTTTCCATTTCTGATACCGCCTTTACGCCAAATGGTATTAGAATTGCAATATTGGGAGCTTATGATCAGCCGCAGCTTTACCTGAACGACAAATTAATTCAAAGAGTAGGCAGAGTAGAAGAAGCTTATCTCGCCCCTGCGTGTGAGCGTAATAGTCCACAAAACAATATGATCGGAGCTATTCAAGCGAACACTTCTTATACTACGGACTTTATTTTTGCTCCCGATCTAACACAGTGTGACTACTTCGAAGATAGTTTAAGATGTATAACCTCACCAGACAGCATAGAACGGCTACGTGCATCACAAGAATATGCTTTGCCGCTACAAAAGAATATACATCTTTTTACTATAAATGAAGGTGTGCTTCAGTCCAATCAACTTTTATCGTCAGCTGTTAGGATTCAATTGCACTTCAGAAATTATAAAATAGCATTACAAACATCCACCATATGTCCACAATTGGAAGGAGAAAGCATAACTACAACGGGGTGTTATAATTGCCCGATTTTGGCTCGCTTGACATTTAAGGCCCATAGTTCCTGTCAACCGGGTATTGCATCAGTGGAACTGCAGCAGATTTCTATTCACACGAAAGCGGTATACTTAAAATTAGATGCAACTACACATATTGTTAAATTTCAGGCTGAAGAAAAGTGTGCCAGTGAAAAGTTGTGTTTGAAATCGGCATCCTTAATACAATGCCACTCTTTTAAGTACTGTCTTGATGAACCATCAGTTGAACTTTTAAATTTAAACACAAATTATACCAGAACGGTGAGTTCTATCACAGCATCTGATATGTGGGACTGGTTTAAAATTCCAAATATGAACACTTCAATTTTCTTTTTAAAGCTGATTGGGTCAGCATTATTTATTGTTTGCTTAATTATAACAACATTAGCTACTCTAATAACATGTTGTTGCAAAGCGCGATAAATTTACTTCATGTACATGAACTTTGACTTGTTAGCTAAACAGGAAGTATGTTTATTTAATTTTTTTCCCCTGTTTCTCTTTCCAATTTACATTTTATGAATCATAGAAACTTTTGGTAAATGTAATAATTTTATTCTTTTACATTTATATATGTACATTTGTTTATGCATACATTTTTATTTAATGAAATGTCTAAAGGCGAAAATTAAGTGACTAATATTCGCATATTTAAGTGAAATACTTCCTGGTTAGTATATTCATTTTATTTTATTGGTATATATATACATATGTTGGGTGTGAAATTTCAATTGGATTATTATTACCCTGAAGTTATTGTATTGTACATTATGGGAGTGCCTCATCATCTTTAGTGTAAGTTAAGGAATTTTCTTTTTTTTTTTCTTTTTTTTTCTTTTTGGGCTTTTTGCATATTGCTCGGACAATGTGTCTAGCAAAACCCTATATTTCCATGCAGGTGATTTTCAAGGAATGTAATTGAAAAGAGGCTTTTAGTTACAATCGACAAGGAATATGTAGAAAGGGTATTTTGGATTTAGTATTGCGGTAAGGATGAATAGAGAAAGCAAGAGCAGGGTATGGAAAATATATAAAAGAAAGTATTTGGTACAAGAAACATTACTATGGAAAAGAAATGAATCGGTTATATAATACAAAATAACTAGAAGTTTAAAAGAGGTTAGGAAAGGAAATCCAGGTGCAAAAATGAACAGCTGAATTTTAGCTGTAGGACTGGAATAACAAAATAGCTATGGTAAAAGTAACAAATACATTTTTCTTGAAGGTACAAAACATGACACCAAGGTGGTCAGTTTAGAAAAGTAAGTTTTATTACCGTGCAGGATGTATTGGGGAGAACCAAGGCGGGTAACGCTGTAAGGAAAACTATTCGATGTATAGCAGAAATTATTTACAGGTAACGATCAAAGCGGTTGCCGAAAAACGGATGTTGTTGAATTGAATAAAGCTTGTTGCAAAGGTGTAGGGGGATGTAAGAATGAATAAGAAAAAGGGTGAGAAATATTCGGGATGAAAGTGGTATCCATATTTTGATATTTTTATATAAAAAAAAAAGAAAGAGAAATAAAAGAGAAAGGGGAGAGTTTTAAGATATCCAATATCAAGGGATATGGGATTTTATGAAAATATGGTAGCCAGTAGCAAAAAGAGTAAAAAAGGGAAAAGCAAAAACGAAAGGATTTAGTTGGATAAAGTGAATAAAGGACGAAAAGGGGTGGAGGAAATAATTAAACAGTTGGTGAAGAAAAGGTTGGCGCAGAGAAGTTTTGGGAGATAGAGAACTAGAAATAAGTTGGGTGTAAAGAGCGAGTATAGATGGATTAGTTTAGTGTGAGTTGACGGAAAAGTAGAAAATCCCGGAAAGGGTAAAACTGCAGGACCTATGATGAGATTTAAGATGCCAGTAACCGTAATGTTGATTTGGGGTAAGCTAGTTCTTTATTTTCCGAGCAATAATATAATTTTGATGTGAATTGATTTTTTTTATAATTTGAGGCTTTATTATAGTAAATTATTATGATTTGAATTCTCCTATAGTTGTAATGTTAATCCTGATCTCCTGTAGTGGTCAGTTATTTAAATTGCTTTATAATTTCTTTAAATAAATAATTATACTAAATTTCAGTTTGCTTAATTTAAGTGTTTGTTCTTTAATTTTTTTTAAATCTCGGGTAGAAAGAACCTGGAGTTATTATACAATTGTATATTATAGAAACGGCCAACTTATCAAATAGGAAATATTTATACATGTTCTTAAAGTATACAGTTTAATACAACAACCAAACACCAGTATCCGAGCAATTTATACACATACAAAATGTAAAAAATGCGAAATTGTCAAATTTTATTTAGTGCTTTTCTTTCACAGTTTCAAAAGGAAAAGAACGATGCCAAAATTAAATATTCATATTTTAATCATTCACGGATAATAAATAACTGTACAGTTTTCAGAAACCTCGGATTTACAAACGACTATATAGTCTTAGAATTTAAACACTTCACTTCACCAAAAACATTTTAAGTCAAGTTTTTCTCGTATTATCGGAAGTTCACTTTATAAAGTTTAAGAAATCATTAAAATTCTAAAATAGTACGGAAAAAGAAGAGTCCTATGAAACAAACGACTTACTTCTATTTTCAGACTTACACACACACAGCATTGTCCGAGATAAAATTGGGTTTCTGCGTATTAAATTATAAGAAAACGTTTGAAATAAATTTCACTGAAAAAATATTAATAAATACTTGCAATAAAAGAATAAATGTGATTAGTAAAAAGTTAAGAGGATAATACAGCATTTTATTTGCCAAAACAAAGTCTGAAAATTTGAAACCATGTAAAAACGTAAAAATTTTGTAAGCAAACTAATTTGCTCAGATGATATTATTAGGATGATTATGAATTCGATGAAATAGACATGATTCTTACTGATTTTTTTTTCATTTTTAAGTGAAATTAATTAAATTTGACTCTGATCATTAACTAAATACAATATTCTAGAAATTAGCACATAATTTCACTTAAAATATTATATACTTTTTAATGATTAAGCAATATCAAATAATAGTTAAATACACAGCTGGACATCTCTATAAAACGGGGCTGGGCGAAAGAAACTATTTGAAGTTCTAAATGTTTCAAATGATGCAAAATATTGTCAAATATGAAAAAAAGAAGTTTTGTATTCCTGTTAGTGACATTACCAGGTCAGAGTCTGTTTATTTTGAAAGAGTCGACCTCCCACTCCCACCTCCACACCCTATAGACTACAGCATTTAAGTGGAATATAGACTAACATTATTCACGGAAATTTAATCGAAGGTAGAAATAAAAGGATGGCCAACAAAGGTAAAAGGGAAACTTTCAACGTATGCATAAATTTACAAACGATTAAATTTTTCTGCATAGTCGTCACATTTTTTTAAAAAGAAATGAAATAATATCTAAAAGTAACTTTTAATATTATACAAGGCGGTCTGTGTCGTACATTTACTTTTGTAATACCAATTCCCAGGATCAATATTTTAGAAAGGTACAAAAGCTTACTGCTAATCCCTAGAAAAAGAAATGGGTTTCTTAAATCACGAAAGATAGAAAATAACTAAGTTTATAATGAATTGTTGGGAAGAGTTTTTAGCTCTATTTTTAAACAGGTCTTTGGTCAATGTATTTTATTTATATTATTGAAAGTACACAACTAAAACAAATGCAAATTAGAGTTTATTGAAGGTATGTTGTACAAATATGTAAGGAAAATGAACCAATAGTGGGCCATGTACCGGTAATTGACCATAAATTGACCGCTAATTTTTAAAGATTAAAAGAAGCTCACAATCTATTTCTGAAAAACAACTGAAAGAAATTTGATTAACTAACATCCTTAAATGTTAACTTTCCATAAACTGCTTGGAATAATTGTTTTCTGTTAATACATTTGCTTATTTTCTAGAGTGTCTTCAAAAACAGATTTTTTTCTCAAATTCTTAGGGATTTCATTAAGAGAAAAGTTTTTATTTAAAACATTGTTTCTTTAATATGCTTTGCTTTGAATTAAACTGCTGTTGATATACTCTATAACATTGTAAATAATTTGCTAGATAAGCTGAAAACTTAAAAATTGAATGTTATAATATATTGATTTTGAGGGGTGGCCTGCTTCTGGGTCATTGTTTCTTGGAGCCCACAATTGGATCATATGCCAAATTTTATTTATATATTTAATGTAATTTAATTAAGTACTTTTTGCGGTTTTAAGACTTTATATATAATTTATTTAGTTTTTTGTTCATCAGAACCAGTGGTGCGCCAGGGGTCCACTACTGGTGCACAAGTGGCCCAATTCTGGAGCATCGGAAATCTAACTTCACTAAGATATCAGACATATGATTATTAAAAGCAGTTAATATCTGAAATAGTTTATATTTTGAAGTTTGTTGATTGTTTGGTTGGCTAAACTTTCGTTATTGAATGGTTATAGAGTTTTAAATACTATAGTTAATTGAAAAAGTCTATACCTATTAACTTATATTAGGTTTTAGCTGCGGTAAAACCTTTTTTTTTTCAGTTAAAATTTAGAATTTATTTTATTCTTGTTCAAATCATATGCAAAAAGTGTCAGAATATTAAATAGTCAATATTTTTTTGTATGGGAAGAAAAACATAATTTAAATCAGATTCTGCAATAAGAATTTTCTGTAATTTGTTCTGCTGTAAATACAGATACAAATTCACAAGACCCACAAATAAAGAACAATAAAATGTCGACTTTCTTTGGACTCTAAAAGTTTTCGTTTTGTAAGAAATCTTGTATTTGTTTAACAGCATATAATCCCTTATAATAGATAAATTAATCATTTAAAACAGTTATTTAAAAAGCATTTATCAACATTCATGAGGATCACATGGAAGAAAATTACTATGATGCGACAAACGTAACGCAGAAATATTCTTGCAGGAGTAGTTTCAAAAGTTAAAAAATAAAATAAAAGGGGGAAATTTTTTCTCAACCCCCTTCCCCTCTATAATTAGATGATTGTCTTATTTCTCATTACTGCAAAGTAACAAATAGGACAGAATTTTTTTTTTTGGCTGTAGAATTTTAAAGGTTGTTCGGGAAATCTAAAGAGAAGCAGAAATTACGATGGGGAGGAAATAATAATTTAGATGATAGTTTATTTTTTCTTATTACAAAGTACCAAATAGGGCAGAAAATGTCATATAATTTTTAAATTTTGAATGCTGAAGAAGGCAAAAGAGTAATGAAAATTATGGATAGAGGAGGGGATGAAAGTTTTAAAACATTTATTTTAAGCAGAAATCTGCCGAAAAACAGAAAATCCTCTTCCTGAAAATTAGAAATTATGAACAGTAATAATAATAATAATAATAATAATAATAATAATAATAATAATAATAATAAAAAGACAGAGAGAGAAAAAAACAACTACGCCCTTCAACAATGAAGGTTGCTCTAATACCTACTATTCTTATTGGTAGAAATTAACAAATTTCATGGGTTTTTTCCCCCTGACTTTTAGTACGATTTTGGCATTTAAAAAACCCTGTATTTTTAGCGTAAGAAAGCGCAAAAAATTCAAAGTTCAATGTATCATAACTTGGTAAATTTTGGTCGTCGAACATTTTTTTTTTCTTTTTTTACTGTTCAACTTATTGGGGTATGGAAGGAATTTTTCTAAATAAAACTTATAGGACCCAGATTTGTATAAAAATTTTAATTTCGGGACTTTAAAAGATGTAACTATTTTGATGGAAAGGATTTTCATGGGATGAAAAATAACATTTGAAATATTTCTGCAACATAAAATTACATCTCCAAAATTATCTTCTTGGGAATTAGCTATTGATCAACGATAAGAAGAAGTGACACACTATACATAACCTAAACAAAAATTGCATTGCAGATTGTAGAGCATTATCTATTATGTAAAATGAGAAAAAAATTAAAGTGGATTTGCAGAATTGAAGTTGAGGCCTCTGATCTGTGGATATACCAGTGAAATTATTTTAGGTAATCATCTAAACTTCTATATACGATCGCATTATTGTGTATATTTAATCTAGAACTGTAAAAAAATATAACTTCTGTATTTTCGCATTAAACTCAAGACCGGAATGACCCACTTCTGGGGGGCCCACTACTGGTGCTTCAGAAATTTACTATGCCCACTACTGGAGCATGGAGGAAGGTAGCATTTTTATTTTTCCTTTTAAAAAATATATTTTGAAACTTTGAATGTTAATTCTGATACATGAAGGTTAGGACTAGGCTAAAAATATATACAGCGTGTCCGAGAAAGATCTGTATTATTCAAAACATTAATAACAAAAATACTAACAAGTGAAACGAAATGCAATTTGGTGCAAAGAGGAATTTTTTACAGTACCTTCAATGTAGCTAGTACGTGAGCTCCGTTAGTTGTACAAACATTGTCGAGCCTATACTCGATTTCCCTCCAAGTGTTTTTTAACATTTGCGGTGTAACAGTGAGGATTGCTAATGGCATCCTTTTGTTTTCTAAATTAACTCTTTTTTATTGAATAATTAATAATTTAATAAATGAACTCTTAGATTTCTTCATCCTTTTGCAGAAACTGCATTCCATTTCACCTGTTAGTATTTTTGTTATTAATGTTTAGAATGATAAAGACCTTTCTTGGACAGACTGTATATCTTTTGGAATTCACTAACACTTTAATAATAGTTAGAAAATGTCGTTATGTGGCTCCCTACTGGTGCGTTTACTTTATGTGTAAGAAGAATGAAAACCGTTCAAAAATGTTCAATGGGCAGTTCAGGGTGATGGTATTCATTTACAGTAAATATGATTAGATTTTCCTTTAAAAAGCGCAGCTCTGGTTTTGTCTGTCAATAATTTGTTTTACACTTGAAATAAAGAAGAGAAATTTACGATTATTTTAATCCTATTGAAAATTTCACTTAAAAGGTATAATATTAAAACTTAAAACTTTTGTAAAGTGAAACGTCAGCAATATGCTGAAAGAAATTGAAACGTCACGCATTCCCTCTTTTCACAAATAAATTAATTTCCTGAAGAAGTGGCATATAAAAATGGTGGGTAGACAATGTGACAGAGTAGCACAATTCAGCAATGGATAATCGGCGTGCTTTGTTTCTGGATTGAATGTTATTGTATATTTATCATTTATCACAATTCCAATCCTTATGCATAAGTTTTACACTAATAAGTTCAGTTCCACAATTTAATACCTTTTTTAGTAAATTCCTACAAAGATAAATGGTTTCATGGTTAAAATGATAATCATTTTCTACGTCTTTCTTTTAACATTTCATTCTTGAGTAAACCACATGCTAGTCTTTTCGTTAATTGATCGCAAGTTATTTGAAATACTTACATTGTTATTTAAGTTATTACCTTGTTAGAAGTTGCCAGAAAATTAATTTTAAAAAGTTTCAATTTCCCTGGACTTCATAGCCGAGACATTTACAGATTACAGTTCATGGCTCAAATGTTGCTGTATTTAAAGTGAAGGTAAAATAATCTTAGATTTGTGTGTTATTATGGGACATGGGATAATGATATATTAATTCGCAAGTACTGTTTTCTGTAGATGAAGATTATACCAATGGGAAACTAAAATAGTTTAAAAAATCATAAAGTGATTTTTCAATAATTCTTAATGAGAAATTAAAAGCAATGTTTCAAGTAATGTTCATGGTAGAAACAAAAGTAAAAGGAATGTCACGATGAATGAAGCTCCTTAAAATAATACTTCTAATAATTTAACAGAAAAAAATTAGCTCTTATCAAAAACTATTAAATATTTACGAGTATAAATGGTAACAAATAACTACAGACATTAGAAATTGCTTTATGGTGTTATATTTCATTTAAATTTTAAAGAATACTTCTTCATTTAATAAAACTTTTATAATTATTTTATATTTAGAATTTTTATTATAATTATTCATAATTATTTATATTTTTAAAAATATACATTACGAAATTCTTTTTTCTAAAAATTTGATTTATATCGTTGTCATTTCCTTCTTCATTATAAGACTAATAACGCATATCTAAACTTTGTCTGTTACGAAAACAAGACTTTTGGAATACGATACTGGAGTTAATAAAAACTGCATCAGATTTATGGGAATAGCAGGACTGGTGAGATTTACAAGGAAAAAATGCCCTACATGGGGGAATTCTCAGTGAATCTGCCCTATTTTAACTACCTGCAATGAAAACCATGAAAAACTTCAATCGAGTTCGATCAACTCAAAACAGGTGCTTACACCAGACGTATTTAACCGATTGCAGCATCTTCACGATGTGCAGGCAAGAAAAACTCTAGGGAAGATTGACTTTTTCTCTTTTCTTTCAGTGTGATGAGAATTTTTGTAGGAATGAATCATTTTGCAGCGGTTTAACAGCAACATGAACAAATGTCCCTATATTTATTATTATTTATTCAAGAGCAAATAATAACTATAACTGGTTATTTATGAAAAAATCTATAAATTCATCTTTACGAAAGTGGGAAAAAATGATTCCGAAAATTTCCAAGCAGTTATCTTATAAATTTATTACATTAGAGATGCTAGTGTAAATATATATATTATGTAAATAAGTTATTCAAATAAATAAATAGAGAACCAAATAAGGGCTATAAATTAACTATCAAAGGTTGATGATATATATATACACAAGCCCGACGTGTAGCGAGTTCGAAGTGTGCAATGCACACAGGCGGCTTTGGCTGAGGGGCGTTTACGAAAGTTTGTATAAAGATGTGTAATCTATAAAAGAATTCAAAGTGTTCAACAAACATTTTAAATTTAACATTTAACAAGTAATATTTGGAATTATGTTAAAATTCGGAGAAGAAAATGAATCATTTGTCTACAAAATTGAATTTGATCACCTAAGGGTGGGCACATATTTTTCCTGGACCTTGTTTTGCGGAGCATTTACACAAACGTATTTAATTCATATTAATGAAACGTGCTAAAATTTTGATACGGTTTTAATGGATTTTTGAAACAAGCTGACGATAAAATAGTAGTGTAAAATATACATATTGTAGTATATACAGAAAGGATTGGGGAATTTTCCATTTTCATACGCAACGTGAGAAATGTTTCCTTTTAGTCTCTTTAAAAAATCGCCATACAGGTCTTTGAACACACTATATAAATTCCATGCACCGACTCTGCATATGAGACATTCTCACATATTTTGTACTTTTAAGTTCCTGAATAGTAATTTTTATTTTAGTACATATTCTTGTTTTTTTTTTTTTTTTAATTTCTTATACTGGAAAACATCCCAATGCATGACTGTATAACAATATTAACGAGATAAATAAGTTTTGGACGATGATGGGGGTCCAATTATACCACGAAATTCTTTACCGTCCCGTGTCCCTGATGCTGATTTTTAAGTTTCGAACTGTCTGTATAAAATCGTTTCAATGAAATTAATTCGATGTAATTTTTTTCCGAAACTGCAACTATTGTTTTATATAAATATGTAGTAAAATTAACCTGCACACATTTTTACGGTTAATATTATTTTTTTAACTCTGTCCCTGGATTTTAGATTCCTTACCGTCCCTCTTGTTAAAATTATACAGAAAATGACTTCAGATGCAGACACAGAATTTTTTTCAACTTTTTTTCATGGAGAAGTATGCTAGAGAAAGAATGTCTAAAAGTCTTTTACAGAAAATGTACTGCAGAATTTAAATCAGCGTTTAAATATCAATTTTAAGCATCGTGGATTTATTGGTAGTCTTACTGTCCCCAGGGTTTATTACTGCACTTTTCGAGGTAAATTAATTTTGTTTTAAATTTAATCCAATGTAAATAACTGTTGCTAAAAATCAATGAACATTGTAGCTATCACTTATTCTTGACATGATTTGCCTAAAGATAATGGTAATTTTCCTTACCGTCCCTTTTTTCTCTTACCGTCCCCTTTTTTTCCTTTACCGTCCCTTCCTTAACATCCCTTTAAGACAATGTTATGCCAAAAATTTTGTACTAAAAATACTAAATTGTTATTATTTCTTATTTGGGTACTATGCAAGTTCATTATAAGTAAAAATTTAGAAGAAAATAAAAAGTTAGAATGGTAAAATGGTAAGGAAAATTAAACTCGCAAGTTTAACTTAAACCTCAGTTAAATAAAAAAAATCGTCTTTGCTGACCATTTTTTCTTTATTTTGAATCATTAAGGCATTCGTATATAAGTTTTTATTAAATTTAATTTTACCAGATTCATATTCCTGAAAGTTAAAATTTTGTGAGAATGCCTGATATATATAGGGTATCTCAAAAAGATCGAAATGCACTTTAATTTTTTTACTTGCTGATGATTCGTAGACAATGGAAATTGGAAAAATATTCAAAGTAAACACACGGGCGATTTTTTTAGCACCGGAAAGCCTAGAAATTTCACATACATTTCACATCACATACAATTTCACATGACTCTGTCAGTTTTGGTTGTAAAAGAATAAAATTATTACTGCTGCATTTGTCAGAGCAAGGAGAAAATATTTCTAAATGTAACTTATAGGACCCAGGTACCATATAAAAATTTACAAAGTGTAATTTTCTAGGAATTGATGGTAGAACTGTTTCAAAAACATATTCTTAATTCTTACCTTATTTTGAACACTTTTTCAATTTACATTGCCAACGCAACTTCGAGAAATAGAATGTTAAAGAGCGTTCCAATCTTTTTGGAAAACTCTATATATATAAAGTTTTTTCTTTTGATTTTGATTGCTCGAAGACGAAAGTAAATTAAGTTATTTATTGTAGTCTTTTTACGCCAATAGAAAATAACTCTTATTTTCTTGTTTTGTCCAATGAAGAGAACGCGTAGTAATCCAGATCTCATGGCTATAACTTAAAGATATTGATCTCCATACATTAATTATGCTCTTCAGACTTAGTGAGTGGTCTTTGTTCAGCATTCATAATTACGCCTAAAATAAAAGCACTATTAGCCCATTGCACATTACCAAGAAAATGTTCCAAATTTCACTGCAGTGATACGATTCCATTAAAGAAGAGCTATAGTTGTATACTGATGGAGTAAAAAGATCTGTATCAAGGTGTAAGACAAAGGCCGTGATGTGAAGTAGGGAGAATACCAGGAACGGCATCGCAGTTTAAATATATATAAACATATATATTTGATAAAGATAATCCAGCAGAAATTAGGAAGAAAAAATAGGTTAATTTTAACACCAGATGTATGCCGAGAATTAGGAAATTCACGTTACAATAAGATTAATATACCGAGGTGGGCTAAGCAAAAAAGAGCTTACTTTTAGAAAAAAAGATTCATAATAAATATAGTCCACAAAAAAAAATTCGCCCTAGTATTGCCACTCTCCACACCACCGGGATTATATTTGAACATATTAATTAAAATGTTCAACAGTATTTTATTTGCAAAAGTTGTCAGGTAAAAGTATATAAGTGGCCTCATTGGAGACATATTTAAATCTATAATTTATATGATAAAAAAGCGCGTTTAAAGTAAAAAGATCTTTTGCAAGAAATACGGATTGCAATCTTTTTATACTCCTCCCCTATGTATAAATCACAGTCTGTAAATCTGTAATAGTAAATATTACTATGGCTGACGAACGAACAAAATAGATAAAATGTGTTCATTTTGAAATTTCGTGGCAATCTTCCTAAATAAATAAGTTTAATCCAGAAAAATCAATACTAAATATTAAAATACACCAGTGCAAATGAATTCATTTTTCAAAAATAAAGATTATAAATCTGCCAGGCTGAGCAAAATATTTAACTTGCGGTTTATTTATTTATTTGCTTATTGTATACTTATCCATTTGTTTCTAATAATAAAAATAACATCTTGCCAAACTCAGATTAAAGTTATTATTTTTTTTCTTAAAGTAACATTTTAATTGAACGTTTTCTTTTGTTAAAATGCATAGCGTCAAATGATTCTGCCTATCACCTTGTATATAAAACATATTTCATTGAAAAAAGATACTTTCAGCAGGGCTCTAATTGTAACAACAATATATGATATATTTTATGCTTTAATAAATAAAAAGAATAAAAGTCTTACACTGGATGACACAATATTGCATACCGAGCGTTTGACATGCTTTATAAAGATTAATTTTATTGACTTCGGTTTCTAAATCTTAACTTTTTGTTGACAGCTATGGCCTTTGAGGAAGATCATTTTACTATTTAAATAAATAGTAAAATGAATAATATTTGAAGAAATATTGAGCTAAATATCTTTTAATGGAAAAACTTGAATTCAAGGAATAACTATCAGTACGAAGGGAGTTCTAAAAAAAGTCGTTACGATCACCAAAAAGACCGCTAAGCGACAAACTTTGAGAAATTCTAGCGGACACCGATTTAAAAATTAGACATTTCCGAAGAGCAATCTACTTTATCGGTTTCTTAAAAGGTTGGTTACCAGCAAACAGCCTGTGGGAATACTGTGTGTGAGGGATAACTTTATTTTGATATTTTTTGTTGAAACGAGCGCTGTGAAAAAGTTTTCAGAGATTTTTGAAAAGAAAATGGAAGTCTTATCTTGTGAGCAAAAAGTTTCAGAGAAACCACCCTCACTCTTGTAATTTACAGCTAGAACTCCGGAAGAGCGTCATTTCAGGGGCCCAAAGTTGGGTCAGAAATGGCGGGTTCAGTCTAATATCTGGGGAGAAAGAAAAAGAAAAAATGAAGCACTTTCAAGAATCAAAGATGGTTCTCCAAGCTCAAATGGGGATTTAGGCAAGAAATGTTCCCGTATGTTATCACATTCTAAGCTTCCTTTTGCAGTTGAAGGAATTGGGAAACAAAATGGTAATACATGGTGTCAAAGGTCCCAAAGAAAAGGATTTTGTATCAACTCGAGATATTGACTTAAGGGTTCACAAGCATCGAAAAGTTGTGCTAACTTGGCATAAGATTTGTTGCTTTAAAAGACACTTAAATTATCTTATAATAATTTACCAAAATTTTAAATTTATTGAATTCCAAATGTTAAAATTTATTGTTAATAAACATTTGAGATTTCGCAAAATATCAAAGGAAGGGAAGTAGATGAGAAATTTAGGAGGCAAAAACGTTTACTTGATTTTGTCTTATAGATAAGTGAGTGAATGTATAAATGCGTATTCAGAAACTTTTAAATTTTTGAGTACGACTATATCCGATTAGAAATAATAGCTTTATTTAAAGATAGAAATTTGCTATTACATAAGGTGAAGATTACTATTTTGAAATAAGAGAAATCAAATCTCCGAAGATTTGGCAGCTATATACATGAATATTTTTTACAGATTTTTTATTAATGCTTTAAAAAATAATTACTGAAATGTTTCAGAAATCTAAGTAAATATCTCGGAAATTGTTAGATTTTCATGAAAATCTTCCCAATCAAAATGCACGTAAATAATTGTAAATTAAATTGTAATTTAATGGTTTAAAAGTGCAATAAAATTTTGTGCGAATTTAGCTC
Organism: Maratus speciosus; assembly: GCA_963932465.1. Classification (NCBI taxonomy): domain Eukaryota; kingdom Metazoa; phylum Arthropoda; class Arachnida; order Araneae; family Salticidae; genus Maratus; species Maratus speciosus. Next base: position 486,226,346 of record OZ010787.1, read on the forward strand.
AGTTCTGAAAATTTCTTAAATGAATTTCAAGATTGTTTTTTTAAGCACAAAATACAAAAAAGAAATTTTAGGTGAACAGTTGTATTAACACAAACACATTAAAATATTTGTGTTTTATATATAGTATTTATATTTAAAATAATTAATAATTAATAATTAATTTACTTTTTATATTTTATATATATTATTTATAGTTTTGTTATACCATCAGGTTATCGACTTTCATGGAATTTTAAACTTAAAAAAATATATAAATAGTAATTGATTACTTTGTACTTAAAAACGCAATTAAAAACTTGACCATCACTTAACAGTTAGAGTAATTTTAATAATGCTATATATGCTAAGAAACTTCTATTACACTTTAAATATATTTTTAACTCTTTACGTCAAAATTTATGAATTAATGAAAATTTTACCTTAGAAAGTATTTTTTTCTGAATTTTTGAAAATACATTAGAAAATTTGCGTAATCAATAAATAAGTATTTGAAAGATTTCACTATTGAAATTAAGAAAATTGGTTTTATTAGGGATTATGTAGAATATTTAAAACACTACTGAAATCATTTCATTAATATATTGTTTTACAATTTTATAGAATTGGAAAAAATACAAATGATATGGCATACATTATAAATATAGACATATTTCAGAAATATAAACTTTACTCTCCATATCTTTGAGCATCAAGAAAACTCAACAGTTACAATTGGAAAAGAAATTATACAATTAAAACTATTTTGTCTTTGTGCAACGAATAATGCCTTTGGAGCATGATAATTAAAGTATCTGTAGCCCAAATTGTATTAGTGCAAAATGATTAGTAAAATGAATTTTAAGGTGATTTTTTTATGTTCTTTTAGATATCGTTTCAGCATAAAGGGTTAGTCCCCGATCTTTTTATTATAACATTTAAATTAACAATTTGCGCTGAGAATGCCGCATATTATCTTTTAATATTTTACATTGTGGGTTGAAAATTATTCGTGTTTTGTCTGATAAATGTAAATTTTTATCTTGGGGTCAAATATTTGCGTTTGTGTTACGAAATAATAGCATAAATACCTGGTTATTTATTAAAATACCAGTATACTTCACTGTACAATCGGCTGTCCAAAATATGTACTGTATTTTATGTATTAAATCCAATGGGAGGTCTTATGAAAATAAAGGATCATCAGAACTGACGCGAAATGCATTTTATATCTAAAATAAATTCTGATAACGAAGTTATGAGGTTAATAATAAAGGTAATAAAGTCATAAAACTACTTCTCTTCCATTGTACAAGTTTTCACGGAAACTTTTATTTTGAATGTAGGATCATTTTTTTTTCTTATTTTGAGTTAGGTGTTTGATAAACAATGGCTATGCATTTTCGTTTCTTAACGAATTACCATCTTGCTAAAATGAATGAACATTTAAAAAACTGAATATCCCTGTATGTTAAAGTTAATGTTTATCCTACATAATTGTTTCTCCATATTTTTTTCAATTAACCCATTTTTGAAATAATTGGTATTTATATTGGTTTATTTTATTTAAATATAAAAGTAATTAAAACTAATAGTGTGCGACTGAACTGATATGTTACAGGAATAGCGACATTTAGTCATTAAACAGACGAACGTAAATATATTATTGAATGCTCGAACAACGTTAAAATAATAAATATTTTAAAACAATTATGCTATCTAAACATCATCTAATTTAAAAAATCCCTTCTGAAAGAGAAAGTAAGAAGATATTAACCCTTAACCAGAATCGCTAAATTGTTCCACATTACTGGAATCTTGGGTCCGAATGGACCCTTTAATTAATATCCAAGTTATTTTCTAATGTATATGAAATTATCACTTAGATGGGTTATAAGTGCATTGAAAAAAGTTTCATGTACTATATAAATCAACTTTTATATGGTACATACAACGTTCTTTTTTTTTTTTTTTTTTTTTTTTTTTTGCCGTTGTCCGGTCAAAATGGACCCACGATTCCGGTTAAGGGTTAAACAGATAACGAAAAAAATAAAGTGTTTTCTAAAGCGATTTTAAATAAAAAAGTATGATCTATAGTACGAATATAACACCAGAGTACGCTGCAAAAAATGAAGTACTCAAAAACGAGTAAATCGATGTACTCATATCGAATTGGGTATGCTTGGATCAAAAATGAACCTTATGCTTTCTCAATTTTGATACACCACATGGTATCAAACCGAAACAAACCGATAATTTTGTACCCTTAATGGTTTATTTCTTTTATGGCGGCATAAAAGATGTTTATTAATGTAAATATTAAATTATTCAATGTATTTTAATATAATTTAAAAGTGCTTGCAAGTAATGCTCTTGTCATAAAAATATTTGATTTGGGTGTCTTGCTAATAATTTTGCTATTTTTCTAATTAAATAATCAATTAAATGTTTGTTTTTAATAATTTTGAAAGGGAAATAAATGTCAGTACATTTATACTTTAATTTGTAGGTTCACGGGGGTAGTAAATAACACTTAATATTTGAATACAACCATGGAATCAAAAATGAGTACATGTGTTTATCAATTTTGAGTACATTTTAATCGGTGCTATTCTGAGTATGTGACGTATTTAAAATTGAGTACTTTTTACTCAATTTGGAGTACTCATTTCTTTCAGTGTAAAGGCAAAAAGTAATCCTTGCAATCATGATTTAACAATTGTGATCAATTTCAAAACTTTTTAAAATGATTTTCTAGATATATTTTTAAATTATGTCATTGACTTTTCATCAAAGTACCTGAACTCTGATTCGTCTAACAAAGATAACTAAATGTTGGAAGTATCTGTGACAGAGAAACCCGAATAATCTCACATTTCTCGTCGGTACACAAGAAAAATTGTTACATGTAATCCTTCCTTCCCGCCTTTCAAGACGCTATTGCACTTGGATATTATTTTGATGCCACGAAGCAAGTGTGAAACGAATCTGAAGAAATAAAAAGTTTCAGATGAACCTCTTCTGGGGACTATCAAGGTCATAGTCCTACTTTGACAGAGGTCACAATCCCGGGTCACGAGTCATCAGGGCCCCGCTGGCAGTCTTCCATATGCTAGTAATTAATACGCACTCTACTAAGCTAGGATTTCAAGCGCACAAGTTGATGTTGGGACTACTAGGTATAAGGAAAACAGAAAAGCAAGGTTTACAGTTATAAAAGTTGAGCAATCGAAACAAATCTTTTAATATACAGTAGATGCCGCTCATCTGAACCGCTGGCCGATAGAATCAACCACTTATAGAATTCATAACAAATCGGAAACTATAATACAGGGTTCCTATAGGTTAGGGAATTTCTCAGACCTTAGGTCAGTTATTTGGCAGTGTTTACTTAGAGAAAAATTCGCCATAAGCAATCACGCTATTACATAAGTCGAATTTTTCTAAAAGAATATACTGGTATTTTCCTGATATTGTAGGAATTCTGAAATATTATTTTCAACGGCTATTCGTATCTTCCACTTACTTGAATCATAAACTCTTTTACAAATTAAATTTGGGCTAGCGGCATCTACTTGAATTTCAAAATAAAAGAAAACGGATACAAAGAAATAATAATTTTTAATTGAAAAATAAAATTGTCTAGTAATAAATAAGAAACATACATCTTTCTTGTGATATCATCAAATTAATTTAATTACTGATAAATATTTTTTAAAAAAATACTTGTTTTAGATCATATGTGTAACAAGTTCAACTACTGTCCGTATTTGAATACACACACACACACACACACACACACACACACATATATATATATATATTATATAAATACCAAAAAATTTTTCCTAATTTCTTAATAGGCTAACATTATAATTAACGTTTTAGTTTCTTTCAATATTTTTGCACATTTAATTTAATTTCACAATAAAATGTTTGAACTTATTTCTCATTTTTCTCTGTGAAATAATTACGGTCCAATTTTTTTAAATGTTTTGTTACGATTTTCATTAAATTAACAGGTAAGCTACAAAGTTTCATTTCCACTGAACATGCCTATCTTACATTTTGTGAATATAAGAAAGGCATTTTAATGATGAATAAGTGAAAACTATAATGAAACTTTAGTACAGAATTTTTTTAAATTCATACTTAATAGATTGATTTTTAGAATTGATGCCAGAAAAAAGAATGCAAACAGAATGAAAGAACGTTTAATTATAAAAATATTTCGTTATGTGCAAAGTTTCATCCATATGAAGGCATTTGACAGGAATTTTAGTCTTCTAAAAGAATAAAAAAATATTACAAATTTGAATTATATAGAACCAATAAAATCCTAAATGCAGCAATCTAAAACTCTACTTTCAGTGATGAGATGTGAATAAAATCAAGTGAATATAATGTAATAGCTCGATATATTAATAGCGAGATGGACGGCAAAATTTTGTTTCCATTCTTTAAGCTTTGAAACTCACGGTGATTTATTTAAGCTTTGAAATCCTCCTACCTTCATAGACAATGATGCTCAAACAAGTAACATTTAAAATCCCAGAAATAAAGTTATCGTTTCAGAGAAGTTTCCTTCATGCCGGTATATTCCAATGCTAAGTGGTAGATACAAAACGCTAAAGAAGTTATCTCGAGTTAATTAAATTCCACGCTATTTACGATGAGAGCAAGTGAGAATTAGTTTAAAATTTCACTGCAGATCTTTGGTTATTTATACTTATTTTGAAAAGGCACCATTGCTACACTAACGAGTTCTTTTGGTTGGGGGCTCAGGAAGCGGGGGCATTGCAGGCGAAGGGATAAAAATCCCGCTTTCTGCTGGGAGAGGGAAAAAAACGAACTGTTAATGAAATCATTAATGCTCCGGAAGAAAGGATAAGATAGGATGGGGGGGGGGGGGGATACAGAAAAAGCCGGCGACCACATTTCGAAAGTTCTCTGCTGGACCCTTTCCTAATGAGAAAGAGAGCCCTGATGAGCGGCGTCGACACTAGTGACATTAAACTATAATTAGTCTGATTGACAGACCAGCAGGGTGGATCTTCTATTTTAGCTACGGTGAGAATGCGCCTAATTCGGCAGGCACAGAAAAGCAGCGCCAAATCTTAATAGCTCCATTCGAAACCTAATCACTTCAATGCCTTCGTCAATAGAAGAGCTGTGGCTGCGTACGCCTTTCAAACTCAACAATCCCCCTTCTCTCCACCCACGCATTTGGTTCTATCTATTTTTTAGAGCTTTTTCTCTTTCTTTTAAAGCGCCCCTCCTTCTCTTTCCCTTTTATTGCGCTTGAATCTCTGTTAATAATGGGAAGTGTCTCTTCATTATATAGTAACCACATCCAGAAAGAAACCTTCTTTTCTTCAGGACACCAACGATAAATAAGCGCAAATTGCACCATTCTTTTTATTGCATCTCAATTTCTTCCTTCACTTCTTAGATTAGAGCAGATCAAGCCAAGACAAATACGGACAGAGCGAGAGGGGGGAGAATCGGAAAAAAAAATGGTTTAACGTGGAGGGGTGCAAAAAAAAAGGCAACACGACGGGCAGGTGGCTGGAAAAGAAACGCCCCATTGTAAATGCTAAGCAAACTGTATCGGAACACACTACTTCAGGTGAAAACGGGTGATTGGTAGATTTGCGCAATTTGAAAACAGCTTAGAAAAGAAGGTAATAGGAGCAAAGAAAAACACGGTACACATGAGACACTGACTAGAGAAAAAAATAGAAAAAAAAACTAAATAAGCAAATTGAGAACAATCCGATTTGATTAGCAACATCCTTTGTATCCATACTTCTTGTTGTTGTTCTTTTCACTAGTACCTTTCGCTTAGGGAAATCGGCATATTAACTTCGACGCTAAACAACTGAGCACTCATCGGAAGAGATAGTTTATTATGCATAGCTGCTTAGCCCTGGGATGTTCGATACAAGTTCGATTAAATTAGGGAAATGGGAAAAACTTAACTAAATTGTTTAAAACAGCGAAACCTCTATGATTTGAGAAAGAGGGTGATTCACAATTTTAAATAGAAATTTCATTTTAAGAGTTAGTAACTTTCGTTACTCTGCAATTGAATTCGCTTGATTAGTTTCTTAAGGCCTCATTGTGGAAGTTGTCGATAGCTTTCCACATAGAAGAAGAAATTGGTTTCAATGATGACAATATTTTCTCTGGTGTTATTTCTTGTCATCGAACCCTTATGATATTCAAAATGAGGATTTTAAACACGGCTCATACCGAGTTCACGTCATCTTAACAATATAGCAACATAATCACATAAAAATGTGTGTACATAGTTTTACTTAAGATTGTTAAATAATAATAGTAAAATAATAATAATAATAGGTGTTCAGATGGAAAATATTAACAGTTAATCCTAATAATAATAACGTGAGCATTATTATTATTATTATTATTGCAAGATAGTGTTCTTTTTTCAGAGTTTCTTTTAAACTGTCGCAGATATACATTTAGAACTACAATATATAGACAAAAATCACCAAACATTTTCGATTTCAGGCGTTTTGTCAAGTATCTAAAAAAGCGTGACAATTTTTTCTTGAACTTCAAGAAAATAAAGAACATGTTTCACTTTATTTAAGGTTTATTCACGAAGGCAATTAGGGCACTACTAATAAAATGAATAAAAAAATAATATTTGCAATCAACCATCAAAATTAAATGTTCGAAATTATTTGCAGCTGTGGCACATGTTTACGATGTTTATCTACCATATTTGTGTTCATTTGTATGTGAATTGCACCTATACTTCTGGAGATATAAAAGTACCTTTAAAAAATTCAACAAATTTTTTGTTTATGGCATGCAGGATTTTCAACCAACTTGAACGCTATTTTCAGGCAATTTGACAATGTATAGTATAAAACCATTCATCAACTAGAATATAAACATATTACATATTTGATGAAATATTTGAATTTGTATGAAATAATTTTTAACTGCATACATGCGAACAATATTTTTTATTTTTATTTATTTATTTATTTATTTTTGCATAATTTAACAGTCAACCATACAGGGTAACTCATATGAGAAAGCAAGTTGAATATCGTGAAAATTCCGAAAGATATCAGCAATATAGTGATATATTTTATTTGCTTTTTAAAAGTAGCTGGGTGATGGGTATTCCACAAATTGTCATTTTAAATTTTTAATGTTTTTATTGTAATTTTTTATTTATGTTTTAGCTCTCTTTGGGAGAATCATCAGAACAAGACCATTTCGAAAATAGAATAAAATAAAATAAATAAAAAATGAATTATCAAAATTAAAGGATCCATTCAAATGCTAAACGTTAGTTTACGTGAGTTTCGAATCTCGCCTCGTCCGAAATTTAAAAAATCGTGTTTTCTCTACCGATCTACTCTATTGGTTTACCTGTTCCGAATAAATACAACGATCTGCAAAAAAGCTTGTTTTATCCTGTATTACTGACATTGCAAAATCTTGGTTTACAATGAAAACCAATGTACGCAGTGAGAGGTTTTTCGCGATTTCCTAAAATTTGATTTTATGGAAACGGCGAGTTTTGAAACTCACGTCCCTAAATGTACTCCTTTGATGGAAGTTGGTTCTATGGCAATTTGTATAAAATCCCTTATTATCTACCTATTTTTTAGAAAGCAAATAAAAGTCAATTCACTATACCGCCTATATATTTATGAATTTTCACCATTTCCGGATGGCCTTTTTTGTATGAGTTGCCCTATATAGTTGAATAAAAAATATGTTTAATACTAAAAATATTTAATATATTTATATTCTAATTGCAGTGTATTAGTCCTACTATACTTTGTCATGTTCTCTGAAAGTGGCGTTAAGCTTGATTGAAAACCCTGTATGCTATAAACAAAAAAGTTGCCAGAAATGCTTCAACTTTTTAAATAAACGCCTATAACTCCAAAAATATACATGCTATTCTTACACAAATGTTGCACAGAGCTTCCATAATATTGTGCAACAGCTACAGATTACTTTGAGCATTTTAAAATTAGGTGGTCACACGGCGTGTCCACCTAAATTTAATTCCAAACTGACAAACGGCACCAGGAATATTTCAATAAAATTTTGCTTTTATAAAGAAAGTGTAGAAAAGCAGATTTTTATTTTCGAAGAAATTGGTTTGTAAATTCTGGTGTCAGTCAATTATTTCATCATTTTACGAACATAATTTTTCTGCCCCTCAAGGGGTTAACTGCCCTCTTAATATGAGGTTAAACGTGTTCTTTATTTTACCGAAGTTTCAAAAGAATTCGCCTTTTAATTAGATATTCGACAAAGCGTCTAAATTAGAAAGTATCTGGTGACTTTTGGCCGGCTTTCTAAAAACTGTTATTTTGTTGTAACGAACTACAACTACTTTATCGAAAATGTTGTTAGCTACAGTTACAACTACTTGTTTTATAAAGTAGCGACTATAAACTCCTTTTTAAGAGCAGTCACCAATTCTCTGCTTTCAAATTTTGCCAAGGAATTCAATTTACACTTCAAATTGAGTACACGGATTAAGTAATACAGTAACCCCCACGTTATACCACGTCTGCAATGAAGATACAGTGAATTACGAGTAAGTGCGATGTATAGTGCGATTCCGAGAACAATAAAAAATTAAGGAAAATAATATACAAGAAAATGTTTTGTGTTTGTCCCCAAAATGTTTGTTTATAGACATATTATAATTTTCTTAACAAAATTAAGGGATATGTACGTAATACAATCAACATTTAAATATAGTTACATAAACAATGTGTTTAAACTACAAGCTACTTTCTTAGGCGGTACGAATATATCTATCTGAACGATCGATGTAACGATTGGCTTCTGTTGTATTTAACATATTTATGAACAACCATACACTGCAAACATTTTATTTACAATTCTTACAATATTTATTGCATTGGCACATAAAATTACATCTGACTCATGTATTTAATAATAGATTTTTGTTGTTTAAATCTCCAATATTTATTTTAATATATTAGCTGTACAGAAATATGTTCTGTTGAAAAGTTAATTATATTGACTCGTCTAATTTTAAAATCTACAAAACTACACAAAAACAACTCTAAATGAAAACAATAGATAAATCTGTAAACAAAGCAATTCCAAATGAAGAACAGCGACATTGACCCTTTCGGTACGGGACACTACTGCAGACTTTTGTTATATTAAATCGTACCACATTCTACAATAAAATTTATTTGTGGCAGATTTTTCTTCAAAGTATCTTAATATATGTCTATTGCAGAGTTTAGATATGAAAAAGTGGTACGAATAGAGTAAAAGTAATTCAGTGGTACATGTCACTGTTACAGACCATATCGAAAGGGTTAAAATATAATGATCTAGTAACGAGTAAATAGACAAGAGTTGCCAGCAAGAAAATTAATTCATTTGGTGGTTAGCACTTTGTTTTACCGACTAGCAAGTGTCAAAGGAAGAATCCATGACTTCATGCTATTCGTTGCCAAACACTGCAGCTGAGATTTGCAGCTGTGATTTGGATATTGTTGAGCATAATACATTTTGAATGATAGAAGCACGTTACAACCACGTGGTTTGTAGATTTTCATGTTTTACGCGCTGAAGTATAGTGTTAATAGTAGCGTCAGTACTCGCTACAAACTACTCATTCTTTAGGTAGATTTCGTAAGAAATACTACCTATTTCATTCTCCTCTATGTTGGAATTTCTGAAAATGTTTTGCAGATCTACGCCGATCATGACCCCTAGAACCCAAAACCACCCCATTCAAAACTTTATATCTATCTATCTATCTATATATATATATGGGGATCTTTTGACTTTTATGTCCCTGAATAATAATTTTTATTTTAGTACATATTCTTGTGTTTTTTTTTTAATTTCATTTACTGGGGAACATCCCATTGCATAAACAATATTAACGAGATAAATAAGTTTTGGACGATGTTGGGGGGTCCAAATACCAAGAAAACTCCTATACCGTCCCATGTCCCTGATGCTGATTTTTAAGTTTGGAGCTGTCTGTATAAAATTGTTTCGATAAAAGTCATTCGATGTAATTTTTTTCCGAAACTGGGACAATTGGTTTATATAAATATGTAGCAAAAAATTAACCTGCACACATTTTTACGGTTGATATTATTTTTTTAACTCTGTCCCTGGGTTTTAGATTCCTTACCAGCCCTCTTGTTGAACTTCAGAAAATCACTTCAGATGCGGCGACAGAATTTCTTCTCAAATTTTTCTCATGCAGAAGTATGCTAGAGAAAGAATGTCTAAAATTCTTTGACAGGAAATTTACTTCAGAATTTAAATCGGCATTTAAATATCAATTTCAAGCATCGTGGCTTTATTGGTAGTCTTATCGTTCCCAACGTTTATTCCTGCCCTTTTCCAGGTAGATTACATTTTATTAATATTTAATCCAATGTAAATAACTGTTTCTAAAAATCAATGAACATTGTGGCTAACACTTAGTCTTAACATTATTTGTCTATAAATAGTGGTAATTTTCCTTATCGTCGCATCCTTAACATCCCTTTTTTTCCATTACCATCCCCTTTTTTTACCTTACCGTCCCTTCTTTAACACCCCTTTAAGACAATGTTATACCAACATTTTGTACTAAAACTACTACATTGTTATTAGTTCTTATTTAAATGTCCTGTGGGTACTATGCAAATTCATTATAAGTAAAAATTTTGAAGAAAACAAAAAGATATAGTGGTAAAAGTGGAAGGAAAATCAAACTCGCAAGTTTAACTTAAACCTCATAGTTAAGTATAAAAATTTTCGTTGCTGGCCATTTTTTCTTTATTTTGAATCATTAAGGCATTCGTCTATCAGATTAAAATGTTATTTTAGCAAGTTTAATTTCACCAGATTTTTATTACCGAAAGTCAAAAGATTGTGAGAATGCCCCATATATATATATATATATATATATATATATATATATATCACTTTCTTATGGACACCATAACTTCCAAACTGATCATTAAAATCAAGGAGTAGAAAATCTCGGTCAAGTTTGTTAATGGGCAAAATCGGACCAAGTGGGTGGAAAAAGGAGGGGTTTTGTGAAAACCGAAACAAAAACCCATAACATCTTAATTTTTATATATATCAAATCAGTTTAAAGTTATTATAACTTCTAAGAAAAGGGCCAAAAATTTAGGTATCACAGATTTTCGATAAATTTAAAAATGGGCTCAAGGGGCGCACAAAATAGGTTTTTAGGGAGAAAAAATTTCATAACTTCGTCAATGCTTAAGATGTCAAATTAACTTATTATAAATCTTCTTAATGTTATCTACAACTTTTATATTGACAAGTTTTTGATAAGACAAACTCTTACCAAAAAAAAAAAAAAATGTGTGTGTGTGTGTGTGTGGGGGGGGGGGGGGGCGAAGAAGAAAAAAATTCTTAATTTTGTCAATTCAAACGATATGAATTCCGCTTAAATTTATTATACATCTTCTCAATATTATCTACAACTTTTATATTGACGAGTTTTTGATAGGATCAACCCTTACAGCACAAAAAATTAAACAAAAATAGGAGTTGACGAAAAAGTTGTCGTGTTAAGGTTGTACTCAAATCCAAACGGCTTATTTTCTGGCTCATTTTTAAATTCATTTTTGCTGTCAAACGCATCCAATTGGCTGGTTCTTTATTCAGAAACTATGTGTAATGTGCTGTATTGGTCGATTTTGTGACAAAGTCTCCGCTTAAATTTATTATACATCTTCTCAATATTATCTACAACTTTTATATTGACGAGTTTTTGATAGGGTAAACCCTTACAGCACAAAAAATTAAACATAAATAGGAGTTGACGAAAAAGTTGTGTTAAGGGTGTACTCAAATACAAATGGCTTATTTTCTGGCTCATTTTTAAATTCATTTTTGCTGTCAAACGCATCCAATTGGCTGGTTCTTTATTCAGAAACTATGTAATGTGCTGTATTGGTCGATTTTGTGACAAAGGAAGAATATATTAAAAAAAATGCTGTCAAAGTGGGCATTTTGAACCGGATTTCCCGGAGCGATCGTGCTGGAAGTGAAAACAATGGTCATACTGAAAAAATAATTGTAAATCAAGTTCTAATTAATTGAACGGAAAATAAAAACACAGGTCACTTATAAATCTCTTCAAAAAATCACACCAGCAAGTTTCATGTTTTTACTTTTAAAAATGAGTCTGAAAATGGGTCAGAAAATTTCGAGTTGTTGAACGTCGAAAAGTATTTTTTTTTGTTTTTAATATCGCCTTAATATGATTCAGATAAAACGAGCTCTTACAGCAAAATGAAATTAAAAATTCGTCAAAAGTGGCCAGATAAATTTGTTAAACTGGGTTTATCTCTAATCTTGATTTAATTTTTTGTTGGTGAAATTAGTACTTAACTTCGAAATCTACCTCCGCCTGTAGGCCGAGCTGGCAGGAAATTTTTGTATCACGCTACTCGCTACATTAATTTGTTCAAAATATAGCGCGCTACACTACAAACTACTGGAAAAAAAAATATCGACTACTGAAGCCTCGCTACTTAGCGCGCCACTTCCGACCACTGCTTTTGGCTATATAGTGCAAAAATGATACACATGAGTTATCCATTTCACTTTAAATCCTGCATGTTTCCCAAATTGCCGAGTTAAATAATGCACTATTTTAAAAAATGAAAGGTTTTATAGTACCATGCAAAAAACAAATAAAATAAAATAAAATAAAATAAATAAATAAATAGCATTTAACTTGATAATTAATAAGAAAGCTAGAAGTTTTTCAACGACCATAGGAAAAATATTTTTTTTTTTTTTTTTTTTTTTTTCGCGTTACCCTTATGCTTGATCCAAGTCTAGAAAGGTTATCAATAATAATGATATTATTATTAATGACTATGATATTAATAATGATAATTCTAAACTGTAAATTAACAAAGAAAAATTTATGAAATCTGATTGGATTGTTTTTCCGCAATAAGGCATTAGCATTGGCCGCTTATTTTCAAAATAAATACCAATCAGTAATACAATGTGGGGATACATTGGCATTAACTTTCAAATATTTTCATCGCAATTCCGATGGAAGAACATTCCTCTGGAACCATAGGTAATTTTTAGATTAAAATGTAAAAAGACATTGAGATATCGATTTGCCTACGGCATAAGCGTTACATTGTAAATCAATAAAAACTTGAACTTACGCTGTCAAATTTAATGATTAAAATTAAAAATCAGTTTGATATTGTGACAGTGACTGTGTTTTGCGTAACTTTGCTTCGTAGAGGTCAAGACCCCTCCCCCCCCTCCCGGATGATGGCTCATTGGAAAGAGCATGAAACTTTGGATGTGTTTTTAATATAGTTTTTATTTATGTTGTACGCTGATGAGTATCGTAAGTATTTTTAATCATTTTAAATTATTTCAATGCATTTCCAATGATTTTTCAATTTTACTTTTCTTAAAAAATATTGATAATATAAATTTCTAAAATAAAATATTGGATCAATATTTTTTGCAACTAAGAATAATAATATTATGAATGAAAATAATATGCACATTGATGGAGTGTAAAAAATAATTAGGATTACGTGAATATTGTAAACAAGTACTTTAAATATAATTTGAAATAAAAAATACTATGCATTTAATAACTATAAAAAAGAGATGAAAATACAATATCTCAAATGTCACCCACTATATGTACAATTTTCAATTCTCGCTTATTGTTGATTTCAATTTAAATTCTGACTTGAAAACTTGTTATGTAGATCGACATCGATAATTTTCGACAACGGAAAATATAATGAAGTTAAAATTGTTCTCTTTAGAAAATGCTCTTGCTAAAAGTACTTAAATCGATCGATAAACAAGCATTTAAAAAAAAAAAAAATTCGATCGAACTCTTCAGGGATTGTGGTTTTCACAAATAGATCTATACCATTAACAAGAACAAAAGAATAAAAGAAATTATTAAATATAACTAGAGAGTTTTGAAGGGTGGAAACTAATGAATAACAAGTTTAAACAAAGGTGAGGAAATTGATTTTTCAATTATTTCCTACACTGATGTGTCAGAAGAACAATATGTATTTTTAACTGATCGCTAAACAGAGTAGGATTATCGAATGATGTTATTTTTAAGCCCATATTTCTCAGTTCCGGAACCATAAGTAATATTCACCGGGGAATAAGTTTAGAATTTGGTATAGAGCTTTATTTATTTTCACTCAGAAATCTCCGCAGCTTATCATCTACTAACCAAATGTATCAATCATATCATGAGTTAGGATTTCGTTAAAAAAATAACAAAAATGATGATAGCATTAACAAAAATATATTCATCTTCTTGGATCTGCCTTTAATTAATACGGATTTATTTTCAAACTAAATGCTGAAGAAAAAAGTACAAAACCTCTGCCGAAGGAATATATACATTATTTTTTAATTTTTTTCATTTTTCCCCTTTTTTTTACAATCTACTGATGACTGTTACAATTTTAAAAAAATAGCCATTTATATTATAAACACCATTAATTTAAAATCTAAAGCGATTTTATTTACAATTTAAAGTATATGACAACATATGTATACTAGCATGCATTATATTATGTAACTGAAAAATTTTCTGCTTTTGACAGTACGCATATTTTAGCGTCTATCTTTTCTGCATGTTAAAAGAACTTTTCTATTCAAAAATTTTCTGGTTTTATGTGCAAACCTGCGCTTTAACGTAACTTTTAATGTTTTTTTAATTTAAGCTTCTGTATATTAGTCATATCATTAATGAATTTCTATTTTCTTTGGGGAAAAACAGTAATATTAAAAGTACAATTCTCTGATATACAAATAATTCAGCAAAATGCGTTTACTAACAAAACACGTCGCGACATTTTCAGAGTTCGGGAACTCGCACATGTTTATTTGGCTCTTAATTTGTATTTTGTTTCGTTTATTCTAACACTGTTTAGTTTTCGTTTATCTTAAAATGTGTTTTATTTGCATAGAATAATTAAATAATTGATGAGAATTGACAAAATTAAGTACGTTTTTTAGAGGATTAGATAAAATATTAGAGGCCAACATACTGCATTGTTTAGGAGGGGTATAAAAATATGTTAAAATAAGATAGTATCATCTATTCAGTCAACGTTACTCAAAACAGGATACTATGATGCCATTGGACGAACATAAAATAAAACATCGGTATATTTTGTTATTATTATTTTTTTTTAATTCAACTGAAGCAGATAAAAGTTAATTGCTAAAAAAAAGGTTCGATAATCTGTAATATGCAAGAAGCTCACAAAATCTTATTTAAAGTTTAAAAAATAATTGTTTGTAATTTGTATTTACTTATTCTTGAACAATTTTATATTTCCTGTGCAGTGACCAAACGATGTAAGGTGCACCACCTCAACAGATCTTGACAAAAAAATTTCGAACTGATATAAAAATTACATAATTATGAGTGTAAACTGTGTCTTCTTTCAGAGAAATTTGGTTGACAAGAAACTGCATAATATTCTGGGATAGGACCATTTTCTTCCTCTACAGTTTTGAGATCGCACAAAATTCAGCTATTGGCATATTGCGCTGAAATTGACAACATTCTTCCTCAGAATTTATGAGTGAAAAAAAAAAAAACTTTTAATATATTTGAAAGTAATGGTCAACGTTCTTACTTTTTGCTCGAGTAGTCCAAGAAGGTAATTGCTCACATATTCGAGAACAATGGAAAAAACTCTTATTTTTATTAACTTGAAACTATCAGTGAAATTAGCTCTTTATGGCAACATTGAATTTATTTTATCATGTACGTATAAGAAGTGTTCGTTTAAAAAATTTAAAATCGTTTACACTTGCACCTAGTTAATGGAAATATTTGTTATAGATATGAACTAAATAGGAAATATTTTTGTAATTTTAGCATAATTTTAAGAATATTTTAGAATTTAACTGTAACATAACATTACTAATTCGAAAAATAGCTGTTATCTATAAAATTGAGAAAAGTTCAAATGTTTAACTTATTTACCGGCGGACAAATTGCATAAATAAAATTTATTTTTCATTTTTCATTTCAAAGTTTGTTAATTGAATTTTGAATTTACTATTTACATTTTATTATAGATGTTTATTTGTTGAATTTCAGTTTTAGAAACAAAAATCATCAAAATTTTTATACTAAGTACATTGTTTTGTGATTTTTCACATTTAAAACAATAAGATATCGTTTTCATGAAAGAAAATAAGTGTAAATGATTTCTACAAGAATTTATTTAACTTAACTTCTTTTATATTTATAAAAATGGAATTTTGAAATAGATTTTTTCCATTATTTCCTGATGTGGTACAGTTGTCAAATTTCGTATAAAAAAATTCTTCAAATTTGTATGTTCTCAAAGACAAAACGGTATTTCAATATTTAAAAAACTTAATAGTTACTAGATTAAATTTAATTAAATTTTCATTCCTTAAAAGAAAACGCCCCCTGTTGATAAATTTGAAAAAACTCAAAAATTTCAGAAAGCGAGAATAAAAATATCTCAATAAATAAAAAGTCAGTTTTCAAAAAATACTGTTGATTGCTATTTCAAATTTTACAAAATAAAATTCTAGAATAATTTATCATAATATTTCAGATTTTTTATATTTTAAATGTAGATGGTGGCTAAATTATAATTTCTACAGAATGTACGGTAACGGCTCGATTCTTAGGATTGAAAAATTTCTTAATTATACATGTAGTGTTAAGTTCGAGTGTCACGAAATCCAAATAAATTTATAATTTTTTTAAAATTATAATGTTAATTTCAATACGTTAAATATATTTCTTAGCCAAATTGAAATTGATATAAATTATGTGAGAGTGGCTCAATGGTTTGAAGCATGTAGTTCCAAGAGATTTCGTTGTTCATGTGTTCAGGTTTTAAAAAATCCTCAAAAATGTTAATATATTCCTAGAATTTCAGGCCTTAATAATTTAAATACAGGTTTTATCTAAAGCTGTTTTTAAAAAGAAGAGAAAAATTTCTTTTATACGAGTACTAAATAGTAGAAAATATTTTTTTTAAATAAAAAATTTGAAGGTCAAAACAGAAATCTTAAAAGCACAAGGCGCTAATAGAAAAACTCTAAATAACTCGAAATTTTAAACAGATTCATAATATATTTAAATTTTTAATGAATGTTTTGGAATTTTCTTTCTTATTATATTTATTGCGGCTTAATTTACATATTTTAATATTTTCAGTGCGTTACGCTTTTATGATTTTTGTTTTAAACTTCAGATTTATTTTTTATAAAATATTATTTTCAACTTTTTAGTGTATTAATAAAATGCGTGTTTTAATTTTCTTAAAAATTTTAAAGTATAATTTTGTTAAAGAATTTCAGAAAAGTTTTAAAATTTAAAACAAGGAAATCGGCGGGGAATTGGATGCCGAAAGAAACAAAATGTATATATACGACCCCCACCTTTTTCCTCGAAAAAAAAACTGTGGTGATTTATGAAATAATGTGTAGTGTTTGTGAAAATCATGTTGTGTTTAAGAGTATGCTTTTATGTATACGATATTTGTGTTTTTTTCAATAACATTGTGTTTGTCATTTCTGAATTACAACATAAAAACAATAAAACTACTAAAACAAAACTCAACATTTTATCAAACCGAAGATAGTAAAATATTTCATCAATATTGTATTCGTTAGAATTTTATTTATTAGAATATTGTATTTATAAGAAATTTATTTATTAGGATATTGCATTTATTAGAATATTTAATTGAAAATACTTACATTAGTAACAGTTATATTGGTATTTTATTGAAATTTTCTTCCATTTAATAAAAATTATTACAATTATTTTGATTACAATCATATGCATTACAATAATTTTGTAAATAATAGCGGTTCGGAATTTTCAATATTACACACCTTGAGTATTGTAAAAAAAAAGTTGGAACAATATAGTTTGACTCAATGTTGTAAAACTTTTGCTATCAAAGTCGTCAAAGATTCAGATTTATGCATTTCTAATAAGAACATGTGAATATCCATCGTTATAGTTTAAATTGTTTCTCTTATTTTGGTATCGTTAAAAATTCATAAAAAAATCATCATACCCATACATATATCATATTTTATTCTTCGAAATTTTGAAATGTAAAATATAGGATATACAATTTTAAAGTATAATTGTTTTATCTATTTATGGTCGATTTTTCATTTGTTTTAACGGTTAATATTTACATAAAGTTTTATTAAATTAAACTACCATGATTTATAGCTGCAAATGCGCATTTATTATTGGATAGTATATATTTTGTTTCGTATCTAAAAGTATTTTGAAATTTTCACATTGTTACATCACCTACATATAGCTCACATTTTGTCAAATTCATCCAATTTAATCGAAGTTAAAATACATAATTTTATTGCTGCATATACGCATTTGATGGTGTATTTATATTTTTCTTTTCCATCTATTATTTTAGTCATTTTTAGTGTACAATTGCTGATTTATTCAAACTTTTTGTAATGCTTACTACTGAATCCAACATTTGAAATTTCGTAATTTTGGCCACTGCTTTACAGTTATGTATTTTGTTTCTTTTTTACATGTGTGATTTTCATTATCATGAGGTTGTTTTTACATTCCATTTGTGAATTTTTTTTGCTACATATTTTATTCATCCAATTTTTGAAATATAGAATACAGGATATACAGTTTTGTAATATAATAATTCTTTTATTTATTTATTGTAGATTTTTCGTTTGTTTTAATTTAACAAAAAACTTTATTATATTAAACTTCCATAATGACTAGTTGCAAATGTGCATTTATTATTAGATTATTTATTTTCTTTCATATCTTAAAGTATTTTTCAGTTTCTCATTGTTATACCATCTACATACAGACCATATTTTGGCAAATTTATACAATATAATCAAAGTTAAAATATATAATTTTATTACTGCATAGGTGCATTTAATGGTGTATTTATACTTTTCTTTTCCATCTATTATTTTAATTATTTTTGAGCACAATTGCTGCTTTATTCAAATTTTTTGTAGTGCTTACCATCCAAAATTTGAAATTTCGTAATTTTGGCCGCTGATTTACAGTTATGTATTTTTCTTCTTTTTTGCATCTGTGATTTTGATTATCATGAGGTTGTTGTTACACTCTTTTTGCGAATTTTTCGTCGTAAATTGTGAATTTTTCCTATTCTTCCATTTTTTGAAATATCGATTATAGGATGCACAATTTTATACTATAATTATTTCATTTAATTATGGTCGATTTTTCATTTGTTTTAATTGTTAATATTCAGAAAAAGTTTTATTATATATACAGGGTGTTTCATAAAAGATGGGCAAAACTTTAAGAGTTGATAGTACACTCCCAAACAAACAACTTTCATCAAAGAATGCATGGTCGGAATTAAAACGTAAAGGTGCTAGAGGGCGCCAAAGGTGATGTTGTTATACGAGGCAAAAACACACAGACCATATTTTGGCAAATTTATACAATATAATCAAAGTTAAAATACATAATTTTATTACTGCATATGTGCATTTAATGGTATATTTATACTTTTCTTTTCCATCTATTATTTTAATTATTTTTGAGTACAATTGCTGCTTTATTCAAATTTTTTGTAGTGCTTACCATCCAAAATTTGAAATTTCGTAATTTTGGCCGCTGATTTACAGTTATGTATTTTTCTTCTTTTTTGCATCTGTGATTTTGATTATCATGAGGTTGTTGTTACACTGCTTTTGCGAATTTTTCGTCCTAAATTGTGAATTTTTCCTATTCTTCCATTTTTTTAAATATCGATTATAGGATGCACAATTTTATACTATAATTATTTCATTTAATTATGGTCGATTTTTCATTTGTTTTAATTGTTAATATTCAGAAAAAGTTTTATTATATATACAGGGTGTTTCATAAAAGATGGGCAAAACTTTAAGAGGTGATAGTACACACCCAAACAAACAACTTTCATCAAAGAATGCATGGTCGGAATTAAAACGTAAAGGTGCTAGAGGGCGCCAAAGGTGATGTTGTTATACGAGGCAAAAACACACAAAGAACGATTAGGCTAAAAAACAAGGTGGAAAATCGCTCTCCGTAAAATCGTTGAACCTCTTAGCCATATTCATTGACTATCAAAATGTATATCAGCCTTATCCCAATGAGTGAGGGGCAACATATTGCGAAACGTTCCCTCCGCGATTCACAGTTGCACACTACGATCAGCGGCTTTTACGTACTAACCCTAGCGAAATTTTGCATACGCGTTCTTCTTCTTCCCCCTATCACATTTGCATGCTATTAGAGTCGTGCTTCTCCCGATAACTCGCACAAGGAATGGAGTTTTAACGTTTGCATGGACCAAATTTCCAAATGCACCACCTCTGAGTTTTATTTCTCACCATGCATTCTTTGATGAAAGTTGTTTTTTTTATGTGTACTATAACCTTTAAAAGTTTCGCCCATCTTTTACGAAATACCCCGTATAAATATATACATATTTAAGTTCAGTATTCTGTTCGCTTAAAAACTGGAAAACAATCTTAATATTTTCAAAAGACTGTGGCAAAATTATAATGTATGGTAAAACAAATACATAATTGAAAGATATTTAAATTTTACTAACAAAAAGTTTAATTTAAAAATTATGAAGCAATAAATATGTCTTTGAAAAGCATGCCTTAAAAATGATACTATTAAAAGTGTTTAAGATTGAAATAATTTAAACATATAAGTGCATTAAGATTACTTAAACTAACCCTAGGCACAATATGACTCTTCAATGGAAATAGTTTCTATGTTTAGATACCGTGTTTGAAATATTTCTATCAATAGTGCCAGTTTTTCAGTGCCCAGTTAATCTCACTTCGAGCTTCGGGTTACATTTTACCTGGAAGCCCCCCACAAAGTTCTGGTAAACAGACTTTGTATGCAATTAAGAAAGATCCCAAAGTCTTTTTAACACAACAACATGCAATAAATTTTGTGCACAGATAAACACTTATAGATACAATATTTCCAGACATGTATTAAAAATATATTTGACGCATAAAAATCAGAATTTAATAAAACTTTGAATAAAACACCAGTTTGACACTTCTTTTTTTAAGGAGGGGGGAGTTTCTTACCATTTTAATGAAATTTAATTTCACAGAGGAAGTTCATTAAGAAAAAAAAAAAAAAAAAAAAAAAAAACTTAACAAATAGTGGTGCATTTTTACCTTCCCCTTTTTACCCTTCTTCCTTCTCCAATTTAAAATTAAATTAATAATTTTTTATCATTAGTATTTCATACATTACAGTCATGATGATTTTTAGTGTGTTTACGCCCTCTATAAGAAGCGCCCGTGCTTGCTACCACTTTTCTCCTGAGTTAATCACGCACTGTTTTATTCTATTTTTCTTTTATTTCATCTTTCAATTAACTTGTTGAGAATGACATAAAGATTTGGATATATGATGAATTTGTGACGAAATAAGAAACGAGTCTTTTATTAACTATCTATAGTGAAGACGCCAAAAGCTTAAAGGAGATGTCGGTATTAATTAAGCATGTATACTTTATTTTTTCCTTTCTCTTAGCTCAAACTTTTTTATTATTAAGTGAATATTCTGAGAATGTTAAACGTTACAGTACCAAAAGCATTTTTTGAAGTAAGACAGTCTGTTTATATGCACTTAAAAGTTACGTTATAACAAAATAAGCAATTAAAAAATATTTTGGTACAGCGGAAACATAACATCAAAATAAAAACTTTATAAAAAATAAACAAGATAAAGAAACACAGAATTTTTTTTATCAACTGCCATATTCAGTTAAAAACAAATAAATGAACCTTTAAAGATGCTGTAAAAATGATGCAACCGAAACACTGAAAATTTAAGCAGATGCTGAAGATTAAAAGTCATAACTGTATTTAGAGTTGTTCGAAAGAAGATACCAGGTGCTACATCACTCTTCGGAGAAAACATTTTCTGTATACAAATATCGTGAAATTTCTATTAGAAAACTGCCATTTTTTGTTAGATTTCTTTTCCCTGTTTCTTTCTTTTAATTCTTTCCCCCCCCCCCCTTTTTTTATAAAGTACAGTTAATACAGGGCTCAAATTTTGAAGATGTGACGAATTAAGTGATGAAACAAGACAGAGCACGAAAATTCTCAATTATTATGTTAATGCTTTTATGTAGGTATTTTTTTTTTTTACTTTCTGGATTAAATTTTCCGTCTCCGCATCTAAAAAAAATCCCGCTATATAATCCTATTAGCCAAGTGACTTTAATCATTATTTTACACATTCTTCGAAATAGAGCAGGAAAAAATTATTAAACACTTCGGTTAAAGAATGGGAGAAAACAAAAAAAAATTAAAGTAGTATCAGGTGTTTAGAGGAGAAAAAATCACAACAGTAGAAAATTTTTTATTAATATTGTTGTAAGTGGTAAAGCTCAATGGGGTTCATAATACACAAGGACTTTTCGAAATTCGGTCAAAGAAATCTATTATTGAGTAACAAAGGAATAGCTGTAATAAAAATTAAGAAGTATATCCAATACATTCAGCTTTTTGAAAAGAGTGAATTCCATGATTTGGAAGGATTTTAGAAAATTCGCCCAAAGAAATATACAGGACTGAGTAAAATAAGACTGCCATTTTTAAACCAAATCTGGCTCATTTGATATATATTAAGAAGTGTAACACACAAGGTAAGCAACAATATGAATTTTACAATAAAAGTATACAGGTTAAAATCCATAGATCTTTATATATATAAATGCCATTCTCGATGCGTATATTCTTTATACAAGTCTTCAATTTTTGACCGATTTGCACGAAACTTGATATACATACGTTTTAGTACATGTGAAAGGTCACTATCAGCTTACAAATTATATCAGACTACTCTTTACCCCTTTTTTCAATAACCTGCCGTAGTTTATCATTATAGAAATACTCTTTTTTTTTTTCATTTGTTTTAGCCAATTTAGTTATGGAATATTACGCGAAAACAAACAAACGCTAAATTATTTACAAGGTTTAATAGCAATGGTGCAATCTTTTGTAATTGGGTTCCACGCATATTTATAAAATATTCATGCTTAAAAATTACTTTAAAATTCATAAAAAAATCAGTAAATTGAGATACATTTTTCAAACAAATGGAATTGAAAGTACTTTTTGTTTTCTATTCGGCGTTGGAAAAGTCGAATGTGCCATGTTTACAGGTTAAATGAATTGCAGTAAAAGCAAAATTTATGGGTAGGTCACTGCCACTAACAATATGATGCTAACGTTTCTCCTGGACATGTCTTCTTTATTTATGATTTTGCGTTAAGTGCAAACAGGCTAATCTTTCGTATTTGGGTTGAATGCAAATTTAGATATATCCATGCTTGAAAACTACTTTAAAATCCATTAAATATCAGAAAATTTAGATACAATTTTCAAACAATTTGCATTTGAAAGTACTTTTTTCTATTCGACAGTGTAAAAGATGAAATTGTGCTATGTTTAGAAGTTTAGAAAAATTGTAGTAAAAGCACAATTTATGGGTTAGGTCGTTGCCACCATCAGAATTATGTTAACATTACTCACTGACATATTTTTGCTTTATAATGTAGATATATGTCATACAAATGAGAATATCACTAAATGCTACGGATATGATTGATTTTCTTTTTCGTATTGCCAGGAAAATTGTATAATTTTCTTTCACAACCGGCAAGGAACCCGCGCATTCTAATATTTAAAGCTGAGGTATTTTACTATGGTTTCGACACAGTGGCGTACTCCTTTCTGATTGTCTTTTTAAGGATTTATGGATGCGAATGCACAAAGCTCCGTTATTCTGATTGGCGTATTATTTCATTTTAATTTATTTTACCTGGAAGATTCATGTTTGACACGGGAAAAGCCGGGTAGTTTTACTAGTATCTTATATAAGCAATGATGTTCGTAATTCAATTGTTAGAAACTTTCCGTAAAGGATTGGAAAGTTATTTTTTTTTTAAAGTTTAATGCAATATTTAATCCCCCCTACCCTCAAAAATGTAAGCATTTTTTTTTTCAGAGATGTTGTTGTACACAGGAAGAAAACAATATTTCGATTTGTGACCACTAGTCATCATTGCAGTTGTCATTTTATGGAAATAGCAATTTTATAACATATTAATGCTAGTTTAAAATATTTTTTGTAATATTTTTAAATTACAATAATTTATATGATCTAGATTTTATTTTTTTGTTTATTTTAATAAGTTGTCGGCATTTTTGAAACATAATTTTTATTTTTCGGTTTTAAGAAATAAATTTTAATTAGAATTTTTATAGAACTGTGTTTGTTCTTTTAATGTTAAACAATAAAAATCTACTTTTTATGTTAGTGATTTGATGCTCATATATATCTATGTCGAAGAGACACATTTTATATATTTTTCGTAATTTGATAAATGACATGAATTCCAAATCAATCACCTACCAAATGCAACAGGTAATGAGAATAGAAAATGAGTTTATCAATTTGCAAAAATTGACCTGATGTTTCTCATCTTGCCGTCAATCTTGCATTACCCAATCATATCTGTCTTAATGACTACATGTCTCTAATCCTGAAAATGACTTTTACCACGAAACACTAAAGAAATTGAGTATCTGATTATTCCCAGCAAAATGTGATGACTGATTGGGTAGTCAAGGTGAGTATATTGATGCAATAACTGGTATGTGTGTGTATATATATATAAATGAAGACAACCAACTATTTATGAGAAGTAACGGTAAGCACCGCTCCAACTCTGAGAAATGAGAAGCTACTATTTGTAGCCATAGTAACAAAAACAGGAATGAAAGCGCAGGAAAAAAAATTGTGAACACTAATGGTTCATTAATGTTCAGCTGCGGCGATGAGATATGGCACAAAATATTTCCTAATTCTCATTGAACTGTCATTGGAAGGTGAATGCCTGTTTGAAATATTGGAGCAATAATTAGTACGCTTTCCCCTAGACACCAATTATACCAATTTAACAATGCAGATATAAAAAAAATCCTAAACCGTTATAGAATTAAAAACATTAGTGAATTTCTCTACTAGATTAAACGAAAATGACCAATTCATAGCAAAAATTGGTCTATCAAATGAGAAAATAACGTAAACAGAATTTAATGAACTGCTTTTGTCAATCACATAGCACATAATTTCTAAATACATGAAATTTTGTGTCATTAAGTGAGTAATTACCGAAGTATATATTCAAGAGTATGACCAGCGGAAAAAAAGACTTTTTTTTAAAGAGGCCTATTTAACTGCACGTGCGAAATTTTTAATTCCAAAACATTTTATTAACTATTTTAGAAATGGTCTTTAGGGGTCGGCACATCAATCTCGAAGAAAACACATTTGTTAGCTTAAAAATAATACAATCTACACAGATATGAAAAAAAGAAATCGTATATATTTATGCCAATTATTATATATAACTATCAAGACATATGTTGCATTATTTTATTCAGCATTTGTTTAATTTTAGTCGAACATGAAATCGCTACTCTAATTATAATTATGCAATGGCTATATTCACCATTCCAAGACGCAGCAAAAGAATAGTATTTTGTTTTGTCTTAATTAATAATAATTGTCACTATAAGTAGGGGATTTTATTAACCCGTGATTTTTATATGTTATTCTGTATTTTCAAAATGTTATGCCTTTAACTTTTTAGGTACACAGAGGAAAATTTACAAACAATTCTTTTAACATATTTTGAATCAAGTGGCTTTTATATTTCTGCTTTTAGTCTCATTTTTATTTCAAATATTTCTTTGGGTGTGAAAAAAATACTCTATAAAAGGTGAGAGTTTTCCACTTCTAACTTAATAAAAAAAAATGTTACGAATATTTTGAATAAACAAAGATAAATCATGAAGAATTTCTTTTTACATAATTTAAAGCAGAAAAAAATATGAGAAATGAGCAATTGATTGAAGATTCACACTTACAATCACACAGATTTAAAGATTAAAAACTTATTTAAAATAACAATGTTCAAATTTTAGAAATTATTTTATTCGTAACGCGATGCCTATTTACTTTTTAAGTTCTTCAAAAAATGTTTTATGAATATTTGCATAATTTCAAGAAAAGTTATGAAGTTTTAGTTTTTGACATTTTGAAGCAGTAAAATTATGAAAAATGATCGATTGATTGAAGAAATATATTTAAAATTAGTGAGGCTATAATTATTATTATTTTTTTTTACTTGAAATGACAATTTTCAGATAGTAGAAAATATTTTTATTTTTAAAGTGATACTTTCATAAATAAATATCTTTATTTTGTTTCTGTATTTCAAAATGTTACTTATTTAAATTTTGTTTATCATATAAAGGAATTCTAAATACTGATCAGATATATGTCTGATAGTCAAATTTGACTCAATGAACAGCATGAGTTTTTCCAAAATGTTTATTCCTTGAAAATTTAAAGAAAATACACATTTTTATTTAAAATACTGCGTAATAAGTGATGTAAAGTTGTTTAATTATTTAATAGGTGGCAATGTAAAGATAAATAAATACAATTGCGTAGTTTGGACATAAATGCCCAAAAGAAATTCTACTAAACTTGAAATATATATCCCTCTGAAAAAGACTGAAAAGGATGAATAAAAAGTAGTTTTATAAAAAAAAAAAGTAATAAAAATTGAAAACAATTTTTTACTAACACTCACAAGTATGAGTAGTTTTAAGGAATGGCTCATGGGATGAAAAAACTTTCATTTATTTTTCGGTCAAACTCTATAAATCCACAGACCTTTAGTTATATAAACATAACGTGAGATTCTATAAAATTAAAAAAAGGAAAAGTTTTAAGAGCAGAGCTCACTCCAAAGTTAAAAGGATGAGGTAAAAATTTCATTGATTGATTGTGATAGAGAAGATAAGAGTGAAAAGTGTAATCAAGCGAGATGGGAAATCCGCTCGAAATGTATCTACGTTGGAGAAAACTGTAGATAAGCTTCAAAATTTAATAGAAGAAATATTTTTGATTCATTGAAAAAAGAAAAAAAGTCTACAGCTGGATAAACCTCACGGTGTGCCAACAGGAAACCCGTAGGATCTCGCACTTATCGATGGAAAAAAGATTAATCGGAGATTCGGGTTGATTAGATACGAAGAAGATAGACTTAGTCCAACTGAAGAAAGAATTGGTTTAACGGTAACACACGTCCACATATTTTTTTAAATAAAAGTCTCTGATATTATTTAATTATGAAATGCTTTTCAACCTTTTATCTGGTATATTGTTTGCTTTTTAAAATGTATTTCTATCTGTAACTTATTTTGAATTTTTTCTAATAAATATACTCACTCCTACTTTAACTCAACGATTCTCAATTTGTAAGATGGGACCCACAAGACTAAAAAAAAAAAAAAAAAAAAAAAAAAAGAAGAAGAAGAACGCGGAAGGGATGAAAGAGAAATTAAAATAAAATCACCGGAAGACAAAAAATAATTATATTGTTTATCTATTTCCTATATTATTCATAAAATGTTATTTCCAATTGAGTATTAAATTAATTATGTGATATTTTACTTCATAATTGGAATTGTGAGAGCGTTTTAGAATGAGGAAAATTGGTTGAAATAGATATTGGGGAAAGATGACTCAAGAACCAAAGTTTGAGGTTAGCTGTATAACCTTCCCCACCCCCTTAAGCTAGCAGGTAATGCACAAAACATTCTATTAACTATTACTCAAGCAAAAGTAAAGAAAAGGAAATCAGTCACAGAAATGAGTTAGGCAAGTGTGAAAAGTGTGCCAAACAGAACAATATTTATGTGAAAAGTTAAACAAGGTTTTACTGCTTGAAAAAATTGCTTTTTGGTTCTTTACATTTAAACAAGTTGACAATGACAAATAATATTCTTTTATTTTTTTTTTCTTTTTTTTTCAAATTTATTTGCTTTCTCAACTTATTGAAATTCGCTGCGGTATAATAAATAATGTTTTGAAATAGAGATATTGATTGAAAATACATCGTTTTCTGGCATCGTAACTTAAAGCCATTGACCCACTGAATTTCATATATTTATAGAAATGCTTTAGAAGTTGTTAGACTTGGAACAAAATATGAACAAACCTGTGAGGTTAGTAATAGAATGAGGGGAAAAAACAGTTTCAGCGGAAAAACAACATATGGCTTCACGTATTTCTCTTACGGCTTAACCATACTTGCAAAATCAGCTTTATGTGAGGAAAACTACGTAAAACAGCATATCTGTGAGAAAGTTCTGCAATTATACAGCTTTCCGAAATATCTATAAAACTGAAAAGTAAGTGGGTTCATCAACAACAATATGCGAAGTCACATTTGCGGAAGTGGAAGTATATTGTTAATAAACGTTTGAGATCTAAATTGTTTTAATCAAAAGAAATATGCAACCCATTAAGAACAGAGGCTAAAGTGATTTTTTTTAATTGATCTTTAGTTTTTTTCAGTATTATTTTTGTTAGTGGGTATATGTGTGTGCCAGAGAGAGAGATAAATCGCAATGAGTTAACACTGAATGGTAACTGTTTGAGATCGGTTGTCCAATGGTACGGACATAACCTGTACGGAAAATATTTCTATTGAATGGATATCGTTTCCATTCTCATAGAAGTTTATCTAATAGAATTTACTGATACGATAAGTAAATTTTACTTCACGTATACTGATACGTTCGCTTTGGCAATTGTACACATATATTTTCCTTTGCTATTATGCAGAGTCATATTTAGAAAGAATTTCGGATAAAAAATATTCTGTTTTGAATTGTGCAGATAGAAATACAACAACAACAACAACAACAACAACAAATATGTTTCAAGTTCATTTGTTGGATTTTCCTATTTAAATAAAAACATAGCCTCAGATAAAAACAAATGCATAACCAAATGACAAAGTAAAGATAATTGTGTAATTAAACATACTATCTCTTCCTAAATAAAAAATTTCTATGCTGCAACGCAGTGAAATTTTCCTGTGCAACTAACTACACGCAGTGGTACAAAACCGTGGATAGGAAAGCCTAAATTTCGTCAATAATTAGAAACCACACAAATTTACCCTCTATAAAACAAATTTACATTCTTATATACATTTAAACGTTTTATATAAAAACCTTTCCCTTAAATTAATTAAACTATTATCTATTTATGCTTACTTTTAATTTTTCATTAATAAAACATAACATGCAGTGGAGTGTCTTACACAGTGAGACAGTGTACACAGTAAAATCGAGATGCTTTTAAAACAAAGCTTGTGCCAGTATCGCTTGATGTAAGGCTGTTCAATGATAATCTATTCAGATTGTTCGCTGATGACATTTAAGTTGTGGATTTTGTTTTGTTTGAAAGTTACGAAAAGAAAGTAATTTTTTAGACCGCAATGTTACTTATTAAATTCTGTTACAGACCATATATCTTCAGTCTAACTATATGCAGTATTTCAGTTCGAATATGATACATATGCTGCCTGTTTTTTCAATTAATACCTAGGAGATAACCGTTTCTTTCAACAAATCAATGTAGTATACACTGAAACATGGAACACTGGTACACAGGAAAAATGTGTCCAATTGTGTTTCATTTACATGGAATTATATTTATCCTATAATATGCTTTATATGTTACTTTAATATATTTTTATGCTTTTGAAACATGATAGTTCATATATAAGGGCTCTAATTTCTCACTTTACCACCACATACCAGCTACAGATTCCAATCCCCTGATTTATTAGTTGTTTGTGTGCCTTAAATATTTCTACATTGCAGTTGTTGATAAACTGATGCTCAGAAATTCAGACTAGATGGATGAACTTGTCGATGAAACAAATAAAAAAAATCAGTATTTCCCTACTGTATAATACGAGTGGTGCACAGTTACATGAATTGGAAGTCGCTTTTAATGGAATTTTATTCATGTTTCTATTCATGTTTATTACTAAATTTAACATGCAAGAAGCTACCAATAAGTATATGTAGAATAACTGAAATTTCTTCTGTCGATTCTAGGCTCTTAATTAACATTTATAAAAAATCTGTCTCATTGTGTTCGAGTCTTCTCTATCCATAATTACGTCATACTACTCGTTTCAAATAATTAAAAAGTAACTTTCTGCAAAATAAATATTCGCAAAGCATTAATAAAAAAAAATCGCTGACACCTTACTTTTAATAAGCTATGAGATTCGTAAGATATAGAATAATGTTTAAGTTGATATTCAATTACAATTAAAGAAACATTATTACTTTTTATGTATTTTCTGATATTTGTAACATGATACATCTAAGATGCAACAAAATTATTCGCTAACGTTAATAAAAATTCCAACTTTAAAAAAGTTTTTAAAGTAAGGAAAGTAATTTATAAAATTAATAATAACAAGTGAGATTACATTAAAAGAGTTTAGCATTTAATTTTTTTTCGGATGCCTCAATGAGACGAGACGTTTTAAAAAGTATCTAACAGTTTATAAATGATATCTTGGAGAATACCAACATCCTGTTTTATTTGCAGCGAATATTAATAGGGGCGAAAAAATATTTCTCATGTCTGTCAGAAGAAGCTAGCGAAAAATGTTAAAGGAATTTGCCGGAACTGAGACTTCTTATCTAGAAAAGAGAAGGTTTTCTATTGATTTAAATCCTACAACGATCCTTCTTCACCTTCACTAATGGGCAATTCTTACAAACAGATGTCTCTGACTCAGAACTAACGATTACAGGCCCAAGTCTGCACTTTGCTAAAGGGTTTTTATACAGAAAAAGCAAAGATATGAAGCGAATAATTAAGATGTAAGGAACTAAACTGGATGTAAGGAACTAAAGACAAATGTAAAATCTGTTTTAATGCCATTCCCTTCCTTCCGATTACCAGTCCTAATGAGAGAGAAGTACGGCCAATCTTTAACGGAAAGAAGCCATTCCTTGTTGCTTATCTCTTTTCAAAGCAATCGAAATGATAAAGGGAACCATAGATAAACTTCAGAAAGGAAGAAAAATTTTGGAAGAAATAGACACGCTTAGATATCTATTGCGATAGTCAAAAGTGGTATTAAAAGAAAAGGGGGGGGGGGGTGTTACACAAAGCATTAGCAACAATGCATTGATCCACGTTCTTCCTTATGAACGGATTAAAGAATTGCTCGCACTTTGATCGTGTAATTTAAATGAAAAATGTCTTTATGTTACCATAAATATGCTCACTTAACGACTAACTCGTGCTTCAACTATCCATATCATCAATGAGACCATTACGATTCATGATGTCTCAGAGAAAGAAAAAATATCATTAAAAGGTTTTTCGAGTCTTTTAAAATACTTATGCATACATTGCGATATCAACGAGAGATAAAGTTCGCTGTGTAACCTAGTAGTATAGCAAAAATAAAAGAAAAGAAAAAGGGAGTTAATCTAAATAATACAATGCCCTGCGTCATTTCATAAAGCTAAGTAAAATGTCACGATCCTTAAAAAAATATATATATTAATGCGTTTATATGCATATTGAAACTTCGCCACGAGATGATAAAAAAGAAACCTTTAATTTAGTAAGAACTCATCTTTGTATAATTCATGAAATAAAGTTAAAACAATTATAGATTTTATTTTCAGAACAGTGACATCATGGTACCGTCTGTTTTGGCTTCTTCCGATTTCATTCCTATTCATAACAGTCATATCCTTTTCTGCCACACTTTATTAAAGATGGAGATCTTTAAATTGCTTGGCAGTAAACAAAATGCACTGCTGGTTAATGCAGAGTTTGTGTATTACAAAATGAAATTGGGATGCTTAATTTATAAATACTAGATATAGGTTATTTCTCTTTAATTACCTTTTTACAGCAAGGAAATTAAGCGAATATTCTGTAACATGAAATACCACCCCATGATTATTGGGAATGTCCCATTTTCTTAACCAAAAATAACAGATATAAAACACTTTCGCTTTAAAGGCATTTAAAATAGGGTTTATTTAACTTAATTCTTATATTTTGCATGAAATATAAGTTCTAATAAACACTAGAAAACAGTCTGTACTGTGAATTCTCTATAATACATTGGCGGCACATGACAATAAAATTCGATTGTTTGAGACAGTTTTGGACAAAATGAATCACCAACATCTTTGCAAGCCTGGAATTATCACTAGCTAATGTTTGTTCACTTGTCTCACTCGTCTAAATTAAACTCGTCTAGCCGAATATTGCTAAGTTCTGGATTATGGATTGCCATATTTAAACCATAGCATGCTCCTTCTGAGTATGTTGCGAACCTTTTATACAGGCACTCTAGCCCGTACGAGTGACAATATGCAGTCAAATGAAAACACTTAACAAATCAGCCATTAAGTATCTTAAAAATAGTCAAGCGACTAGGCTGTAAAAAATAAAGACTGTAAATATGTCACTTAGCACAGAAAAAGAGCAGTTGCTGTAATTTACAGCAATAATAGCTGTAATCACTGGAGACCGACAGCGACCTCTGTTGGTGTGTTTACCATATCACAAATGAGAGAAGAAAACATGGGCATGTGCAGCGCCAGATATCGTCACCATTACACATTACATGTGGGCGGATGTATTTACAGTTGTACTTTTAATAATTGCAACTGTTTCTTGGATATGGATACGCATATTTAATACATATTTTAAAGAATAGAAGTAAGTTTTATCTTTTTGTTTCCTTTATCATTGTTTTATTAACATTATTTAATTTCTATTATATATTTGTAAGATACAAATTTAGTTTTTAAGCCACGTGTATATCACGGTAATTGCTTTCAAGTCATTTGCCCAGAATAAGTATTTTGTCTTAAATCATAAAAATAGATGGTTTTGCTTGTTTTTCTAGTGTTTATCTAGTTTTCTTTATCTCTTAGTATTTTTTTAGAGTATTTTGTTATTATTTACGTATAACATGTGATTAAGTATAGCAGGTAAACTTTATGCATCCAGATTTTTAAAAGAAGATATCTGTTCTTTAACTATGTCGTATTCCGTGATTATGAATTTTTCAAAAATAAAATTTATGCTTTTGTATTCGAATATTCTTTCTAAATCATATTATTATTTTACTTTTTTATATTATATTTAACAGTTTTCGGTTGAATTGCTGTGTTTATTTATATATTTTTATTTATTTAATGCCTTAATAAAGTTCACCAACTATCAATAGCAGTTTTCTACTACTGAGCTGAGTTTCACCAGTGATTTTCAGATTTTACTGATGCTTCTTTTTACGTGCATTTATTTTCAATTTCCTTTTTTGTTATTTTAAAATAATTTATTACGAGTAATCTGTATGCACTATTTTGTTAATTCATAAAAATATTCCAAGAGTTTGTTTACTATTATCGCAGCATTAATTAGCAGTATCTCGTTTATTGCTTTTGTTCATTAGCTATTTTATCACTCTTAATTTTAAAATTGGTTTATGGGAAGAAATTTGTTTTCTTATTTATTCTCTTTAATTATAATTAGAGATATATGAAAGTTAATTGACCTTGTGCTTTTTCGTTGTTGTTGTCGTTGTGTTCAATTGTAATTGCACATGACGAATTTATAGAATTAAATGTTGATTTATAAAAAAAATAGCGTTTATTTTCTTATAAATGAAGCTTTCGTATGAACAAGTTGTGTACAATAAGCTATCTTGTTATTAATTATTTATGTTTGATTGTTTAAATACCAGAAAGTTTTTACACACATTCAGGAGGAAGGGGGGGGGGGCATATTGATTGTATTTAATAAACAAAACCTGAATAATAAAGTGACTTAGTAATAAAGTAAACAAATTAAAAGCTATATAAGTAAACCCTTCCTTTGTTACAATTTACTGAAAAACATTTTATCTCTACGCAAATGATTTAAATTTTTAATAGTGATACTCGTGACTAAAAAAAATTTTATTTTACATATTTATAACAGAATTATATAATAATGATGTAAGTAAACAAAAAGGCACTCTAAGTCTTTAAACGGTGTCTCACTATCAAATAAGATTAAAAAAAAAAACAAACAATATACAGGGTGGGAAGACGGGGGGTGTAATAAAATATCAACATCAAATGCTAAAAATGTTTCAGATATGATGTTAAGATTGCTGTAAAATTAATAGAAAAACAACTGTTGTAAAACGCACAGCAAATACTGCTGTAAAATTTACAATTTTGCTGCAAGAAAAAAAATTAAACTGCAAAAATTCTGTAAAACTTACAAATTTGTTGTTTGCCTATAAAAAAAATTACTGTAAAGTTACAGCAAAATGTTCTGGCACCCCTATTATAAGCATTACTTTTTAATGTAAAAATACATCTTTTTTTTTTTTTTACAATGTACTAATATATGTGACTAAAGAAAGTCGCAAGAAACTGTTTGTTGAATGATGATGACATAAAATCTAATGAGAGAATGTAACGTAAATGCAAGAATTTTTCTCTTCTTAAGCAAAGAATAAAACGACGAGATCTTAATTTCAAAACCCATTTTTTTATGAAATTTCTTATGGAATACATGAAATGAAAATCTTTATTGTTACCAAAATGTAAGAGGGGGAGGAGGATAAAACTGCAGTAAAATTAACTGCAACAATGCTGTAGAATTTACAAATTTGCTGTTTGCCCATAAAAAACAAAATTGCTGTAAATTTACGGCAAAATGTTCCAGCAACACTATTGTAAGCATTTTTCTTTTACTGTAAAAATACTGCTCTTTTTTACAGTTTACTAATATAAGCGACTAACGAAAGTAGCAAGAAACTGCTTGTTGAATGATGATGAGAACATCTAATGAGAGACTGTATAACGTAAATGCAAGAATTTTTTTCTTCTTAAGCAAAGAATAGAACGACGAGATCTTAATTGTAAAATCCACCTTTTTATGAAATTTCTTATGGAATACATGAAATGAAAATCTTTATTGTTACAAAAATGAAAGAGTGGGAAAATGTATTAAATAATTAAGTCAGAAAAACTGAATCTTGCAAGTGAATTATGCAAAATTAAGACAAATTGACATTTAAATGAATTGGATTGAAAAATATGTACATTTCAACCGGAAGTCATTACAGCATCCAACGGGTTCTCATGCCACATTAAAAGCAGCTGTGATGGAATTTAATCCAGTGGTCGTTTTGCATGTTTTAAAGTCGTGATATACACATCTAAAGCTAAAGGGAAAGGATTCTAACCGCAATTAGTAAATCTACACCTTGTCAGATGCAACACGATACCATCTTTGAGGTCATTAAAATCATCCCCAAGAAGAATGCAAGATTACTCAGCTAAATTTTCTGGCCAGAAAAGATGCTATCGTAGTTGCTTAAAATAATAATGGAGGATTTTTTGGTGATCAGCTAATTAATAAGAATTGTTTGCTTTTCTCATAGGCTTTACGTATCATCGTTAGATATAATGCGCAAAAAAGAGCTCTTTGTTGATAGAGGAATTTGAGGAGAGGGGGCACTTTGGAATTTTTGTATGCTCAAATCTCCTATGATTTTAAAAAGGGTTAAACATCAGCATGTTTCTGAAGATTATTTCGCTGATTTCAGCCTTTTTTTTACATCAAGAATTACATTGAAGTATAAAAATTGTACTATATTTTTGGAGAATACCTTGAAATACCCATGGAGACCACTTGATATTGAAGTAAAGCGATATTTTACAAGCAATATTGCAGCTAAAAATCAGGCGTTTGTTATATACATGTTTTAATTTTAGAAAAAAAAATCAAAATGAAAAAAAAAAAATACTGTAATTGCTGTGTGCAGTTATTGCCGCACTATTCATATTAATTATACTGAATATTTATTAATATGGGTTATCTAAGTTATCTTCATACGATGAATTACATAAATATTTTCAACAGACATGGTAACGATAATATATAACAAGCTACTGTGATTTTAGAACATACCAGAATGACGCATGAAAATTAAAATGAAAGCTTACTGTTAAATATATGGTTAATACTATGTGTCATAAAATCCTGAAAAAAAAAGTCTAAAAAACCAACAAATTGACGTACCTAAGTGCGACTTACACCGTAACCCGTGTCAAAGAGTAAGAATTTTGTTTGGTACAAGAGAAAAACAATCAAAACTGCCCCCGATAGGTGGCGTCATAAGGGTCTACGTTATCGCAAGTTACAGTTGGTTGAATGGGATTTAATGGTTCTAAATGTCTTTACGAATATGCTTCGACAACGAAAGACATGGAAACATTAAGATTATACAGTAGGTATACGTTTACATTTGAGAATTCATTATAAGGACAAAGGTTCTTTGTGTTTTCCACCGTATGCAAAAAAATCTTTACAACCTTCATTGTTAAAATAAACCAACTTCAGCACTTTAAGCAATATCCCTCAATGAAAAGTAATAATTAAAAAAATATAGTAATTGAATCCGTGCTAAAGAAGCAGTCCATAAACTTCGTCAATGGTTGTTTCCTATCTTCTTTTAAAAGAATATAATATGCATATTTTGAGGAAAGAAAACTGTGCAGTGAAATTTATCTGTGGAACTTTTAACTTAAAAAAAAATAGAAATAAAAATAAAATAAAATAATATCCGATTATTTCACAAGTCTTAAGGTGAAAACCACACTCCGATATATGAATTAGTTAATGCTTTATGAATTTTTAAATGCAGCCAGGCATATGGGACAGACAATATATAGAAATATAAGAAAATTTCTATATACCAAAGTGTGTTTTACCTTATTTATTTAATTGTTTCGAAAAGTTTTAATACACTTGAAATGTTTATTATGTAAAAAATCTTTAAAATGTATAAATCAGATTTAAGAAATATGTTTAATGTGTAAAATGATCTCATGTATCAAATAATTATATATATATATATAATAATAGCACTATAATTTAAAACGAAATGTTATCTTTAAGTCTAAGGAAGTACAAACATGTATTAAGTTACCATATCGGAAAAATATCTGCAACTGCTGAAGCAATAGAAGTGTATCTACTCATCTCCTGACGAGTTCAGATGGAAAAAAACCATGCAAGTTTTCTTTTCTTCCAATCTAAACAATGCACTGAAGGATAGTCAGTTTCTATCATTTTCTTATTGCCTTATTATTTCTTTCTTTAAATCTAAATTTGGAAGTTCAAGTTGAGGAATGATATTAGTCATAAATTTATATAAAAATGAAGGTTTCGTTGACAGAATTATCGAATTGTATTAGTCTAAAATTGATCTTTACAAAAGCGTTTTTAACCTCTTCAGACCTGAGATACACAAATGTGTGGATCTATCTATTCTTTTCCTCATAAAAACTAAACTGTTTGATTTTTAATATACTTCTATATAGCTGAATGTTTTTTGCTTTCAACAAAACCAATAAATGCGAGTATTGAGGCTTATTTCCTCGTAAAATAAATGTTATTTTCATCTGAGTGTGAAAAATGCCTTCAAGACAGTGTGGTCAAGAAAGTAAGAAATTTTCATATTTAACTTAAACCATTCACGAAAGAAAAAAAAAAAAAAAAAAAAAATTGAGGAATTGTTGATCATTCACTTGTTTAAAGCCCTTCAGTTTGTTATTTCGTGAATTTAGGTTACTGATAATTAAATTGATATATTAATGGGGCTAGTAATTTTAGGTCCATATTTATGAACCTAAATTACCAGCCCCCTAACGTATAAATTTCATCATTTCTTTCTGTCATCTACTGTGTCATTTTGTTTGTGCAAAAGCAAGGAATGTGTATTTGTAGCGTTATTTATCTTCTGGTTTCAAGAGGTTAATCAGTGTGACTTATAAGATCCGAATTAAAATGGGACTAAGACAGAAGTAGAATTTTGTTAAGAAAAATAAATAAAGAATCGAATCAGATAAAATGTTGCTCTATTTTTCAAAATACTGTAAAACTCAATGAAGCTGAATGGCATGGGAATGAAAAAATTAAGTTTTAGACAGGTTTCCATCTTATCAGGTACACTGTCAGCTATAATTGTATTGTATTTCATAAGTTGGGATTAAGACCATTTTGCGATCATTCAGGATTGCATTACTAAGAAGCCCTGTTTTCACAGGTTTAATTGTATTAAAAAACGAAATAATTAACGCATATTTCTTCCTTCCTGGCATGATCTTTTTAAAATGGACGAATCCTTTTTACAGTAAAAATTATTTAAATGAAGAAACTATTGATAAAATTTTATAATAAATTATAGGTAAAAAGGTAAGGTAAAAGGTAAATGGTCATTTTTCAAAAACGTTACTGAAATGTCTTTAAATAAAATAAAACTGTGATAAAAAGTAATTTAAATAGGTTTAATTTTATAATATTAATACGCTTCTCAGTTTATATTATTCATTTAAAAGTCATACAATTGTATACATATGCATAACAACATCAGTTTATCCTGAAATTGCAGCATAAGGTATACGTTATTTTCAAAATGCATAAATTTTATAAAATTTTCCATTCTAAAATTTACAAACTGTAGTACCTTCAAAAGGTTCAGGAACAATAAACACTCAAGCAGGTGCATGTAAAACAGAGAGGCCGGAGTTAAAAGCTGGAATCAACTTATAGCAGTTTTAGACTATGTGATTACAATAAGATTGGTTGGAAGATTGATACAGCCTTGTGCAATGTTAAAGAGAAAAGAAAAGAAAGAAAGAAAAAGTTAGACAGTTGGTTTGAACGAGTTGTTTCATCAGAAAACAGCATTAAAGAGGACAGGAATATGATATTTTAAAATTTAATTGTACTTAATTAAATAATAAATAACAAACTGCAACGTAGAAAAAGAGCTAAAAATGGGGAAATGCTGCCAATGATATTTCATTATGGAATTGAAAGGAAAACGAAAAGGCTTTCAAAAGCTTAGAGTTAAAACAAAAGCAAAATCACATTTCTTCAACTAGGTTTCTTTATAGGTTAAGAGTTTTAAAAGCTGACAATACAGATTTAAGGACGATCAATTAACTATATTCTACTGGGTGATTTTCGAGGAAAACGAGAGCTGCTATATTTCTGTATTACAACGATATTTTTTCTCACTGTTGTTTCATTAATATGAATTAAAAATCTCCGTATTTCAAGTAACTAAGCCACGAGGCTTCCTGCTCTTTGAATTACGATGTTGACGATGAGTATATATGATTTTAACCATAAACTAAAAAATTAGGCAAATTTGTTTAAATTTGTTTATATGTCTAAAATAAGTATTTTGAGCATTTTTTTTTTAATTATATATATTCATATATTTTTTTTATAATTGTATCTATAAGTCTATGGAGCATAATTTTACTGTTCTGAAAAACCTTCATTTGAAACTAAAATTGCTTTAAAAGAATAATAAAAGTATTGAAATTTTCAATAAACGGATCTGTACTATTTTAAGAGCTGTAGTTCTTGATTACGAGACGACAAAAGGAAAGAAGCATCTTCTTCGTAAGGCTGCTTTATGTATGACAACATTTCTAAATATGAAAGATATTTTTTTTGTTTCTGCGCTTCTTATAAAAGAAATAGCTTTGCACAATATCCTCACCAGAGTTGCAAATTGGTATTCTGGCAGTCGAAACACCTCTGCGATTATCCACCCTCCGTTATTTTGTTATCACTCATGGAGTCAAACTAAACGGTATTGGTTGCCTAAGTTGAATGACTCTTTAATAATTTGAGCTGAAAAGAAATTCATTTATTTGCACCAAAACAAGACTTAGATTTAGTTGAAGACTTAGTGTTATCCAACTTTCGGTTAATCGAGATCCTAAGGCACATACACACGTGTTGGTAACATTGGAGATTCGTTGTCACTAAGTAACCTGTTGAATTCCTTAACTGACTGAGCTGTCACAATCAGACGTGGCAGGACTGCAAACTAGTAATTCAGGCGTAAATTATGGTGGGAAATTGGTTCAAGGTCTTGAGTGAACGAATGAACAGCGCAAAAGACGAAGATAAAACGTCTTGCTTAAAGAAGCAAGTGAAGGAAAAATGGATTTGTGGGGCAGTGTATTCCGCGTGGGCGGCGTAGCAAAGTTATTTTGGCTTCAATTTTAGCCAGTCAGTCGGCTTTACTAAGTGAGAGCATATGTATTAGAACGAATGAGGGAGGAGATTTCGTGAGGATTTATTGCCACAACAGCCATCCTCTTTGTATGCAGCTGAGCTTTTGGATATATTTATATCCCTTGCGTCCTTTCAAACCCACTGCTAGTCTCTGAATGTGATCCAAAACAGAGTGTAATATTAAACACGTGTGACTCTAAGGATAAGGTGATGATTTCTGTCCACTAACTGATGCTATGATTTAATCTCAGTTTTTGCTTTTTTTTCAAATACTTCAAAAAATATTTTTTTTACGACAGCTTTTTAAATTTTGAACAATGATACTCTTTTTGTAATTAATAACACTTGTTTATTTTTTTATTTCAAAATTTTGCTTTCTTTGTTTTCAGTTTACTTGCCAAGCTTTATTTATTTATTGATTTTTCAACATTCTTCCAAAAAGCTAGTCAGTAATAGACATCAGTGTTTCTAAATGGTTGTTCCATAAAGATTTGGGATAGCAACTTAAATTTTAAATTACGTTAAATTAAATTAAGTAATTCCGTTCTCGATTTTGCATTTTTAAATCATGTTTATTTTTATATAATTAAGTCTATTCTCAACTGCTCTGCTCAACAAGCGCAAAACATTTTGACACATTTACAAATTCATTTTTTAACGGAAAGGTATAAAATTGGATGGCCTGACTATGGAAGCGATTTGGAATCGAACTGTGTTTTCCCTTTTTTAATAAATAAATTACGCATTGAGTTATAAGCGATTTTGATCACGTGACAAAGACGTTTCCCCCCCTTCCTTGAGTGGTTATTATTCTTTCGCGCGGAAATTCGGTCCCAAACGCCCACTTTGACACTATTTTCTGAAAGATGTATTGCGTTTGCAAAAAAAAAAAAAAAAAAAAAAAAAAAAAAAAAAAAAAAAAACGGAAAGCACACCTCAATTACATAGTTTCTGAACAACAACGCCTGCTAGTTTCATGCATTTTCGAACAAAAATGAATTAGTACTTATGTCATAAAGTTGCCCTCTTAGATTTGAGAACAGCCTTAATTATTTCTTCTTATGTTGATTTATAAGAATTCGACATTGATATTCAAGATAGAAACAATCATGCTCATTTTAAATGAAAAAAATATTTAAACCTCATTTTTCTTTTTTTATATTTTACACTTTTAAATGTTTTAAATGTCGCAATTTTAACTCTTTCGAACAGAAGGTCAATTTCAGACTAAAGGTCGATCTCAGACTCAGAGTAGGCAGTGTGATTTTATACTAAATTAAACTTAAGAACATTTTGAATTAAAAGGAGGATTCCAAAACTCTGCCTTTAATTGGATTCAATTGAAAACTGAAATAGCTGACGGTTTTCATGCTGCAGTTATCAAGAGAGACAAACTATGGTACTTGAATGTACTATGATACTTGGATGTCACGTGATCAAAGTAGCCTGAAAAGAAGTTAGACAATGTTAATCATGTGACAGGATGGTTCTACGTCGCTCCTTTCGTTGTCTTATACAAAAGTTTTAAAACTAAGTTATGATCTTCAGTTTCCAAAGATATTTTATTTTAAAATTAATTGAACATTTTTACAGTGCTAGCAAAAAATGAAGCAGAAGTTATCATGTTATGAAGAGGTTTTACTATATAAAATTAATTTAAGAATACATTCCACTGATATGCACCAGAGACATATCTTTTATTGAATGTCACTTTAATCATGATGTTGTACAAACCGTTATCGTTATAACTTATAACTAAATGCAACTGTGTTTTTATGGATATTCTTTCATTTTTTTCTCATCCACAATTTTATCATAAATTATGCATTTTATTTCAGTTTCCTCTTTTATTTTTCTTTCATTCACATTTACCATTAATCTTTCTCTTTTCTCTCTCGTTTCATTTTTTTTAAATATTTTTCCCCCATACAACATTTTCTTTTAATTTCAGTCAATCACAAACATGCTAATATGTATGAAACGGTTAGCTGACGTATAGTTAGTTAACGATAAAACATTTTACTTCAAATCCTAGTTTTTTAAATAAAAACATCAAAATCGTTTAAACCATTTGTAATCTCTTTCTGTTTTTTTCCCTAGTAGTGTTTTCCAAAATTGAAAATCTGTTTTAACCTCTTAGAATCACATTAAAATTGTTCAGGATAAAAAGAATAAAAAGTGATAAAAAAAGGAAAAAAAAAACACTCGGATAAATTCTGTTAATTAGTATCTTGCAAAAGCCCATCGCATAGTAACAAACAAAAATAAAGCTCAGATTAGAAAATATTAGAGATTTAAAAAGTCACTAAAAGCTGTTAACGATGTGAAACATAGTTAATGTCGAAACTGCAGAAGAGGACCTGGAGGCAAGCTCTTTTTTTTCTTCCTAAAATAAAAAGATGGGGCGGGTTTGCGTTGGGCCCTTAAGGGTTACGTTAATTATATGCTAATATACAACACATTTTTTTTATTTAATATGTCACGCATTCTTTGATCAGATGAAAACGAAAACAACCCATTTGAAATTTCTACGACGTGAAATATATAATTTTATCATTAAAAATATGTAGTGTAAAAATTCGTTTTGATATCTCATTGTTGCGTTAGCCATAATATTTGCAATTCTTTTACCATTTGAACTATTACCATTCATATATGCGTTATGTTTTTAAATATATACTAATATCACCGAAGGAAAATTCTGAAAGCAATCCTGTGCACACGATCATATGTAATTTCAGTACCATATAAAATATATTCTGTTTGGATTAGCTGTCATCAGTAATAAAAAACCATAAGAGCATTTCATAAGTATATTAAAATTTAAATCCGATGCAGAAACATTTTACGTGGGAGTAACGTAAGTTAGAATACAGGTTAGTAGACAGACAGACAAATGAACCAAAATCGCATATACTTTTCTGCGCATTGGAAAACTTTTAAAAGAAAAACTTTGATCTATATGTCTAATCTTAAATGAAAAAAAAATATTTAAAAAAACTATACTGTAATGTCTTAGACGTAAACTGAAAATCAAGTACACTTTTTAAGGGAAAAAATGTGTGGAGGATATTGTATAAAATTTATTAAAAAACAGTGATAATCTTCATTTTTCTTCAGATAGAAAAATGAAGATTCTTTATATTCATTACAAAAAAAAACAAAAAACAAAAAACTACTAGATTTTTGATAGCGATTAATTAGCAGCTCTCTTCATACAGTGACTAATAGCAGATTAGTATCAAAAATCTCCTTGCTAAGAATATTTTTCCCTCATTGTGTAAACTGCTCTCTGATATTAATCACCTTACGAAGAAAACTGCATATTGTTTGCTCTTGAAACAATTCTAGTGAGTAATTTTATACATTTTATGGAGAAAAAAACCCTTATATTACATATAGATTATTCAAAAGATATGCTGATTAGATTTCTTAAAAAATACCATTATGAACTTTCTGCGTTTTTAAGTGTTTTTCCAATTTTAACTAACTTCGCACAAGATAAATTCCATTGGTCTCGAGCCCATTTATCTGCCCTGTACTTAAAACGCAAATGTTTTTAATTTTCACACTTGCGATATGAATTCTTAATTAATAATTTTTACTAAAATATTAAATAACCATTATAGTTCATGTGTTACTCCCATGTAACAAGCTCGGTTGTAAACGCAAAATAAAATAAATAAAAAATACAGACTATAATAAAGTCTACTAAAGAATGCATTTGCAACGCATTAAAATTTAGAACCAAGGCTGAAACTTTTGACTGCTATTCATCGATGCTATTTGACATACAATTAGATCTATTGGAAAGCAAACAAAAATATTAATTTAAAAATGATCACGTGTATAAAAACATATTTTGTTTTATTTTGGTGAGAATTGCGTGGAAAAAAAAAAATAGTTTCATTGTTCTGATAAATTTATCCTAAGAAATACAGCACAGCACATCTAAAAAATCTAGACAATACTAGAAAAAACCCTACTTTAGTTGAGTAATAATAAAAGTTTAGGAGCACAACAACGTTTATATATGTTTTCGTAGAAAATAAGTAAAATATACAAAGAAAAAACACGTAGCAGTAAAAAAGAAAAGTGTGTAGCAATGCACATATTGTAAATATACTAAATGAAAAGAAGACGCATTTATAATTACGTTTAATGATATTAGGATAAAACAATAAAAACTCGATCATAAAAAAAAAAAAACAAAAATCCTTCTACGAACAGATAAAAAAAAAAAAATGGCACGCGATACGGAAAGAGTACATTACTTATTACTCGCGCCACATCGCTGTAGACTAAATACTACCTATTAGGTAATCTCTGTCAAAAAACTTGAAAAAAAAATGACGATCCATTATGATTGATATCACGTCGCAAGGCAGAATATATGTATGAAAAAAGTTTTTATTTTGAAAGGGAAGTAGGCGTCAACATTGATCCTTGAA
The DNA here is from genome assembly GCA_963932465.1 of Maratus speciosus. Taxonomy (NCBI): domain Eukaryota; kingdom Metazoa; phylum Arthropoda; class Arachnida; order Araneae; family Salticidae; genus Maratus; species Maratus speciosus. Next base: position 486,270,950 of record OZ010787.1, read on the forward strand.
ATGCAGATTAACCAGCGGCACTTAATTTTTATTAAAATGTTGATGAACAGCAAATGCTTGCGGAATAAATTGTTGCCGTTTCATTTGCCCCAAAATTAATTAGTAAAGAGCTAAAAGCAACGGGTGCATTTTCAAAGGCAATGGAGATTTTAAGATGATTGGAAAGGTTGTTTTGGTAAGATAACAATGCAACTTCGACGTACTTCCAAATAGTGCTTTTAAATAAATATTTTTAGAATTAAATCGAACATGAATTTAAAGAGTTCGTAGAATTGAAATTCTTTTAAACAATGTTTTCGGTGAATTTGTCATTGCAGTTACTTACACCATCTTTTATCCTTTAGAATAAGTGGTTTAATGGCTGATGTAACGCTAGGCATTAAGAACATGTATTCGTGCAGTTTTAAAACTGTTTATAACGGTGCATTAAAAGACATGGGGCCAATAATCATAATAAGGATGTACACTTTTATTGATTTTTAAATTATAGAATTAGCTACAATTTCCCTTATTTTGGAAATACGCCAATGTTCTTCGAAAATGTTTAGCGCATAAACATGCAGCAGGCATATAAGTTAGGGTTATAATTTATTTTCATCGAAACAAAATTATTGAATATTTGCTTGTAGTTCTAAGAAGAATTTATTAATGAAGGCTATTTAGTAAAAGAAAATCTACAAACGTTTTAAAGTAAAAATATTAAGGTCAAAATTATTTAATAATTAAAATTAAATAGCAATCAATCATTTATTTAATATATTTTCAGAGGGAAAAACACGTTTTTAAAGTACATAGTTTTAAAATTTTAAATAATTTAGCTTTGCGGGGGTCCTTAATTTAAAAATATAATTATTATAAATTTGTCACTTATAATTAAAACCACTTTAATATTATTTTTTTATTTGTGCGACTTATTTATTCAACACTTTAACATTCGCATCGCTCCAAACTACTTTAAAGAAATATGCTCAGCATTTTCAAGTGGCTTATATCAACTTATCCTTGAGCATTTTATTATTTCAAATGAAATACATCAAGGTAACACGAAATTTAAGATTATCTCCAACGAATTTTTATATATATGTATAAATACTAAATTTTGAAGCAAATACAGCGAATAAAACAAAGTGAAAAAAATTATACTAACAGAAAAAGATATTCTTACTTATAAGATAAAATCAGGGGTTAAATATAAATTCAAAGAGAAGAGAGGAGCAATGTTAATCTTAACCATCTGTTTCTTTTTTCTACCATGTTGTCAAAACTAGACACATTTTTGGTAAATAATTTTATATTCAAATCTATTATATATATAAATTCTAAAAATCAAAATAAACTTAGAAGTGAAGAATCTCTTAATTTATGCTCATTATGTGCAAAACTACTTAAAAGATGACAGTTAATAACAATAGTATTTCTCATATTCCTCTGACGAAGACCATGTTTTTATGGTTGAAAGTACTAAGGTATTAAAGTAATTTAGCATCTTTTTGAACATTGTCATCTTTTAAGTATTTTGCACATAGTGTAAATTTAAGTTTACCTTTTAAAGATCAATTAAGCATTTCTATTTATTTATTTATGCCCATTTTTATTAACAGCGAAAAAACTAAATTTTTACGGCGAAATCAATTGACTAGGTAGAAAAAATGTTGCACAAGCACCGCTCGGGCAAAACTGTTCAAGGTATAAAACTGTTGAAGAATTTATATCTACTCAATCAAAATCGAAAATAGTTTCCTACCTTAAGAAATTTCAATGAAACATGCATCGAGTATTTTTTACTTATACTAAAACAAAAACAACAACATAAAAATATAATAATATTAATAATAATTAAAAATTACGAATAAAAAGTTAGGAAAACTATAATACGTATACATTTTATCTTTGAAAATTTGACACTCCATAAAATCCAAAAGAAATAAGAAAGACAAGTTTTATTAATATTACATGCGATAGCAGTACGAAAAGTTTTATTTGTAAGCAATGTGTCAGCAAGAATTCACATGCAAGCACTGGTCGAGGCGGCCCTATACCACGGCCATTTAACACGTTTACTGTCATGAGCAACACCGGTGGGTCACAAAATTTTTTCATTCTCTACCGTGAGCATCACCCGTGGGTCACAGGTAGCTTTCCATATAATATTAAATAAAAATCACCCAGAATCCGTAATTATTCTCACCAGTAAGTTTTTATTGTAAATTCTGTAAAAGACGCTCGTCTCAAAGGGGTTAAAAACACTTTATTAGTCTTTTTAAGTTTAGTACCCTGGTGATCATTTTAAATTCCTATGGGGGGCAGTGAACGTGTTAAATCAACCAGATATGCTGTGTGATTTTGTTTGTGTAGGGGACATTAATTACGTGTGTTCCGGAGTCTAATATCACGGATTTAAAAACAAGAATCCTAACTGGAAAAAATACATATTTGCGAGCTGGTAACTACATGTAACTGAAAAAAATTACTAGTTACATATTGGAGCTTGCTTGGGAGAGTGTTGAACTATTGACCCGAGCCCCCCCCCCCCCCCCCCAGTTTGACACCCATCGCAAAATTTAGAAAAGTGCCCCGGGGGGGGATTAATGGGGAACAAATTTGGGGGAGGGGATCGGGAGGTGCATAACATAAATAAGCGTCCACAGACCATTCCAACAATATGTCCCATGAGGAGTGCCAGTAAAAGTTAGAAAAGTGCCCTCCTTTAGGACTATCGCGCCTTCTGGAATGCACCCTCCCCATCTCATTGAAATTCCGTTTGCAGAAATGTGTTACTGTGCACGGTGACTATATACACTGCTCAAAACAATTAGGGGAGCACATGGTTTTAACGAAATTTCGCAAATATTTACCGATAAGTAACATAAAACAAAACATCCATAATTTAAAGTGCTGTAGAAAACAGATAAAGAAAACTTCACACGTAAATTAAAGTTTATGACGTCAAAAACTGGAAAAAGGTGATAATTGCAGAAATCGGGATTTTGCAGAAACGTCTGTTTCACTGCCTCGGTTTTAAAATTCAATTGCTCAGCTTGTGTTTTGAGAAAAGGTGGCTTGAAAATGTCACAACAACACGATATACCACAATCCATGGCTTGGCGTGTTATCGGGACAGTTGAATTTGCGGAAACACAACGAAGTGTAGTGGACGCTGTTGGAGTCGGAAGAAGTGTCCATGAAAAGCTGTGTAATCGATTCCAAAACACATGGAATGGTAGTCATCGACAAGTGCAAGGTCGAAAATGTGCTAACACAGAAACTGATTACCGATATATCCTCTTAACAGCTCGTCGAGACGGAACGGGCAATGCTACTCAGCTGCAAACACAGTTGTTCTTGGCCAAAGGACGAAGGGTGTCCAGCCAAACAGTCCAAAATAGGCTTCATCAGGGTGGTCTCTATGCACGTAAGCCAATGGACTGTATTCCGTTGACCTCAAGCCACTGTGCGGCCCAAAGAAGGTGGGGAACTGAACATCGAGTTTGGAGGCAACGTTGTTGGAGTGAAATTCTGTTTACAGACGAGTTCCGATTTAGTCTGGATGTGACATCTGATGTGTTTTGGAAAGAGGCACTCAAAATAATCCCACATTCGTTCGTGAAATGTCACATTACAGACGAGGTGGGTTGATGTTCTTGGCTGGAATCAGCATAGGTGGACGTACGGGCCTGCATATCATTCGGAATGGCACTCTGACGGTCCTCAGTAATACAGACGAGTTACCGAGACCTCATGTCGTAATTTATATTGCAGTAATTAGTGATTTCTTTTTTTCCATGCATGATAATGCCAGACTTTATACCGTTCGTCTTGTGGAAAGCATGCTTGAAGCTAAAACAATACAGCGTATGGAATGACCAGCATGGTCTCCTGACCTAAATCTGATCGAGCATGTTTGGAACATACTCAGACGATGCATTGCTGCAAGACTGAGTCCTCCTTTTACTGTCCGGGACTTGGAGATTGCAATTCTTGAGCAGTGGAATAGTATTCCCCAAAGTCTTATCGATAACCTCATCGCATCCATGGAGGACAGGCGTGCAGCAGTCTTAGCTGTTTGAGGAGACCACACACCATATTAAAAATCTTGCTTCATTTCTAAACAATACTTTTTTTATGATTTACATGAAACTAAATTGTTGCCCTAAACCATCTTTTCTCGTTCTTTTCATCTTTTCAAAAAATAAAAGCTCCTTTACCATTTTTTGCGTCTTTTTTTATGTATTGCGCATTGCTACACGTGTACTATCCATTTTATGCCCATACATTGCTGTTTTGCACTGTTCTCTTCTCTTTTTTGCTTGATCCCCTAATTTTTTTGAGCAGTGTGGAAAAGGACTAATAAAATGTAGCAATTTCATAAATTTCACTCAATTATTTCTATGTTGGGCAAAAACTTATTGATACTCCCTCGTATATATAAATAAAAAATAATAAGGACATTACGCGAAGAAGATAATACAGTTCTGTTAATAACTATATTGAAAAAAAAAAAGAAACTTTTGTTGATTGTGCCATAAGATTTACAACCGAGTCATAAGCAAATTTAATGTTATTTATCGCGCAAATTTAATGTTATTTATCATATCTTTTGAAGCCATTTTAATATGTTTCTGAATATATTTTTGGTACCCGCGTTCAAATATACAGGCTGATTCCTTAGTTTCATTTTGTCTCAATTAACTGATGAGACAAATTAGCTATAGCCATGAACGCGGTTTATAGGTTTATAAAAGAGCTGCTGTTCACGATGAGGTAGCTTTCAGCGCCCCCTAGCGACAAACTGAGGATTTAATTTTTCTATCTTGAAAATTGTAGCGGATACGGTAAAAAAACAAATTACAATGTTGTAGAGCGTCTTCAATTTAGTATAAAATGATGTCTTACATGTAAAAAAATAACTTTGTTAAAAGCCCTGAAAAGTAATTTTTAGAATTCAATTGCCAACATAAATACGTCACTAATCACAGGCAGAAGTGTGGCCTTTTAAAGTCGTATGCACATTTACCAATAAAACTAAGATATACAGGGTGTCCACTCTAAACGGTGTCCAATGGTTAATTCCTAAACCGCTAGGCATAAGCATATAGTTACAATTACAGAAATATTTTAAAGAGGATTATTTAAAGAATTATTAAGAATTAAGAATTATTTTAACCCTTTCAGGGGCAAGCAATTGTGTTTCTATAATGTTGATTTTACACCGGAAATGTTGAAAAAAATTGTTTCAAAATAAGGAAAAGGATTTTTTCAACTTTTTCCCACTAAAGTTAAGAAGGTAAAATTTAATTAATTTTTTCTGCTACAAATAATGATTAAAATTAGGTGGGATATAATATATCCCACCGCCCCTAAAAGCGTTAAAAGAGATTTGGGTCAATTAAAGCATTTTTTTAAAAATTGCGAAATTTAAATATTTATAAGTTATATTTAGTAAAAATATCCTATTACACTAAGAAGTAAGACAAAAGAAGTCCCATTCAACTACGATTAAAACTGACCGAAAAATATCTGTTAAAAGTTGAAGCATCTATTTTGCTGCAAAATAGGGGTCATTCACTAAATTACTAGACATATAAATAATCGTCACATATATATACATAAAATAATAGTTGAGGATAAAATTAACCTTTCAATATAAATTTGCAATCTATTTTCTTTCTGACATATTAAAGAAAAATATACAACTTGTACTAAAAATATAAGCAGAGCTGCCAAGTCTCCGGTTTTACCAGTATTATTTACCAGGCTGGATACCAGTATTTTAATACAGAAAATGTTCTATTGTGTACGATCCTTCGAAGCATGGCACAACTCATATGTGTTCAGATGCAGAAAATTGGCAAAAGTAATTCATTTTAAAGTTTTATAACTCGGTCAATTTTAGTGTTAGATGAATGGGGATTTTTTGTCTCACTTGTTGGTGTAATAAAAAATTTTTACTAAATATCAATAATAAGACCGGGGGATTGTATAAAAATTTAAATTTCGCAACTTTTTCAGAAATATTTTTATTCATCAAAACTACTTTTAAAATAAGTTTTCACCTCATTTAAAACATTTTCTATTTGGAACTATATGTTTGTGACTAATGGTTTAGAAATTAGTCATTGGACGCCGTTGAGAGTGGACACCCTGTATAAGAATAGTACGATTAATTTTTATAAAAATTCCAAGTTGAGTATGCTCAATGTGTCCAACATCATCATGAACATACTTAACTGAATATTCGAACATAGTAAACGAACTTTTGAACATGCTCCTCAAACATACTAAACTTGAACGCTAACTTCGCAGTTGGCCGCTATGAAGCGTTGCAAGGTATACCTCATCTTGATGCGCATTTCCGTTTTTTTACTGTACCTAGACGTCTTCAACGTCCGTGACTACAGCTAACTTGATTCACCAGATATTTCACGTAAAACGGAATTAAAGAATCATCCTGTATATTTGTTAATAAAATAATAAAATTGTAGCAATATAAAAAGAGAATTATTGTTTTAAATTTTTAAAATGTGACAATTTATTTCACATTAGGGGGTTGTCAAGCATATTTAATAATATTATTTATCATTTGGAAAAGTTATACTTAGAAAAACTATGCAACATATAAATTCCTTTTATTGAAAATAATAAATAAAAATTATCACAACAAGAATACAACCTCTTTAGAAAAGACAGGGGTTAAATACAGGGCATTTAAACTACAACAAAGTACATTGACAGACGTATCCATTTTATAAAAGTTGCTAATAGATAACTTTTTATAAATTTTGTTTAGTATCTATTAAACAGATATCGTATGATGAATTGCTTTCATTTTATTTTAAATTAAATTAAGTTAATTAGCAGACGTGCACGTTATAGCCTAAACTAAAACTAGTCACTCACATATTTTACCAAAATTGAGAGCTCTTAAGAAAAGAGAAAATAAGGAATTTATTGATATATATTAAGTGTATGTTAAGGTACTGTTTTTAAAAATTGAAAATTTTATATTCACGTTTAACTGCGAAGTCTTTTGCAAAGTGCATAATTTTTTAGATAGTATTCGATTCGGTTTTCCATCTTAACCTTACAAGTGTATATATCATCTGAAGTTATTTCAAAACTTTAAACAAAAATACATCCAAGTTTTAGCTAAAAAACGAAGGGAGAAATCGAATAAAGAATCTTTGATGTTTCACTAAATTGCGTAAACTTTTGAAGCGTGAAAAGTCAGCAAGCAAAAATTAATAAATGCTTACATTAAAATTAGTAAAAATACCCAAGCAAACATTAAAAATAATTTAATAAGCTAAGAGCCAAATGCTGTTTTAATTTGCGTATTTGACAAATTAGCAAGACTCAAATAGTTTTTAGCTGTGAATGGATAATTTCATTACAATTAAAATCTTCATCAGGCTATAACATTTCGTAGCGAATTGATTAACGTTTTGCTGATGAAACATCTACTTATTTATCCAACATATTTCTCAAATTTAGGAATCATGGAGAAGACATAAATATTTATCAAGATAAATTAATTTAAGAGTAAACAGCTTCGATAGATATTAATGACTCCGAATTGCTTTAATGATATAATATGATTTTGGTCTACATTTTAAGCTTGCGCGATAATTAATATGTATATGTTAAGAAAAAGTTCCACATCAGTAAATTTTTAATTAAAAGCATTACCTACTTTTAAATGTATATGAAAATTTCATTTCAGCTATTTTCTGTTAAAAAAAATGAACTCTGAAATTTAAATCTTCATGAATATACATGTCTCAGAAGTAATAATAAAATAATTTGTTAGACCAAACTCTTACTCATGTTTTATTCCACGTTTGATTAACAATATCAAATAAACAAATTTTAAGACAAGTTTACTTTTGTGGTTAACATTTAGAGCATTATATTCAATTTGGTTTTAGAATGGCAAATATATTATGTATCCATACGCTTTGATATACAATTTTTTAAGTCATCTAAAAAAGGTGGATCATATCCAAAAATATTATGTAAAGTAGAGAGGTTTATGAATCTTCAACATTTGCAAACACAGATGTGTATATTTTCGCTAGAACGACGATTTTCAATTTAAAAATTTTGACTTTATATACTGCAGTGAGTTTGTTCATTATGTTATAATAATAATAACTTCATATATAATTTATTGTTAAGCACTAAGTTTAAATGAGTTTAAAGCTAATAATTAGATTGTGTAACAGAAAATTAATTGAATATAATGTGCAGTTGTTACATTTGATGAGCTAAAACTGCACCTATTAATTTTATATATTTTCACGAATGCACAAACCGCTAAAATTTGTATATTTATTTTATAATGCTTGTTTTTTCTATAACAATAAAAAAAGGAAATCTTTGTATATTAAACATGAAAAAAAGATTATATATATATATATATATATCTTTGCCTAGCATGTTATTCATTTGTGTCCTGAGACCTACCAATTTCCATATTAATTTATATCTAAAGATATTTAATCTTCAGCAGATATATCCAATTTTGAGCTCTATATAGATATGATGCAACATTTCACATTAAGAAGAAAAGGAAAAAAATCACTATTAACTGTGTGGAAAGTTGGAACAGAAAACAAGATTCTTAACTTATGTAAAATATTCTCTATGTTTGAGGCATATTAGGAAAATTACAGATTTTTAAAGAAAATTTTTAACATCGTGAAATAAACATAAGTTAAGTGATGCAAATATGGCCAATGCAGGTAATATGGCCAACCCGCAACAATGTTATTAATTTCAGTGAAACTCAAAAGCTGGCTCTTGAATCTAGTCGCTGGATGTCCGAAGAACATAGTTTAGTACCGTGTTGCCCGCAATCCTTGATCACGTTCACAGGGGGGCAGACATTGTTGATTTGTTGTTAGTTGCGTTTTCATATTATAATTCTTTTTCTGGTAAGTTTGTTATTTTTCTTGTTTGAACAAAATATTTGTATTTACTGTTATGCATAATATTTTAGCTGGTTTAATGGTCTTTTTAACTGTGTTCTTTTATATCTGATTTAATATCTGAGTGTTCAGACAGAATTACGAACACCTTTCTTAAAACTCATGATTGTTGGCAATATGCCCATTGGGCATATTACCTGCAAGTATGGACATATTACATACACGTATGACCATATTACATTCATATAAATAAATTTATTTAATAGGTAAATTATTTTAACTGGCACTAAATAACAAAGCAATAAATGTCAAAATATGTACCAAGTAAACACAATAGAAATAAAATATAATAATGTGAAAATAAATTAGGTTACGTAAAATTGAATATAGTTTAGCTAAACTTCGTTCTCGAAAATTCCCTCTCGTTTATGTTTTAGACTAAAAGGAAAGAGAGAGAGTTTAGAGAAAAGGAAAAAGAGGCCTTTGGAGCCAGGAAAGCCTAAATGAGTGTTTGAGAGCAATAAAAGGGTGTAAATTACCGCAAAATGCTGCTTTAAAAAGTTATAGAATTTCTAGATGAACTGTTCGTCGTTATATTGTTAATAATAAGACCTATCAATCACTATTAGGTTACCAGTTCTCACAACAGACTAAGGAAAAGATCTCCCCACAAGAATTTTTAGGCTTGCTGATGTCGGTTATCCTGTTACGTCAAAAATAATTAATCTCTGCGTTTTTAAATGTTGGAATAAAAAGGAAATAACCCACAATTTTTCATTTAGAAAAGGCATGGCTGGCCGCTACTGGTTGAAAGCATTTATAGCAAGAAATTCGAATTTTTTTCAGGAGGAAAAGTCAACCAATGAATCCTTCCAGAGCAGAAAGGCTCAATAAATGTATTATTGATAATTGTTTTAGTAAATTACGAAAGGTTCTATTTGACAAACGAATATTTAATATGTACGAAAAAGGGTGTCGTTTTTGCTTGCATAAAGATCTATCTGTTTATGCTGTATGATTTTGTGTAAAGGTAAAAGAATGAAACCAGAGTGGGTTGATAATTTGCCTGTAGTTTCTGCATGAGAAATGACACCAAATCGAAGCATGAGAGCACAGACATTTGTTAAATGGATCAGTCATTTTTCAAAATTTAAACCACAAGGATGCTGTCTTCTCATCTTTGATGGGGTCAAGTCCCATCTTGATCACTCAATTGTAGATGAGGCTGAAAAAAATGGCATTATTCTACTTTGTTAACCTTCTAATACAACCCATGTGTTGCAGCTTTTGGATAAATGCTGATTTGGGTCGTTTGAGGAATTTTGAGCAAGAAATTCTTTGCTTTTGGAACAAACCGACTACGAGAACATTACAATGGCTCGATTTGGAAGAATATTTTCTCCGGTTTGGGATAAAGCTATTACACCTGCCAGCGATAATGTGGTTTTCAAAGGGACAGGTATCTATCCTTTGAACCCAAATGTAACCCCGAAGAAGCTTTTGCTACATGTTCTGTTCCTGAAAACCCACCTCCAACAAAGAATAATACCGAAAGAAATTTCTATCCTAGGGACATCTTCTGAGAAACAGGGCCGTCATACGCCTCCTCCGTCAAGTATTCCTGGCTCTTCTTCAGACTCTAGCTGTGATTCTTCATTTTCTGAAGATAATGGCAGAAATGGTGACTCTGTTCATGACTCATCACTTCAAGAATTACTACCATCCCCACAGAAAAAATGTAAAACAACTCGTGTCATAAAACCTGCAATGAAGTATCGTGCTTTAATTTTGAAAAAAAGACCGCTTTACCAAAGCTTCTCAAAATAATATTGAAGACACTCAAACATCACAACAGCGATTAAGCAAACAAAAACACCAGTCAACGATGAATACAGGAAAAAGATTACTAGCAAAGAACAGTGATAAAAACAGTTCATTTTGCGGTATTTGTATCAAGAAAAAAGTTATGGTTTTAAGATTATGTGTTGTGTGTCGTAATAATGCGAACGAGGAATGCGTCAGACTTACCAAGAAAGATATGGAAGTTTTTACTTGCCACACACGTGAAGTTAATTTTTTTTTTTAATTACCCTAAAAAGTTTTAAATTGCTTACAATTTTGCTTAAAATTGCTTAAAATTGTTTCCTAAAATTTCTTTTTGGTTATTTTTACATTATTTTTTGTAAAGTTTCAAAAATTAAATTTTTTTTTGTAATAATTGATGTTTCTCACGAGCTAAATATGAATATTTTCATTATATTTCTCCTATGGGCATATTACCTGCATATGGGCATATTACCTTCATCAAGTAGTTTTTTTTTTTTAGAAAAATTCCTGTAGGTTTAAATCTTGATTAATTTAAATTTTATATTTTTTCCAGTACTAAAAAGAGTTTACTCTTTTAGAGAATTTTAATTTTTTTGAAAAATCAGTTACTACTATCGCTAAAAAATTTCTATCCTTAAGGTGGCCATATTACCTGCACTTACCTTATTTTAGTTTTTCTTCTGCGATATCTTCTAATTGACCATTACGGTTAAAAAAGTACTGTCTCATGCAATATGACTGCAATATGACTTCGAAAAGACTATTAAAATTGAAGGACAAGAATATAAAAAGATCACTTTCTCGAATGTGAAATTGTTGTTATTTTTAAGAAATGTATAAATGTTACAGTTCTGTATACTAAGGAAAAAAATACAAATAAATATAACTTAGGAAAGAAAATTTATTTTATGTATGACAATTTCTTTCTCAAACTATATTAATGGGGAACGTCTCTTTTTTTCCTTCCCTCTTCCATTTAGGATTTTTTATAACTAACCTTTACGATTGACATAGTGACAGTTTCTTGCAGAGCTTGACTTCGCCCCGAACTATTAAAATTAAAATAGAAGTACATAAAAATACATTATTTCTCAAAATACAAAGTTGTATTTATTTTCAGTAACTGCAAAATATCATTGTTATAACTATCTATACAGAAAAAAATTAATAATAGTTTTTTTAAAAAAAGAGCGAAAGTTTGTTTCATATACGGTAATTCTTTTCTCTTCTTACGAGTTTCGTGATATTATTTAAGAAAATATATTCATGGAAAACGTGACTTTTTTTTTTCTTTTTTGTCATTCTAATGATTACCGCGCTCGCAAGTTTCCCTCCCTTTTTTCCTCCACTCAGGTCGCCGTAATTATTTTCCAGGCAGCTTAACGGGAAAACAATATCAGTTATCCTTAATAACAATAATAATGAGCGATGAAAAGTGTGCGACGAATAAAATTGGCAAATTCGTTACGCGTCTTATTTAATAAACTTGCTCCGCTGGTTTCGGTAGAGAGTTTACAATTTAAATAAAGACGCTAATATTATTCAACAAGAATACATGCTCGTAATATTAATTTAATAAGCTTGGTTGATCGAAAACAGCAGAACTAAAATTGCGATGGGAAAAAAATGGAGATTTTAAGGCAGTTTGTTTTACATAAACAGAGCTTTAATCCACGAGAAATGAAATTTCGGTTTCTTATCTGTAATTAAGAAAGTACACTGGAAAAATTTCCGTATGTTTATGATAAAAATAAATGAAATCAATGTGTTCATATTCACGCGATATCAAAAGAAAGGCGATTTTCCTTCAAAAATAACTTAAAGCAAAAGCAATCAGCTTAAAATCATCAGAAGAAAAAGTTATCATGATGCTTCTTAGATTAAATTCAATCAAATTTTATTTATTGTCGAATATTAGCTACATGATTTATATCAATAGAGAAAATGTATGCGCGGGTTTTTAGTAGCAAAAATATTCTTTATATAATTCAGAGTTTCATTGATGCCTTTTAAATAAAATCAATAAATTTTAAATGAGATTAAAGAGAAAAATTAGACTTGCATTAGTGTCTCAGACATACATTAGACATGTTATTTTACATACCCCGAAATTTAAGTGTTCAAGCTGATTATACTTTAAAAGGAACCGATAACTGGAACACTTAATTACTTCAAAGTAAACCAGAAAATGACTAAGATAATATTTTGTTTAAGTTGACTAATGAATAATTCTCTTTTGCTCTTTTAAGACCAAAACATTCAATACAATGTTAATTCCACGCAATTAATAATTGAGTAAAGATAAGGAATGTATGGAAATAAGAATCTATATTTTAGATCGAAAGGCACCTTCTTCGAAATTTTTTTACTACATTATTTGAAGAATTTAACATAAAAGTCTTCCCTTTTTTTAAATTTTACAGTCAAAAATAAGACTTCAATTTTGTTTTCGTGTTCTCCGAAATCTGCGTCAGTCCAAGAAGAAGGAGATCTAGGAAAAGTGAGGATAAAAGGATGTGCAAGATGTGAGAAACGAAACACTGCAATAACTTCGGGTTACTTAAATTAAAACGATGTTGATCAAGTGATGAAGGGTCGCAGTTTTCGGAAAATGATTGAAATAGTATTTAAAAGACAACCTTTTCTTTAATCAAAAAATAAAAACTTGGCTTTCTGTCATAAAGGCTTTGAGTCTAGCCGTAATACAGTGCCCGTCTTAAAACAAATCTTGAAGTAATTACAGTATTCCGATCAACTGGCCCAGTTGAAGGCATCCACTTAATTTCGTACTTATGCGACCTGAAAGGCTCATCCCCGCAAGCAAATAAGGCTTCCAGAAAGCGGGGGACCAGAAAAAGGGGGCAAGTCCTGATTAAGGAAACTTAAGATACAAAATAACTTACACATCCCCTTGCATAATTAACATAGGCAGGATTGAATGATCCTGGGAGGGGGAATTCTCCCACACAGCCGTTGCTTCTTCTTCTTCTAGCATCCCTCCCCATTCACAAAGACTACCCCCATCTCTCCAGAGCACCCGGGGTCAATTGGAAACATCTCTTCTAAGCAGCTGGACGCTCGGAATTAAAATTCCGTCATCGCTTTTAATGCAGCTCTAATTAAACAACAGCTTTGTTCTTTTCTGCACAGTTGGAGTTTTTATTCTTCCGGGCTAAGCATGTTTTAATAATTACATTAATAGCGCCGCGCCAGAAACGTCTCCGTTTTGCACACTACTTACTCAACAGTGGCACGAAACACAACAACTTTTTACAGTTGAAAATTTTCTAATTTTCCAAGATGCTCGGCTAATTTTTTCTATTCATGCCCGCAGAATTAATGCTCACTTCGCTTCCGTAAGGAACATTCGGATAATAATTTCCGAGTCTTCCCCTCCGCTATCTACCGGAGAACTTAGTGAGAAGTACATTTTTAAAAAGAACTGGCTGCAACTAGTTGAAGAATGTCTGAATTCGGAACATGAAAAAATATATTTATAATCAGAAACGCAAAACACATCACGCATGCATGCCACATAATGAAATCTAAGCGCTTAAAAGAATATTTCATTAAGTTTATGTAAACATACAAAACCATACATACACAATTTTAAATATTTTCAAACAACTTCTTGCATATCATGAAGAAACAAAATGCTTTTTCAACCAACTAACTACTTCTTTGACAATATTATTACATTCCAAGGACTTGAACTAATGTGATATTAATTGAAAAGGAAATTTTAAAAACGCGGCATCATATAAATATATATATATATATTAACTTTTCTGCATATTGAAGGAAATCTACAAATGAAATATATTCAGAACATTTCTTATTTTGCAATTCTTTCTCTTTTGTGCATAGGGAGGGGGGGGGGGGAGAAAATGAATTAGTCTAATTAAAAACAATTACTACATATCGAGATTTTGTTTTCAACAGAGATATTTTAAATTACTTATATTATACACTCACGATACTTAAACACACAAATACAAAAGGATTTAAACTTGAAATGACCATATAAAATCATTCAATACTGAGGATCTAAAATGTAATTTTGTAAACTGGAATACAAATTTTGTAATGACAATAATTAGAGAAAGAATATAACAATGTGAGAATAAAGTATAAGATCACCGATATAGCAAATAATATGTTATGTCTAAAATTAAGTTATGTCTAAAATGAGTTTTTCGTTCATAACAGGAAAAATAGTAAATAAATAATTTTTTTTTAATAATTTACAAGAAAGTGCGTTAATATTTATACGCGATATCTAACATCGTTAACCCCGATTATCTTACCGAATAGGTACGAGGCAAATATATATCCCATATAACAAATGAGATGTAATAGTAATTAAACACTAATAACGAGGCGTCAAGCGTTTTTTGACTAAATGCAGCATGATAATAAATTAAATTTCAAAATGTAGCTACATGTATAATCATAATTTTTCTACATGTACTTGAGCTTGAGTTGAATTACTTCCCGAGGCCACATAATTTCAAGTTGCAGGGGCTCAGATGAAGTTCCTTATCCGCTGAGTGATACGTAGGCGTGAGAAAATCTTTAATCCCCAGGCGGAAAATGTTTACAGAAGGGAACGTAGAACGGGGGTAGGAAAAGCTGTGAATGCTGTCACTTTTAAGTGTTCTCACATGAATAAAGTTAGAGTAACAAAATGCGAAGCCTTTTCATTTACAGAGGTTTATTCCGTAAAATAACACCAAATGCACAATATTTTATTAGAAAATAAGGTCTCAGAGAGGTAATAAATCACCATTAAAGATTTTAAACAGTTTACCGGAGGACGTAAGGAGAAATTTTATTTTTGCAACGTCGCATTTAAGAGGATATGTGGTAAAACTGTTGGCTGACCCCGGAATAATAAGATTTCGGAGATTTTGTTACACGATTATATGTGTCCCGGTGAAGGAAGTGTTATCATATTCAGATTTCATAGAGTACAGCATGAAGAGATCTGTGACACACAATTTCATTTTCATTTTTTTTCTGCTTTTTCAACGGCGTGGGATTATATCAACTCCAATGTGAATTTTATTCCTTGTAGTTTTTTTTGTTTCTTTTAACGATGCTTTTTCGAGATCACTAAATGCTGTTAGTATAATATTGAGTTAATTTCAGAGATGAGTATGAAATCAATATGGATTTAAAAAAGTAATACTTGTCATTTACTTTATTATTATTGTTAGTATTTATACTTAGAAATAAACTATCAATACCTTCGCATTTTATGCAAATAAAATAAGAATTTAAGCACGGTTAAACTCAAAAACAAACAAGGGAACATATAATAAGCACGCTTCATTTTGGATGTCCCAAGATGTATTCCAAACTGTCACTTTAGTCGGTTCTGCGATAAATGGGTTTAATTGTGTTTCTTAAAATCCATAACACTGTTTTCATTAAATTCTTACTTTCAATTACATTCCTATTATATATATATATATATATATATATATATATATATATATATATAAACAAATATTCAAATGACCAAAACATTTGAAACCATCCCTGAATTCCCAATAATGTTATATAAATGTGCAATAGCTGTACAAAAATTGAAATCTTTGTATATGAATGTGGTTTGTCTTGCTTCGTTCGTAGTAGCCGTTTTTCTCAGCAGCTAGGTTTTTGAAAACTGTTGAGATTCTTCCACAAACCTTAAATGCTTTTTAAAAAAAATCATCACACATCATTTAAAAGCAAAGAAAAGACTCAAAAGTTCATTACTTTCATAATTTAGAAACTACATGAAAATAAAGCAAAAGTATCGGATCAAAATAACTACAACTGCCCTGAAATCCACACGAATACAGACAAGCCTGTTCAGAGAGCGGACTGTTTGATTAGAGACTAAATCAAAACTTTTACCACCAGTATTTCCTAACGAAAATTTTTGTGTTAGAATTATCTTGGAAACATCAATGGAACTCGCTTCTTGGTGATCTTTCTGTTGCATTTGTTATAGTAATGCGCCATCAAAATAATTTTATAAATTAGTTGTGGCTAAAAAGTGAACGCTCCGAGGCCTGTACAACCTCTTCCAATAAATATCGCTCGGCACGCGACTATAGCTTCTTTTTAACTTTAGTGGTGCCATTTGTTTGCTAACTTTAAGAGAAATTCTGAAACCACCAATAGCAGCGCTTGCCGTATTATCCTCAGTTACCTTATATATATATATATATATATATATTCTCTTTTTATGCTTAGCTTAGCATAAAATTTTAGGATTACAAATGAAAAAAAAATCCCTGCCGGCCCGGCCTACAGGCAGAGGTAGATTTCGAGGTTAAGTATACTAATTTCACCAACAAAAACTACATCATTATTAGATATAAATCCACTTTAACAGTTTTATCTGTCTGCTTTTGACGAGTTTTTGTTTCCTTTTTATAAAATAGCTGGTTTTTATCAGAATCATGTTAAGGCGATATTAAAAAAAATATTTTTCCATACTGAACAACTCGAAATTTTCTGGCACATTTTCACATTCATTTTTAATAAAAAAAAATATGAAACATGCTGACGTGATTTTTGAAAAGATTTATAAGCGACCTGTGTTTTTATTTTTCTTTCAATTAATTAAAACGTGATTAATAAACAATTATTTTCTCAGTAGGGCAATATTTTTCGTTTCTAACACAATCGCTTCGGGAAATTCTGTTCAAAATGCCCCCTTTGACATCATTTTTTGAAATATATTCTGCCTCTATCAAAAAATCGATCATTACTGTACATTATATAGTTTCTGAATAAGAGAATCTAGCAATTGGATGCGTTTGAGAGCAAAAATGAATTTAAAAATGAGTTAGAAAATAGACAGTTTGGATTTGAATGCACCCTTAATAAGATGATTTTTTTTCTTCAACCGCTATGTATTTTTAATTTGTTTTTGCTGTAAGAATTGGCGCTATCAAAAACTTGTCTATATAAATGTTGAAGACAATATTAAGAAGATATATGATAAATTCTTGGCGATTTTATATCTTGTGAATTGACGGAGTTATGAAAATTTTTCTTCTTCAACCCCCTTTTTTGTTTTCGTTTTAATTTTTTTTTGTTTTTTTTTTTGCGGTACGAATTGGTCCTGTCAAAAACTTGTGAATATAAAAGTTGTAGATAATATTAAGGAGATGTATAATAAAATTATTGGATTTGATATCTTGAGAATTGACGAAGTAAGGAATTTTTTTCTCCCAAAAACCCAATTTTTTGCGCCCCTTCAGCCTATTTTAAATTTTATCAAAAATCTGTGATGCATAAATTTTTGGCGCTATTTTTAGAAGTAATAAAAACTTTACACTGATTTGATATGTACAAAAATTAAGAAGTTATGGGTTTTTTTCGGTTTTTACAAAAACCCTCCCTATTTCCATCCCCTTTGTCCGCTTTTGCCCATTAACGAACTTGACCGAGTTTTTATGTCCCTTGATTTTATGTATCAGTTTGGAAGAGATTTGTGCAGAATTGCGGAAGTTATCGTGTCCAGAAGAAAGTGATAACACAATTGCTTCGGGAAATTCCGTTCAAAATGCCCAATTTGACATCATTTTTTGAAATATATTGTGCCTCTATCAAAAAATCTATCATTGCGGTACATTACATAGTTTCTGAATAAGCGAATCTACCAATTAAATGCGTTTGAGAGCAAAAGTGAATTTAAAAATGAATCAGAAAATAAGCAGTTTGGATTTGAGTGCATCCTTAATGCAATGATTTTTCCAACACAATCCGCTTTGGGAAATTCGGTTCAAAATGCCCACTTTAACAGCATTTTTTTAAATATATTTTGCGTCTATCAAAAAATCGACCATTACGGTACATTATATAGTTTCTGAGTAAGAAAACTTACCAATTGGAAGCCTTTGAGAGCAAAAATGAATTGTAAAATGAGTCAGAAAATACGCAGTTTGGATTTGAATACACCCTTACTTAGATGATTTTTTTCTTCAACCGCTATGTATTTTTAATTTGTTTTTGCTGTAAGAATTGGTCCTATCCAAAACTTGTCTATATAGATGTTGTAGACAATATTAAGAAGATGTATGATAAATTCATGGTGATTTTATATCTTTTGAATTGACGGAGTTATGGATTTTTTACTTCTTCAAACCCCCTTTTTGTTTTCGTTTTTAAATTTTTTTGCGGTACGAATTGGTCCTATCAAAAACTTGTGAATATAAAAGTTGTAGATAATATTAAGGAAATTTATAATAAAATTAATTGGAATTGATATCTTGAGAACTGACGAAGTTATGCATTTTTTTCTCCCAAAAACCCTATTTTTTGAGCCCCTTGAGCCCATTTTTAACTTTATCAAAAATCTGTGATACATAAAATTTTGGCCCTATTTTTATAAGTAATAAAAACTTTAAACTGATTTGATATGTACTAAAAATTAAGAAGTTATGGGGGGTTTTCGGTTTTCACAAAACCCCTCCCTATTTCCATCCCCTTGGTCCGATTTTGCCCATTAACGAACTTGACCGAGATTTTATGCCCTTTGATTTTATGTATCAGTTTGGAAGTGATTGGTGCAGAATTACGAAAGCTATCGTGTCCAGAAGAAAGTGATATATATAGATAGATATATAGATACATAGATAGATAGATAGATAGATAGATAGATATAGTTTTTTACTGAGGGTGGTTTTGGGTTCTAGGGGTCATGATCGGTGTAGATCTGCAAAATTTTTTCAGAAATTCCAACATAGGAACGATCCCAATAGGTAGTATTTCATACGAAATCTACCTAAAAGCAAATTATACACCGGGTTACATATAAAATATATTTTTGATACTAAAATAGCACCCGTGAAACATTGTACAGTAAGAAATAAAATAACTTGATTAATATTGAAATAAATCTCCAAAATGCTTTCGGAATTTTAGTTAATTATGTTTCGCATAGATATATTTTAAAATCAATGCGTATTGAGAGATACGACCAAAGACTCTCCGTGCATGAATAACATATCATTATTAGTTTGATACAAAAATAAAAAATAATTGTTGCATTCGTATAGAAGAATATTAGAAAAGACAGTCGTACAAGGATTCAAGAAAATCTCAGATAATTTTGAGGCCTATACAAAATTATTTAATTGAAATGTGAGAGCAATATTACAGGGTTTAAAAAAACATGTATAGTCCTCCTCACTTAATCGGGTCACGGATAATCGAATAACCCGCTTATTCGAATAGAATCCTCCGGGAACAAATTTATTCCCATTGGTTCTATGTTATTTTTCCCCCGCTTAAACCAAATACCTTTTACGTACGTCCCCGCTTAATCCAATAACAACTGTATGACCGATGTTTGAAAATAAGCGCGGAAAGCACGTTTCAGCTGGAATTTCCTTCCACCTTTTATCGTTTTCGGTTCCTTTACGCTGAAAACAAATTTTCAGTTCTTCCTGCAATGATTTCGGCCGGTAGGTGTATAATGGACTGGTCAAAGGATTTCTCCACCATCACTCCTTGCTGTTAACCAGGCTTTAATGCCGTCACTTCGAGATTCGAAATGGTAGTTGTGGTATTTTGCACTCATTCGAAAAATAACTCGATATTTACTCCTTTAAAATTCCACTTATACCGCCTTAAAAAATCGTTTAAAATAGTTTGTTTAAGTAACGTAAATTAGAAGTAGCAGAGTTTTGACCCATTTCAAACGAGCTGCATTAAGTTTAATGTAAACCATATAAATGCATGTACTGACATTAAATTAATACTATTTACGTTATATTAGCATTTGTATTTATTTTAGTTTATGTTATTCTGTTAACGATTTATTATGCTGTTAATTAAATATACCGTAGATGGTTATTTTGCCTTTTTATTACACATTAAATATTACAGTTATGATTCCCTGTTTAATCAAATACACGCTTAATCGAATATTATTTCTGGAACCGTCAATATTCGTTTAAGCGGGACGACTGTAAGACCAATAACAAGGTATCAATTATTTCATATCCGAAGTTTTTTAATTCTGATAAAATCTCAGATACAATGAAAATTTTTTAAAGCAATATATAGAATGTTAATTAAGTTAATTTAACTAGCCCGTTTCCATTAAAAAAATTAGTAATTAATTAAGTGTACATATAAAAAATATATTTTGGCTAATTTTAGATGTTCTTCAAATTATAAACGGTTTTCGAATGGAATAATTTTATAGCTCTCTTCATTAGGTAAAGCATACGTACAATCGTCACAGAACTTACTATATTTTCTGAATAGACTTACTTATATCAAACAATTACAGATAAAACAAGGTATTTAAAAGGGGTTTTTTTATTTCTTCTGTTTTAGCAATTTAAATTTCACACTCTAATAAAATGTATCTTATGTGTATAGCAATTATTTCCTCAACTGAAAAACTTTAAATCTCTGTTATTTAAATAAAATAAATAGATTTCATTTTGTATTCGAAAAATATATTAATTGTTTAAAAAATATATTTATATGTACGAACGGATTTCCATTAATCATTACTTGTCCACTCCAATCAAACATTTAAATCTAAATTATTTTGCGTACTTCATTGGTAATTGCTTATAGAGAACAAAAAGAAAAAAAAAAAATGAAAAGGAAGCACATGTAGCTTTTAAACCCCAAGGCCGGTTAGTTGAAAGAGCCTTCATTAACGTCGTGATTTGTTGGCTGACGTTTCCTTATGGACTTTTTTTACACTGATGCCAAAAGAAAACACACGTAAGTTTTACTGATAAACACGCCATCGGACCTGAAATATAATCCCACGCGCGTTAAAGTAATTTAACTGGAAGCATTAACTATTAACTGGGGAATAAAGGCTAGATACAAGCTAGAAAATTTCATTCAAATGCATGTAACATGTAAATAACTTAAGTTCAGAGGTGCCATTCCATGAATAACGGACAAAATGTCCTGCACGTGACCTTTACATAATTACATATATTTATTAGTTGTTAAAATATGAATTATAAATAACAAAAAACCTTATATTTGCATATTAGCATAGTTGTTTATTACATATATCCATTATTTGTTAAAACATAAATTTTATATTTTCATATTATCATTGTTGTTTTAATTGGAGGATATAACGGAATAGTTAAAACAGCAGTAATATACAGAAAAGCTGTTCCATAAATGATATGATAATGGCCCTTTAATAGGTTTTAAAATCTCGCCATTTTTACCCTAGACGTAAGTAAGCTGCCCGTTTTTATTAAATTTAAATATCTCCACATTTTAAACCCTAGACCTAAGTAATCTGCCCGATTTCATTCCATGAAAAACGGATAAAATACCCTGAGCGTAGCACTTACGCAAATACCTATATTTATTAACTTATAAGTTATTAAAATATTAACTATACATTAAAAATAACAAAAAACACTAAATTTTCATATTTACATAGTTTTTTTTTCACGATATAATAGCATTGTACATTGCATAATAAAAAAACAGAAATATGTAGAAAAGATGTCTCACACTTGACATGGAATGGCCCAGAGGTACATTATAATCTACTTCCGAAAAACTTACATTATTCACAAAACTACTTCATATTTACTAGAAAGAAACATTGTTTATACTTGTTAATACCGGTTAAAAACATAATTCTTTTACATTCGTTTTCAAACAGTACAAAACGTTATCTTAATGTACCTGTCCATATGCAACGTAAAAATCACAACGTTTCTGATGCTTTTGAGGAAGCACAAAATTTACCTTTGCAATTCGGTGAATAAATATACGTTTAAAGCCAAATGATTTTCAAAATTGTTTATAAATTGAAATTGATAACAGTTTAATTACAGGGATCACATTAGGTATTTGTTCAATAAAATGAACCAGAAACGTTATCCAATTTTAGACACTATATGTTCATTTTCGATTTTTTGTTAATTATTTTTGAAAAATGAACTGTGGTAAAAAACCATACATTTTATGCAAAATCCTACAAATACTACATATTTACCGAAACAATTTTAAATTCATTGCTTTTCGAAGATACACTATCAGTTTAATCAATGGATTACATTTTGAGAAGAGCGGTTGTTTTTTAACAGTTAAAAATTCAATTATGAATAAAATAAGGATATTTTTCCTAGAGTTAGTTCATCTATATATGCATAGACACACTTACAAAATTTGAAAATTCTACTTGTATATTTGTTATTAAATGAATAATTAAATATATCCAGATGAACAATTTGCGTACATTTATGGAATTTTGCTAATCCCATTGATCTTTTTACAGGCCAGGGTTATTTAAAAAAACATTAAAAATTGTAATTTAATTCACATTCACTTGAGAAGAAAAAACATTTGTAATTTAATGAAGACTGGATTTTTTTAGATAGAAATTATGTTTCAATAATAAAGTAATAATAATATGATGAAAAATGGCCTATTTCCCCCCTTTTCACAGTGGACAGGTTAAAATTTCCTATAAAATTGAAAAAGATCCATTACTTCTAAAGATTGGTATACATGCGTAAAGTGATTTACATTATAAAATAATATTAGAAAGGCAACTGTTTCAATCTACAAAAGAATTTAAACAGCTCGTTGTAACGGAAACATCTGTGTTCATTGTGACTTCTCTATATTATTTTGCTTAAATCAAACAAAATACTTCAAGTTTTCAATCTTGTACTTAAAAATAAAGCAGATACAGATAATTCTCAAAACAATTAATAAGATTTGACGATATATAAAAGAATGCTTCGTATATATTTGTAAAAAAGAAAAAAAAATCGTTTTTTTTTTTCGTCATGTATTTTTTACAAATAGCACTTTCATAAAACATTTTAAAGCTAGAGAGTTGAAACTTTACATGCTTGTAGCTGTATGAATAATTTCTTTCTTTTAAATTATCTATATTATTACTTTTTTTTATTATTTACTGAATGTTTCAGAAACTATTTTTTTTTAATTCATTTCTTTTTCATTAAAAAAAAATGGTTTTTTTTTCTTTGAAATAGTATATTTTTAACATTGATTCATCGTTTAAGAAAGTTGTCCGCAATACTATTTTAGCAAACTGTACCTAACTGATTTATATTCGTGAGAGTATATTCAGAGTTAAGTAAATATTAAACAGTAAATTTAAATAAAATTATGTATATAAGATTTTCTTGTGTTATATATAAACTAAAAAAACAACTGCTTTAAACGAGATTTTTTTATTTTATATTTCCGTATAAATAAATTACATGTTTTTAAATACCATGCTAAACTGATTCGCACCCACTTTTCCATCTGTCATGCAAAATATTTTGAGTGCAAAAAATTCCGTATGTAATAAGCTATGCGTTACATTGACGAAAATTTATAAAGACACTTTCAAACTTTTATTATTTAAAAATAACAGCATAAGTTGAAAAGTTATGAAAGGGAGAACGATTGATAATAAATATATTAAATTTAAAAAATCAAAATCCCGACTGCGTAAAAAGCGAACTAATTAATTATTTCTCATCAATATGAAACTATTTTTTATTTACTTGTATTGATGACTTTTAAGTTGTGTTTAATCATTAATTCCTATCTACAAACGCCGTTTTGATGAGGCCTATGGATGTATATTATGAAGGTTAGAGTTACAGTAAAGGTAGAGATCCGAAGTACATAACTTCCAGGTTGTTTAATATTTAAACGGAGCTTCTGACTGCAAAATGGTTATTGAAACATCGTCTTCATTTTCAAAGACCTATCTAGTGATATGCAACTCATTAGGGTACGTAAAAAATTTTTTCGTCTCTACCGCCATTTTGTAGTTTACGGACGCCATTTTGAATTTATAAAAACAAAACCTATCCTATAACCACCGGAAGGTTAAGATGAATCGACAGAGACCTCATTCATTAAAATCCATCCAGCCGTTGGGATGTTTCGAGGGTATAAAGAAATCCACATACACAGATACGCGTGAAACACATAACCCTTCTTTTCAGTCGGGTAAAAACAGAAGTAACTAATAAAAAGTGAAGCTGAATATTCAACAAAATCTACCGATAATATACCGTTATATAACGTTGAATAATATATAATTTTAACTTATTACTTTTTTTTTAAATAAGAAAAAATACTTTTTGTTTGCAAGAAATACGAAAAAAGTTTCTCATAGCTTTACAGGATTTTTTTTTTATGCATATAAGAAAGTTGGAATTTTAAATATCAAGAATTTTTTAATTTCTCATAAAATTGTCTTCATTAATATACATTACTTAACATTCACATATTATTTATTAACTTTAGCAACAATTTTTTATGTGGTTAGATGCAAGACATACATGCTTTTATGAATTGCAGAATTTTAGAAACAGTCTGTGTAGTGCACCTTATAAAACTCACAAAAGACGATCCCCAAGCCGGAAATTAAATTAAAAGCTAGAATTTTGAGGATATACAGTGCTCAAATTGGTATGAAATACGCAGGCTTCTTCTTTTTTTTTTTTTTTTTTTTTTTTTTTGTGTGTGTGTGTGGGGGGGGGGGGGGGGGGTTGATTTCATCTTAAGCGTGTAAATTTTAACCCAGAGTATGGTACAATTTTTTTTTTTTTTATAATTCATTAATAATAAGAGGTAGAGGAAAAGTTATTCCGATAAAAATTGCTTTATTTTATTATTTCTATCAACAGTTAATAAAATAAGCATTATTAATAATATCTGAAATGTTTTTGTTTTAAACTAAATTTAAAAAATCATTTTTTAAGGGCTGTATTAAACATAAAATAAAATAAAATAAAACACTGCAAGTTTCGGTGAATTTTCATGGAACAAATATATTTTGTACCAGAAATTTTACTTAGTAAATGAAGCCAAGTTAATACCACATATTATATTTCCTTATTTGTTGTCGAAAACTGTTTCGGGGTAAAAATTATCCTCTTAACCAGACGAGCCTTCTCCGTCATGTAATTGACGAATTAAGAGAAAGAAGATAAATGAATCTGTAAGGTATTAAATTGAACTTTTAATGTTAAATTTAATTTATGATGTTAAATTAGTTGCAGCAAAAAAGATTGCAATGGACTTATAATTTAGTTAATATAAGTTTTATAAATATAACACAAAACTACTTCTCGGAATAAGCTGTAATTTTGAATTCCGGTATTTGAATCTTTTAAGAATCGATTTCTGTTAAAAAAGTCGTGATTAAAATTCGTATTTTTTTTAAATAAATTACATATATATATTAAACAAATATGAATTGCAACCCATTTTAAATATTAAATTTTGATATTCATATTTTGAATAATCATAATTTTAGAATTAAATAAACATACAATATCAGTGTCCGACTCTTCGAAAGTTTAAAGTTGTTTCAGGGGAATTACATTTATTTCAATGGTATAATTGTACAGAAAGTTTTATAGATATATATATTTATATGTTTTGCTTGCTATAAACTTTCATGATCCCTAGATAGCCTCAAATTTCATGTTATTATTATTTTTTTCCAGGAGGAAAGAACTTCCTTTTTCAGTTAATTTACTGCTTATTTTTAGCATAAGTTGTTAAGATAAATAAGCCATCTGAAGAAGAGTTACGTGTTTTAAACTAGTTTAAATCCTTTTATGCCTTAAAGTTAATTCGTAAAATACATAGAAAAGCAAAGTTCTGTATGATAGATAATAAGGAAAGATTTTGAATGGAAGTGGAATTAACCATAAAAGTAAAAAATAGGGGTTAAATTATGTGCTTTAGCACCTGTGAAAAATAACTCAGCATACTTTCATTTGAAATGCTTTTACAATTAGTAAAAACTAGCCAACTCATCTAAAATGATCAATAAAAAAAATAAATAAAACCCTTTTTTACATAATGTTTTCCCCTTAAAGCATATTTTAATGAACGTCTGATTAGTCGTTCACGCTATCGTTGGTGGGACAAGTAAAAAATACCACTGGAACTTAGATGGATGAAAAGGCTCTTATCTGATTTGATTTTTGATACTCCTTAAGAGAAGTAGGCATTACATACAGCCACAAGTTTTATTACTATATTTCTTAAAATCTGACCAAGCAACTGATCATCTGGGGGAAAAAAAACTATGTTTTTAATTTTCAACATAATTAAATCCCTGTTCCATGACAGAAAATACCAGTCTGTCAAACAAAGTAGATTTTTTAAATTCTAAATTACAGGTACAAAAAATATAATTTCTAACAAATTAAAGTGCTAATCAATTAATTTTGTTTCCAATTTATTATCGAGAACAGGGGAAATATTAAAAATTGTCCACTCTTATTTTTGAGAATGTGGATTGTATTAATCAGAGAGGCTTGAGAAGGCACGTATGCGATGTTGAAAAAAGTAACAAAAAATGCTGTAGCAATTAAAATTTCCTTTAAATGAATAACTTTGAGGGAAAAAATGCCTACTAAAGAGAGCAACTAATGTTTTCAATGCATTTATTAGCTTAAAAAAATAGTTGGATATATTTTTTAAAAGAAGAATGCTTAAAAAAGTATGTTAGAGAACTGAACAAAGAAATATTCCCCGAATGCGTCTTAGTGTTGAAGCTAGTCCACGAAGTACAAGATTATGGTAGTTGTTGATAGAGAGACAATTAACGTAGTATTAGAATTTTCAAGAGATGAAAATGCATAATTTGTCGGGATTATTTTAGCATGTAAAAGTCATGCAAAGTAGTATATCAATTAATAAAGCAGATACTAATTCCCGCTTCTTTTTTTATTGTAAAGCAGTCTTTTTTCTTGAAATATGACTTAGTGTTGAAGATAATCTTCAAAAGACAAATTCATGGAATCGTCGATATGGAGTAATTAACGTATTATCAGATTTTTAAACGGGAGGAAAAACTACAGTGTGCGACCGAAAGCAGACAATCGATATACGGTGATGTAAAAAGTAGTTTTGCAATTAATAATCATGTATTTTCTTTTGTATTGCAGCACTTTTCTTGAAATCCTTCTTAGCGTTGGAGCTAGCCCAAGATCTACAAGATTATAGAACTGGTCGACAGCATAACAATTAGTGTAGGAATCACATTTTAAGCGAAAGGAAAATTATAATTTATGGATCCAAAACGGGCAGTGGACGTAATCAAAGTAAAATATTAATTAATAAGCATAGTCTAATTTCTCCTTTCGTTACTCCAGTGATGTGTCATAATATGAAAGATGAATACAATCAAAAAGTTAATACATCCTATAGAGTATGAAATCAAAACTAGCTATCTTTTATATTATATATATATCGATATCGTTGCCTCAGAACAACAGTGGGACATCTAGTAATAGTCGAAAATGAGATATCCGACTTATTGCTATGAAAAACTGTCTACATCTAGTGGATCAGTAGGGATTTTTTATAAAACACATCTGAGATATAGTATTAAACATTGTGTTTCAGAAGTTTTTTCCACTAGTAGCAAACACAGTTATTCCTAGCAGTAAGTCAGACATCTCATTTTTATTGTTAAGCAGCAAAACTTAGAGACTAGTATGAATATTTCCCAAATGCGTCATGGCGTTGCTCCATTAACTACAAGAATACGGGGCTCGCCGACATTGGGGCATTTCGCGCAGCCTCATATTTCTAAGCTTAGAAGAAATGGTAATTTACTATCCAAAATTTTTAGTGAAAGTACGGTCATGTGAAATAGTTTATCAAATATTAAGAATATATTAATTTCCCTTTTTATTTTAATGTGGGGTCTTTTCTTGAAATACGAGTAAAATTAATCAAAATGTTGATGTATTTCTAAGAATCTAGAAAGAGTGGTATCAAAATTTACGATCATTTTGATAATTTATCGATAAATAATTTGCTTCCACACAAAAGCCGACAGAATATTTTAAGTATGCATGCTTGAAATTTATATAAAATATGCACTGTGTTTTAAGGGGGGAAATATTAGGAATTCCAATAATATGACAATAAAAAAATGCGACAAATCAATTTTATAATCGTTTACAAATGACAACAAATAAATAAAAATAAAAATAATATTACGAATCTAAAAATTTATACTTATTTTTAAACAGATTGTTTAACAATGGCAATTGTAAAAAAAAAAAAAATAAAAAAATAAAAAAATAAAATAAAATAAAAGTTTACGTTTTTCAGAATACATTTAGGCTCACACAACCTTACTGCATTTAACCAATAAATAATCAATCAGAAATGACATTTAATTAGTTTAAAAAATACCATTTTTCTTGATTTAATTTGTAAAGTAACTGATAATTATACAAAAATATAATTTTAATTAATAAATAATTTTAATTAATTAATAATTAATACATAACTTTAATTAATTTAAATATATTAAAAATTATATTAACATAAATTGACAAATTGGACAAAGTCATTGACTTAAACTTTAAACGTAGGAATAGGCATATAAATTTAGTCAAATGTCTATATTGTCAAAATACATTTAATGAAATCTTACATCATTAACACTAGAACGCCGGGAAATTTTACGTAAGTTTTGTAAAAATATTTTAAACCAGAAAACTTATTTAAAATTATTCAAGTTAATTGTTTAACTTATTTCAGTGTAATTTTTATGTAACATATTTTATGAAGAAATTTCTGGTTCGAATCGACAATTAGTCCATTGGTCGGTATCGAATTGACACCTGCTCGGCGTTCTAGTGTTAAACATTTTTATGAATTTCTGACAAACGCAATTTCAAAAATCACAGATTTGATTGGTTTATCATTTTTTAACTTGAACTTATTCTACTTCATTTATATTTTCTATGCATATTTTTTTTTTTTTTTTTTTTTTTTTTTAACTAAAATATCGAAAATCTGAAATATATATATATATATATATATATTTAATCGAAAGATATAAAAAGAAAGAAAATCCAGTACCTAATATTTCAAAATAATATACATTATTTACTAAAAGCTAATTTTAAAAACAGTACATGCGTCAAAATAATTGTTTGAATATAGACAAAATTTTATCATTATTTATCTGAGGACGGGAAACTGAGATTTCTTTACACTATAATTTTCATGAGGTTTCAAATTGAGAGAAATAACTTTTTCAATAATTATCAGTTATGCATTAATTTCTACCGAATTACTTCTGAAAATATATTTCAATTTATTGAGGTTTGTAGAATTGGTCGTTGATATTATATTCGATCTTTTATAAAGTTAAAAACATTAGAAACTTTACACGAGTAACAGAGGAACAACATTCTGCTAGCGCCATCTGTCGAAAGGCTTGGAAGTACTTCTTCGCCTTTCATTTAATTTTAGAAAACAACAGAGAATCGATGTACTTTTTTAAAGTTATGGACATCGTAATCGATTAATTGGCTAAACTAAGTTATTTTAAAGTTCTTAAAATTTATTATTGTGTTTATGGATTTTTTTCTCTTCCGCAGTGAAAAATTTATATTTATTCGCATGATTATAAGCATAATAGAATTTAAAAAGTTAAAAAGTTTTTAATTTAAAAACAATGAACACAAGCAAGTGGAATTTCATTCTTTCATAACTTCATATGCTATGAATGTTGCATAGAAAAGTACTGAAGTTTAAATAATATATGTGATTTGGAAACAAAAATTCCATAAATGTTCCTGTTAACGGAATTTTTTTAAGAGAAAAAATAACCATACTAGTCATAAAGTTAAACAGATATTTAAAATAAATTAAATTATTTCCCTTCTGTGTTATATTATTGTTTTTTAAGGGTACTAATGCATTTTAATAATTGGTGTATTTTTTTCTTGCTGAAATCCGATAAAATCTGAGTTAATTTCATGGATGCATGGAGGTAAAACGAAAAACGTTAAAAACTTGAACATACATTTGGTAGAGGGGAATATTGCTGGACTTAGAAAATTTTTGAAATACTTAGGGGGCCAATTTGGACATTTTTTAAATTTCACAATTTCTCATTCATACCAGAAAATTCGTATACTATTATTTTCTTTATTTAAGACAGACATAATTACATAAAGAAAAAATTCTTTTTTGAAAATTTCCAGTATGAAATTCAAATTTTTGAATTAAAAAAATACGCAAAACTTGCAAATCTATCAAACACAGGAAATACATGAAAAAAGATAGAAATGCAGTTTTTTTCAATTCAAAAATTTCTATTTCACACCGGAAATTTTCAGAAACGCTTTCCTTTATGTAATCATGAAATGTCTGTCTTAAACAAAGAAAAGAATAGTATAGGAATTTTTTGGTATAAATGAGAAATTTTGAAATAAAAAACGGGCCAAATTGGCTCTCTGGTGTTTGTACCTCAACGCGCCACTTGCGCCCATACATTCCTATAAAATAAATGATTGTTGCAGTGTTCTGTTCCAACCCTTTAAGTTTATACCATGAATTTATAATCACCCTTTATAACCGATGACACGAAACATTTTTAGAAAAATGTAAAAACAAATGCAATTTTCTTTTTTACATTTACTGGAATTCAAACGTTAATATTTATGCATAATACAAATTTCTTAATTAATTTAACAACAGAATATTACATTTACTTTTTGTTATCCCACATGTTCAGTTAGTTAAAAGTATAGGTAAAGGTACATATTTTTTTATTTTTCTTGATGTGTATTTTTACTTCGCTTTATTTTTATTTGTTTATTTATTTATTTTTAGGGGAGGGGGGTGTTCAAGAGACACGGATATTGGATCAATATATCCGAATTAGCGACGAAACGGAAAATAGAGTATTAACCCTATAACGACGAGCGTCTTTTAGAGAATATTTAATCTTTTATCACCAGTTTTTCAAAACAGAAAACGTTTACCTAATTAAATCGGGGAAATTCCTCGATTAAAAAAGGCAAAATTTACAATAAAAAATAATCGGTGGCAATAACGACGGAATCTGAGCACTTTATCCGTGACGTATGCGTGACGTTTGTCCCCAAGGGTTTAAGAATTCAGCTACAGATATGAAAGCGCATGTATTCAAACAGTGGAAAAGTTTTATTTATATATATATATTTTTTTCATTTTTCTAGTGTGATGAATTGCGTGTGGTGAAAAACGAATGGTTATTACAATAATCAGTATTAAATCTCTGTAATTTCCTAAAATCATACTATGAGTACGCACGTTTACTTTTGTTTTTATTTGAATAAAGTCTTTTAGTATGGTAGTTAACCAATCTGGACCTGATATTACACTAATAGGGAATTTATTAATTTCCTATCGAAAATATTTCAAACGTAATAACAACATTGGGGAACGTTGGTAATGTCCTTCATTATGTGCGCAGGGCTGAGTATCAATAAAGAACAGCGACTACACACTTTGAAAATATAAATGGCAGAATATCGGCAGAATACTCTGCAAAATTGATCAGTACTTCACCAAAATCTGTTCGAAAAGAATAAAACATAAAAATAAGTTTTCCAACTTTTGTTTTATCCCTTATTACAGAAAATATTTATTTTCCTTTTTTTACGAGTTTAAATACTATTGTAGTTTTCTCTGCATAAGTATATGCTTGGCGAATTTAGAAAGATTTATTTTATTTATAAATATGGTTTTAACTAGTGTTGAATAAGAATTCTTCCCCAAAATGTAATCAAAAAGTGGTACAAACAGAAGTTTGTTTATCTCGATGATACTTATGATAAATCTTTCATCGATGGACTTATGATAAATCTTTCATCAACTGCAGAAGAAGTAAATCGCTTCAAGCTATGATGCCTCCAACTAGATGAATAAAACAAAAATAATTGCGGAATATATTTTTCTAATTTGGTGTTTAAGAAAATTATATTTTATTATCTTTTTCCTCTCTATTACTTCCAAGTACAGAAGCGTGGAAAATATATTTAGAAAAGTTGATCCAAAGGAGGTAATCTGAAGTCCTTAATAATTTTTATGAAGAAAGAAATAATGAATTACGAGAAAAATATCTATAGTAAATTTAGATATTAAAATAAAGATTTTGTAACTCTCTATAAAATAATAAATCGATATATTAAAAAAATCAACACTGTTTATTTTTTCACACGCAAGAGTCACATATTTACATTTTCCAACATACCATTATTTTCTGCAGCATTTTGTCAATTCGAGCTAGGTCAAATAAACTTGTTTTAATCGGGCTATTTCACCCTCTAAGTGTTTGGGGCGTAATATTCCGTTCACTAAGCTCCAGGTTTCACAGCAATACAAGCAATATTTAAGTTAATATAATTCCATAGATTTAATTAATTTTAAATACATTGAAGAATGATTAATGCTCTCAAGGATAACATTCATATTTGTAATTGAGTTTTTTTTTTTTTTATAATGTTGAAAGAATCATATTTTCTTAGCATTTAAAACAAAATGCAAAGAAAACAATATTACAATTTTACCCTTTGGAAAGACGCTCGGAGATGCTTAATAAATGAAATTTAGTAAAAAGTACAGATAAACAAGACACAATTTATTAAACAATTTTTCTGGTTCATAACGTATTAATTTTCTACAGAATACATATGAATCTTTGCGGTTATTCTCTCTATTTCTTATATTTTGATTTTAGCTCTTGGAGATTTGAGTACTTATTACAGATTATTTGCATTATATGCAATATAGAGGAAGGGATGGTGATATGGACACTGAAATTACTTAGTAGCGAAGAGGTGTCTTCTATCGGTTATAAGTGGAACTACAATTTTATAATACAATACAGGTGAGACCAGCCAGTTGGTCATGCATGCTATAAATAGAGAAATGTATAGTGAGATATTCATGTTTTCAAAGTCTTGAAAAAATTGGTAAGGTAAGAGATTTTGCGTCTCTTTCATATGCCTGTAGTTGGTTTCTTGCTTTAAATTCTCGATCTTCGAAAATACGTTTCAGGCTGTAAAATCCCTTAACCGTAGTATAACTTTCTTCAGTAATTTGTTGATAATTTTCTTTACAGTGGAGCCACTGAATGAGTCCATATTATCAACATGTTTCCACCGGAAGAATTGTCCACTTTTCACGTAAATCTGTTTACTGTGCTTGCTCAAAAGGCAAAAAAAAAAAGCACTCACTTCCGCTAATATAAATACGGAAAGACAGAAAGTTTCTTACGGCAAGTATCGGACCAAAATCTGATTTTCGGCGAATATTCGGTTGTTGTGAGAAAACAACTAAACTTTCGGTGCATACAATGGAGTTATGAATAAAGAGGATGAGACATATAGTGTAGACTCTACCAGTTGTGAGTGAAGTAACTGAGGAGATTGTCACAAGATGGCGACTGATTTTTTACATCGAATAGACAGTTTCTAATTACC
This sequence comes from Maratus speciosus, assembly GCA_963932465.1. NCBI lineage: Eukaryota > Metazoa > Arthropoda > Arachnida > Araneae > Salticidae > Maratus > Maratus speciosus. The sequence continues at coordinate 486,304,995 of OZ010787.1, forward strand.
GCCGAAACAAACTTCGACCAGTAAATTTTGAATACGAAATTTCGCCTTATTTTTGCTGCTTAACCCTTAAATGCCGGGTGTTGCTTTTCGGCAACATACCCAATTTAGGCTCTAAAATACTATTAGAATAATATTGAAGCTATAATGCTTAATGTTGCCGATAAAATACATTCTGAAAATATTATTAAATCGATTTTCAACATGTAGATGGCAACACTTGTGCTGTTTAAGAATAAAGATAGATTTATTTTTTCAATTGTTGCACCTTGTTCTTTTTGTTTTGTTTGGAAGCTTGCGAAATACTCTATTTTGTTCTGGAGTGAGCAAGTACAATTTATTTCTTATTATAGTTCCTAAATTTCCTGTGTGTTTAATATTATAGAATTTTATAAAGGAAAATTATTTTTTCAATTAAAGACCAGTATTGCCGATTAGTAACAAACTGTTTTTTAGCCGTAAATCATACTTAAAACAAAATATGATTTTTTAAATGTATTTTTCCCATGACTTATTTAAAAAATGAAAGCCGAAAAACATTATTACAATGATTTTTGAAAAAACAGGCATTTAAGGGTTAATTATGCAAAATTTCTCTTACAAATATATTAAAAAATTTTATTCGTTTTTATTGATGGAATTTGTCCCTGTCTTATAATCTCTATCATTGACACTGATAGGAGGGTGTTTAGGTTGTCACAATATGGCGGAAAAGCAGGACTTGACTACTGCCGAAGTAAACTTCCACCAATAAAAATAAATATATGTTTTTGGCCATAACTATAAATGAAATTCTGTATTAATAAGACGTTTAGATAAGAAGAAAAAAATTTCTTTTAGAATTTACTGATGGAAGTTTTCCCCGGCGGTAATGAGCCCCCTCGAAACTGGTTACAGTTGAAGCTTCACCATTTTAAGGATTGTCAATTCCTTTTTATTCATAGTTCCATTCTGCATACCAAAACTGTAGTCGGATTTTATAAGAGAGTGCCTATAGACGAAGCCATGCAGATTTTGTTGTGCCTTCGGATGTGTTTCATTCATGCTAAAATTATCGAACAATATTTATGACAATAAAGAAGTTAGTGAAAGCAATAACTGTTTATTCTGTAGAAAAATAAAACATTAGAATACCACATAATCTGTAAAAATCTGTTATTATTACAATTAAATCTTAATCCTTTTGATATTTACATTTTCTCTGGGAGAAGATATTTAATATAATTTAATATTGTGTTTTTAATATTAAACAATTGAAATATATAATTAGGGGAGACTGGGGAGGGTTGACCCATTTTTTACAAAGGGATTTTTTATTGTTTATATATTGAACTTAGAATATAGTTTCATATATCAATTTATTCGTTATACAATCAGTTAACAAAATAAAGTTACGACATAACTAATAATGGATCAATGCTCCCCACAAAGGAAGGCTTGACCAACTTTATTTTATATTGAAATGTTTGTTAAGGGAAATAAAATCAGTTTTAAAAAGGGCAGAATAACTTTATGCTACAAGGTTTAATTATTATTAAAAAATATTTGGGAAAATGTGATGTGTAAACAAGTCTGCGTAGACGGAATTCAAGGCACAGGAGAAAAATTCTGTTTCAAACAGCCACTTTTTGTGACACTCGGTCTGGCAACACTAGTTGCCACACAGTTTGGCTTCATCTCATTGTATTCATCTTGGTGAAATTTGTCTACATATCTTCCTAAAGTGTTTTGATCAATGTTATGTTCTTTTGCAGAGACATGAACACTTAACATTTCTTAAGGCTGCTGCTTTCATCCTGTTTAGTTTTTTTTTCATTCTTTCTATTTTCCTACTATGGGTGCTATTTAAATAAAATAAAAGTTCTTATCAATTTTCCAATTTATATTTCATTAAAGTTTTCTTGCTTCTTATAGCATTTTTTCTCATCTCCATTTAATCAGTTTTAACATTTTTCTTCCTATCACCCCATTCTTTACAGAATAAATTTACATTATTTTAGAAATATAATCATTAACCCTTCCTTATGTACTGTGTTTAATGAAAAGATTTCAAAAAACACTTAATTAAGAAGCTTTGACCATCTGGTCAACCGCTTTCCCACATAGCCACATTTTAATGTATAGCACATCTCTATGTTTAACCTAATTTACCGTACAATCTTTATGCATGGAATGAAAGCTCAATATTTCTACATTGCTTAAAACTTACTAAAACTTACTTACTTGAATTTCTATGATATATTTTATCTCAGAAAATATTACAAAATTTTTCTAAAAAATACACTTTGTAAGCTAAAAACACCTCACAATTGATATTTCCACAAGTGTTTCAATTATCTTCATGAAACAAAGACTATTGTTTGAGTATTTCAGTAGCTTTTCTTGCCACCTATTGGCAAAACTCAGAAATTCTTTTAAATAGGAAAACTGAAGGGTGGGTCAAGCCTCTCCTATGGTCAACCCTCCCCAGTCTCCCCTTAATGTGAATTATTTTTCTTAAAGATACTTTTACAGTCGTATCACGAATATGATTTATTTACGTAATTTTATGTTCTAGAAATGGTCATTCCTTTCTATAATATAAATTGTACATGTTTAAAAAATTGAAACACGAGAGTCTTTCCTTTATGCGTTGCTGTCATCTATCCGCCGTTGCAGATGCATATCTTTAATCGGGCATAAATGAGGCGGCACTATATTATTAAACCAAGCAACCGATGACGGGTTAAATATTATTAGTATTGATATTGTAAAAATGTATTTAAACATATATTTTATTATTATTATTAAATAAAAAGTAATTAAAAATAAAAAATAATTCTAAATTCTTTTTTTTCTATTTGGATATGCTATTTCTCTCTTAAAAAATGAAATTTTAACACTTCTTTCTAATCAATTTAAAAGCTTAATTTTAAGCATTTTAAAACTTTTTGTTGTAGGTATACCTAAGCTGAAAATGAATTTGTTTATTAAAACGTTTAAAAATAATGGTGAATAATGCCTTGCTTTTATTATAAGCAAACACATGCATATGCATAATTAAAAATGTCTCTGTAGACCGGTATGAGTGTTTCTGAATAATTAACTAATAATTTTCTTTTTTTACTGTATCTATTGATTAATAGCTCAAAATTTCATTTGAGAGAGTTTTGTTTTCGTTTTCGGCGTAAACTAGATAAAGGAGCAAAATTCGGTTTGGATTCAGTTTTGGCTTCAAAAACGTGTTTAGGTTGATCCCTTATTATAAAAGACATGCTACTGAATGCACTCATAACCACAATAAACAACGTACTTTTAGAGGTTATTGGATGAAATTGAAATGGGCTTTTATATTACCATCTCTGGCTCCCTTGCTGTAGATTATTAGAACTAGAAACGCAAAGATTGTTTTACAAATGTATTATTAAGGACTAGTTATTAATATACAGACTACTTGGAATGGTGATTTGAAGTTGCGCAATGAAGAATAAATGAAAAAAATATCAATCATTTGAAGCTTAACGTCATCCTTGAATCGGTAAGTGTAAATTTTTGTTTTAATTTTAGTCATAATTTATTTATTTGCTTCGATCGTTGAATATTTTTACCTCGAAACGTATTTTTAAGAATGGGATTTTTATATAAAAATAAATTTAATCTTTGCATCTAAAATACTTCTTTAAACCCCGAACGTTTGTGTTCAGCCTAATCTAAGAGAGAAAGAGTTATCCTGAAAACCAAAATAGTGAATGATAATTTTACTCTGATACAGAAAAAAGAAGAAAAAAACCTTTGAATGCATGTGCTTAAAAATACAAGAATAGTTTTCCAAAGAAAGTACGGTGGTAGTTAAATGAATGTCAGAAGTATCTAAAATAGAACTGCTAAAGTGCTTCTTTATTAAGCGAATGTTATATATTTTTATTATTTTTAAACACATTCAATCTTCTTCAAGCGCAAACCTAATAGAATTTTCTCTTGTTCACATGCAAATTTTTTTGAAAAAAAAAGGAAAAAAAAAAAAAAAAAGAGAAAAACAATCTACATCTCTTTCTTATGTATTCATTTGAAATCCATCAGCCAAGCAGATGAAATCAGAACAGTTTTCAATAAAATTATTTACAGAAAAAAAGAAAGTCAGTTCTATGTTTTTATTTCAAGGGGCTCTCTTTGATTTCCCATTCTAATTACAGTTGTTATGCACTTTTATCGCTTTGTTCTATAGGAAAGTATTTGGAGCCCGGGGCAAAGAAATCTCCGTGGGCATTGGCCGAAATGTTTTCCCCCACCTTGGCGCCGCAAAATCCCTATTGTTCGGCGAAGTGATGAGAAAGGAAAAAAAAAAATACAAGTTTCTCAGCGACACGCAACTGACGGCAGCTGGAAGCCATTGGAGAGATTTCAGGTGTCATGTACCTGCTAATCGCACAGGTTACTGATTACGATGCGTTTTGGGAAGATCGAGTTGAGCCCCCTTCTTCCCTCCAATAAGCTTTTTCAGTTTAGGGGCTTCTCATGCTTTCATTGAGCTATACAATTTTTTATGGCGCAGAAAAGTTCTTCACAATAGGATTTGGATTAGTGGAATTACGGGAAAAGTCTTTCTAAGAGGGTGTATTCTCTAGTCATCCGTTGAAATTTCGTATCGACCCTACATTCCCCAGGTTCCTACCAAAATTCTACACAGAGAAAGGCACTTTTAAAACCTTTTTCGCATTCATTTCAGACAAAGTGATTTTTTTCTTTCAAAAAGTCACTCTGTTTAAGCTCTAGAGAATAAGCTGAACGGATTAATAAATCATCAACAAATATATAATTAGGCATTCCAATCAACGTATTCTAATGCTTCACAGTTTTACCCCATCAGGCATTCTTCTCAAATGCGCATTTTCTCAAAACACATTCGGCCCCCCATAAAAAATTATGCTTAGTGATCCGCAAGCAACAAAAACATACATCTTTATTTGTAAATAGTGATGTGACATTCATTCATGTGGAATTTCTGTCATTTACAGATTCTAATTTTGTTCATGAATCTTAATTAAACTGAACCAAGTATGCCATGATACAGCAAAACGAAATTGCTATTTAAAAAAAGGCATTTTGCGAAATAGTGAGATATAATTCATAAACTTTCGAGGATAAATAAAAACGAACAAGTTTTCCTGATACATTTAAAATTTTATATTTTTAATGCATTATTTGCTTTCGTGTAAAAATATTAGGCGTTTAATGTCAATTGTTAACAATATCAGAAATAATAAATAATAATATTTCATATATATATTATATTAAAAAAAAACCCTTAAACATGAGAAAACCATCAATTATTTAAAAACGAAAATAAACATTGATACTACTTATACAACTTATAATATACTCCTATTCAATTTAATAAAAAAAGTTATTGAATATTATTTTCGCCTATCTTTGTTTTATGATCTTAAAATGTAGCCTATAATTATAAATTATCTTGTTGACTTTTTAAGAAAAGCTTTATTTTTCGTAATAGTAGGAAATCAATTCCCTACATGGAAAAGACAAATGATCTTCTAAGTCTTTGCGTCAATAAAATGATATATATATTTTTTTAGTTTTCTAAACAAACAGTATAAAAAGTTTAAGAACACATTTCCTGATTTATTTTTATTTATTTTATTTATTTATTTTATTTTATTTTTTTAGATTTTTATAAAAGGTCACACCAAAATAAAACATCGCGAAAATCATGCTACCTATTTTCTTTCATTTGAGCACATCCGTCACTGCCGCTATCGAATTACATCTTTCGTCTATCCACAACTCTTATCTAAAGGCGTTACTTTTATATTTTAGCATGTTTCAGTACTTCACAAAAGATATACTCAAAATCCACATTAATACAAAAAATGTGTGTTGCACATAGTATCGATAAAAATTATTACCAAAGTTATATGCATTTTTTTCCTAATATGAACAAGAATAAAGAAAATATTTTTGATGGGTAATGCAACCTGCAAGAGCAACGTCTATGGGCTAAAAATATCGCAAAATAGTTTTAAAAAAAAGTGTAGTCATAGAAGTGCATAAATCCAGTCATATATATTGCATTTAGTAACAGTTTTTTCAGCTAAGGGACTCTGGACACGTATCAGAAAACATGCGTACAGAAGAATAAATTCTGTTTTATTAATTCTTTAAGAATATAAATAACATACCTCTACCCCATTATAGTTGTAACTGACATCGTGTGGGTGTGTTAAATGGTCGGGCATCATAGACATCCAGAGAAGACCAGAATTGGGCGAACCTTGGCCTATATGGGCCGAAGACGAAAAACCGGATGCTTTACCGTGCGTATCCGGAGCTGGTGACCACACTAAGCCTTTCTGCAATAAAAAAAAAAATACATAAGGGATTTGCAATAATTAAAAACAGATAAACAAACAAGTGAATGAAATGGAAATGGCACATGTTAAATTTGTTAAACATCAGTTTCGTTGATATTGCATACTTGCCAACCTCCATTTATTCTTCCGTAAAAGAAGCTTTAATCTGACGCAGGTTAACCTTTTATTCCCAAAATATGAATTCATGAAAATTACATCTTCTAAAGCATTTTTCGGTAATTTTTTTAACTACATTAGAAGATTTACACAACCATTTAATAAATTTTAGAAGGACTTTGCCAATTAAAATTAATTAATTAAATTTGAATTTATAGGGAATTTATACAATATTTATAACTCCACTCAAATCTTTTATAAATATAATGTTTTTACACTAGAAATATAGAAATATTTCCAAACTGAACCCCCCCCCCCCCCCCCCCCCCTCCGACACACACACACACCCTGAAATCTTTCAACGCCAATAAAGATGAAAAGATAAAAAGGCAAAATAAATCATCCTTTTAAAAATATTTTTGTTTTGGGCAGCCAATAATGCTTTTGGAACAAGATAAAGTAAAGTATATATAACTCATTCTAAACTGTATTAATACTAATGGATGCATTAAATGAATTTTATGACAAGTTATTTTAATGATGCTTTAATGTACCTTCGGGGCATAAAAGGTTAAACGCGTTAACCAGGAAATTTATTTGATATATATTTTTGAATTTATTTTCACGTTTCTACGAGGAGCTTAGCTCATTTCATTTTCAAAAAGAAATTCTCGTTCAAAACGCATTTAACATGGGTCAGCTTAACCCACATTTTACTGAATAAGTAATGAAGGTTAGCATGTAAGATATTGCTATACGAAGGATGCGTTCAGAGATGACTATATATATATATATACCGGGTGTCCCAAAAAGGACTGACTGATTTTAAAATTCAATAACTTGCAAACGGTGACAGATATTTAAAAAATTCTTGCAGGAGGGTTATGCATAAGGTCAAAAGTTTTATTACAGTGATTTTCGATTTTAGTTCGAATTACAAACAATAGATGGCGCTGTAAGCAATATTCGCTCAATACAAGCTCGATTTCTGGTCCTTTATCTTGTTCCATGCTGAAAAAGGAGATGGAAATGTATTATCCGGGCCACGAAGTATCAAAAATCGAGCCTGAATTCAGCGTCTATTGATCGCAGCGCCATCTATTGTTTGTAATTCGAACTAAAATCGAAAATCACTGTAATAAAACTTTTGACCTTATGCATAACCCTCCTGCAAGAATTTTTTAAATATCTGTCACCGTTTGCAAGTTATTGAATTTTAAAATCAGTCAGTCCTTTTTGGGACACCCGGTATATATATATATATATATATATCAATAATATAATTACAAATCATCATCTATTTCCAATTACAATAATTAATTCAATAAATTAATAAATTTAGCAGCAAATTATAACAGTAACATTATACAAAATACAGATGGAACCCTATACAAGTAATACTAATTAAGCAAAATCCACCAATTGACTAGCACATTGCATACGATTAATCCATATTAACATATGAAAAACCACCAAATAATAATAAAAAAAAATCTATTAAAGACATATGAAAAAAAAAAACCCAGCTGAATAATGTTGAACACTTAAAAGACATATTGTAAACAAACAATAGATCAAATGGAAGGATGGAGCCAGAAGCTTATATAGCATTTCACTTCATCAAGGGTACATGCAACACCAAATAAGCAAAAGCATAGTCGATTTCTGTAAAACAATCCAGCATAAGCTAAAAATTAGATTTTTTATGTACCCGATCGACCACACACCAAAAAAAGCATACATTTACCATGACAGGTAAATTGAATTAAGTAAATATATTAATCAATACAATATCCTTAATAATGAACAATGTTAATTTAAAGAAACAATTAAATTTGAAGACATACCAAACAAGAGAATTGCAATGACCCTATTAAATCTTGAGCAAGTAGCAATATTATCACAGCAAAAGTCCCGACGATTTATTGTTACAGTTAAAATAGAATTCTTACGGTTGCAAAACAACACAGTGTGCAGAAAAAATACACAACTTCTAATAAAAATAATTAACATATATCGTCTTTATTATAAAAATTATTATATGTATTAAAAGGATCCTATAATAAATTATTACTAAAATATATAGAATAAAATTATTATTTAAATTTAAACGTGTAATAACATAGAAAAATATTAAAATATAAATAAATTATATGGTAACAATATTATTTAGACCTAAATAAATAATTATTTAATGCTGCCATCTACCTGAACTTATTAAAAGATCACATGCACCTTGAAATAAAATATTTTATAGTGCTGCTATCTGTTGTAAATAATGTAAATACCTTATATAACTGTAGAACAATTGCATCGAATCTTAAAACACAAAAAGAACATACTAAAAAAGCGCATCTAAATATCGATAATAATCATTTATCATCTATATTAAAATGTTTATAATTATTTTTAATAATTTTATTAAATAGTAAGTAAATTAATAATAATATGAATTAAGTTACAATTATGATATAAAAGTATTTTTATTATGCACCTATTAAATTTAATGTTTTAAATTTTAAATGTACTTTACAAAATGGGGGGTGGGGGGTATATATAAACATATTACATCATTTCTTCATACTGTTAATTACAATTAACAAACTGTAATAACGTCCACCATTATAAATTGATATTGAAGTAAATTAGTAAAAGTAACTTAATTTTATATCAATATAATATTAATATCTCAGTACAGTGTCAAGGACAACAAATTTCATGAGGACCACCATAAACATACAAACCAACGAATTAACGAAACATTCCCCCCTTATTTTAAATACATACCATTCCCTATATATATATATATATAAAATCAACATTTGCGTATAAATTAACCAGACAACACCGCCCTCCTCCATAGTTTAACATCTACCCACCCAGCCATCCTATTTAAAAAATATATATTTTGTATTTTTAATTTAATTCGTTTATTTTTATTTTTTTATATATTTTTTATAAATATTTTTTGATACGCAAAATGTTAATAGTAACATACAAGAAACCGTATATATATATATATATATATATATATATATATATATAATCCTTATGTAATTACAATTTATCATCTATTTCCAATTACTAAAATTAAATTAATATAGACCATGTAAGATGACAAACATGCAGCATAAGATGGAATTTCTTATATCAAGGTATCAAGTATATATATATATATATATATATGCATATTACTTATTTTACCTATTCATTGTTATCGCTCAAATAGCAAACTTTTCCCCTCTTATGTCAAATGTATCGTGTTTCAGAATGTTCATGAGAATTTTTTTTTTTCATTATTGTTCTGTACACTCTTGAAACTGTTTCTTTGTTGTCTATTTCTAAATTGTAACGAATGCTTTATTTATTTTGTTGAGATACATTAAGTTTTTTAAATGTTAAAGTATTAGAAAAGTGTTAAAATCTTGACGATCTGTGAATAAAACTATATGACTGCAAAACTATTTGCTATTGCAAAATTTGATGATTAGATGACAAAGAAACGTCATTTCAGAAGAATATACAGTAGCGCTCAAAAGTATTTTGACAACCTTATATTCTCTCTTATTTTATTTAATATAAAAATGTAAAAGAAAATATATTCCCTATAATTGAGAACACTATGATTGCAGTTATTCAAATGTATCAAGTTTCAACTTGTTTGCTTACATTCGGAGTCACCGAAGAAATATGACTCCTCCTTAGCTCAAAAGTATTTTGACTATTAGTTTGCATTTAATTGTTGAATGTGTTAGTGGCGCTATAGCTTCGATTAGTGTTTATATCAACTTATTGTGATTATTTTTAAATGCCGAAATGTAAAATATATTGAAGTGATTCCAGAAAAGCCGCTGTAAATGCACTTAAGAAAGGTAGACTGCAAGCAGAATTAGCTCGTTCTTTTAACGGGTCTCGGCAACTTGTTATTACATGGAATAAAGTTTTTAATAAACAGAAATACATCGAAAATAAGCCTCAAAATGGCCATCCGAAAAAAACGACTTGCAATGTTGACTGTATTCTAAAAATGATATCTACAAGTGATTGTCGTAAGTCCGCTGTAATAATAAAAAATGAATTGAAAGAAAATTACGGCATAGACATACACGTTTCTTCAGTCAAACGACGCCTAAACCTCTATGGTTTACATGGCAGAAGACCAGCAAAAACATGTTTGCTATCTACTAAGAATAGGAAGGCTAGAGTCGCATTTGTAAAACGGCATAATCCTTTCAGGGGCAAAGCAATTCCATTGCTAAAGTGTTGAAATTAATGACTGACACCGGAATTTGAAAACAAATTTATTTGTAAATAAGAAAAAGCTATATTTCACACACATAAAAAACCGAATTTTTTAAAACCAAAATTCCGGTGTCAATCATTAATTTCAACACTTTAGCAATGGAATCGCTTTGCCCCTGAAAGGGTTATGCCCTGAAAGTGTTATATCTACCTTTCTTAAGTGCATTTACAGCGGCTTTTCTAGAATCACTTCAATATTTTTTACATTTCGGCATTTAAAAATAATCACAATAAGTCAATATAAATACTAATGGAAGCAATAGCGCCACTGACAGCTTCAACAATTAAATGCAAACTAATTGTCAAAATACTTTTGAGCTAAGGAGGAGTCATATTTCTTCGGTGGCGCCGAATGTAAACAAACAAGTTGAACTTGATACATTTGAATAACTGCAGTCATAGTGTTCTCAATTATAGGGAATATATTTTCTTTTACATTTTTATATTAAATAAAATAAGAGAGATTATAAGGTTGTCAAAATACTTTTGAGCGCTACTGTATAAAAAAAGGTTAAATTTTAATTTTTTGATATTAAATTTGTAAAGTATGAATGCTTTCCATGAGGTTTAACATTGAAGAGGGGAATTTAAGGCCTGACTCATAACGAACATAAAGCTGAATAAAATAAAAATGCATCAATTTTTGCTCTATAAAACCCTAAGCATAATGTATTTTGCATATAACTTTGATGCAGATTTAAGTGACAAACTTCAGATATTATGAAAAATTCGTATTTAAAGTGATACATACAACTTGATGGAGGTTGAGATAATTCACACAGTAAAGAAATTTCAGGTAGGAGAAACGAAATAACAGTTTGTTTGGAAATATTCCTGCCGCCAGGAGTTTCAATGTCTATATGAATTAAGCAGAAATTCTACTATGGGTTACAAGATAATTCATCAATGGCCCACAATGTTATAAAATTAAAATATATTAGATATATTTAAACCAGGAGTTATGAAGAGTTTATGGATGAACCAAAATGATGGTGTGAAAAGAGAAGTAGAAGGTTTATTGCTAATATGGACAACAACGCCATTCTTCAACATTAAGGCCACGTGTAAGTCTTTGTTATCTGGCAATTGATATACATAATTTAAATATACAAATGTTTCGATAATAATTAAATTCTGGAATGAAGCCTGAAAATAATTTTTTTCTGCACTTATCCTTTCTTACTTTAAAATCTTATGTATTTTTATCATTAAATTCAATGAAAGCGTAGATTAATTTTTAAATTAAGAAATCTTTTGTTCAAAATCTAAATTATTGAAGAAAAAAAAGGTGTACATTAAAATCTTGGAAACATAATACTTTCCCATTTTCAATATTTTCCTTTCAAGGTTAATGAATAGAAAATCCGTAGTTCGAAATGCTACGACAACATTTGAGGCGCTTTGAATGTAAAATCTGTTTTGCCTAATCTTTTCCAAAAACAGGCATAATACGATAATAAAGCAAAGCAGGCATAATAAAGCAAATGTAATAGGTAAATTTTTATTTACTCAGACAATCAATCAGAAGGGTCCAAGAAACAAACAGAATAACGAAATTGGCGCAAAACGCCAATTTCCTCCCCCCTCTCCCCCGCCTCCTGCCCTCCTTGAAAAAAGAATATTCAAATTATATAATGTTTCTAATCCATTTCCCTATAATGTATCATCAGCGAGTAAAAATATTAATTAATAACAATGCTGATTGTGCGAGCAATTCCAGTTTTTCTAAAGATACTTTTCCAATTTAACAATACACCACTGGCGTAAGTTAATGACTTCGAACATGACAATGAAAAGAGAAACAACGTTTGAAGGATATGAGTAAATTGTGATAAAAATGAAGTCGCTTTATATTCATCATAGGCAACAATTTCCATTTTAAGTTCTGCTTTAGGTCAATTCAAAAAGATCATTGTAGATGAGAAGCTGAAATTTAAGAAGCATTTGTGTAGTTATTTTTCTGAAAAATGTTGAAGAATACAAATCGATGACAGATGTATAATGAGAGAACCTTTAAATAAAATATTTAATTGGTAGATTTATTTAAGTTCCCATTACGAAGCTAGAGTGATTACAAAAGGAAGAACTGAATCAACATTTTAACATATTTAAAAAAGGAAAACATATATCAGAACGTTTATAATTTTTTAATGAAAAAGGCGATTAAAAATTTACATTCTTCACTTGAAAAGGAAAATGCTTATTTAAGTTAACAGCGCCATATAAATGTAACACATTGACTTTTGTGGAAGAAAAGTATTATAAAAATATACATCTTTTCTGAATTGCATTTTTAAACATCAATATATAAAATGCTTCAATAATTTTCTTTTCCCCAGTTTTATAGGAAAGTTCAATTATTTAGAAAATTCAATGGTTGTTTCGTGAAAAACTGGACATCATAAGCGCCAACTTCAGGGGGTTGAAATAGGTAATCGGGAAAAATTCTACCATTAATTAAAAAAAAAAAAACGTTCTGTTTAATCAGTGTAATTATTAAGAAAAAAACTTTAAAATTAGTGGTGTAAATTCGCATGATTTCAGGAGTCGTAGGCTTAAGGCATTTTTTCAGGAATTTATCACTATTTGTTTATAGAAAAATAAATCTAGGTTAAACGCGCAAAATTTCGCCTTACATAAGAAGAGATTTTTCCATAAGAAAGTACTGGTACCGAAGAATTTCCCGGTCGTGAAATTTCAGGACAAGTACGACCACTGTGATTTGTACTCGATGCTTGCATTAAATCGGCGCCTATGATGGACACTAGTTCATCGAATTGATTGAAGTGTATACGATTTTAAGTTATTGTTTATTATTGATTTTCAACACATTTTAAATTATTGTTTATTATTGATCTTGAACATATAATAAATTTAGATGTGGAATGCCTTTTTTCAACATGTATGTAAAAATGTACATGGTTGAAAATGTTAAGTAAGTTTTTTTATAATTTCAAAAAAATAAAAAAATAACCAATGTGTTATAGAGAGCAGTCAGAACAGGGGTTACAGCTGTGTATAAAATGAATTTGTGAGCCAATATTTACATTTTCTGAATTCTTGTTGTAAAGCGTTTCGGTAGAAGAAATTACTGAACATTAGTAAATAAAAATAAAGAAACATTGGCTATATTTCAAGCTTTCAAGCTATAGAACAAATATTTGAACTATATTTGGTTTATTTCCTGAAAATTCGTGCAATTTGTTCTATTATCAGTATATCATAAGACTATCACTTAAGAATGGAAAAGATAAAATGATTATTAGAAAAAACAATTTCTGTCTATTAAGCATTAGTTAAAATAACTAACTCAAGTTAATATGGGTGTCGTGAATAGCAATTAAAGGAATAAACAAAATTAAAAGATCTTAAATATTTTATAATATTGCTGACTAAAAACGAGTATTCAGTGCTCGTATTCATATAAGCAAACATCAATGATTTGTTTATTTGTTCGACTAGTAAAGAAAAAGCAGCTTCAGTTTATGCAATATAAAAAAATTACTAGGCGTAAACGTTTATCAGCCTATTACGCTAAAGTCTGCAGACGAACATAAACTACAAATACTTTCTACTTATAAAAAACGATATTTTGCATTAAATTACCCTTCAACGACATGAATTTTTTCAGTAACATGAAAAATGCACATCTAATTATGAAATAAATTTCTCAATTCATATTTCAAAAAAATGTTCCTATGTGACATGTAAATGATTAAATTATATTTACTGAAAATTTTCATCATTTCAATTTCAGACGTAATACAAAGAAGCATTACAACGACGCATAGCTACAAAAACAGAAAACCATAACAATAAAGAAATGCATGTTAAACGCCTTAAAAAACAAACATATCACCTTACATATAAATATTAGAATTCAAATTATGAAGATATTTTAAAAATAAAACAAAACAAACAAATGTGTGCCATCTGTGAAAAACAAAATTAAAACAGGGATAAAGAAAACGAGTTCTGAAAATCCACTCGTACAAACATACACATTGACAAAGAAAACAGTACTTTTTTCCGCATCAAATAATAACATAATAGAAAAAAAACTCTAATGTACCTATTTCTGCTTAATGGCTGGGTAAAAAAAAAGCCACTCCTGAAAAAAAATTAATATGCAATGCATTATTTTAAAACGCAAACTATAATGTCTGTGTTCAAATAGCCCAGTGACCTGTTTGAGCAGATAAATAAATATGAATTCACACTGTTAAGTGATTAAGTGGCCATTGCAGGCTCTCCTAGCGCCTTTTATTCAGGAGATTGTTTCATTTTTTTCATCTCTTTCTCCGTCGGAGAGATGAAAAAAAAATCGTGGTTGACATTACAGCTGACAGATTCCCAACTTCTCCCCACTACCACTTCTTCATCGTAACCAATTAAGTCTGTCATATAACAATCAACGTTCAAGAAAAAGAGCGTAAGGAGTCGGAGAAAAAATACTGATTTAAAGTATGTTTTAATTTTCTTCGTTTTAAAACCGAAATCACCGTTTCTTTCGTTTTTAGCGCTCTTTAACATCTCGATAACAGGGAAGAGGGAGCAGTAGGGATGAAAAAAAAAAGTATCTGAGACTCCTGCAACAGTTCAATTTTTTATACCTTTAAAAAAAGATTTAAATCTTTTCTTTTTTTTCCATGTTGAATTTATGGTTGTGTTCGTATTGTTTATTGTCGTTTATCCAAATAAACATCATAAATTCAGCAACAAGAACGTATCAATATTGAATATTTATTTTTATTTATTATCATAAAAAAAGTCTACACGAAACAAAATTGTATAAAGGAAAAAAATAAGCGTTAAAATGTTAAGTGTGCTAATTGTTAAAAATAAGAATTTAATCGTCGATATTACTGATTCTACTACCATAAAGATAGTTTTTAATTACCATGAAAATAATTTTATATTTGCCATAGCCAGTCCGCTGCTTTCTGTCCTAACCGATTAGTAAAAGCTTTTGTTTCTCATTATTAGAATTAAGAATTTTGCAGTAATAGGGTAATTAAGAAAATTTGTAAATAAAATCTTTTAATATCATTAGCGCATAAAATTTGTCTTTAACACTTCACACTTCCGATAGCTCTCAAAAATTCAATTTTTATAATTAAACGTTAAAGTACATCGAATATAATAATAATAATAATAATAATAATAATTTCATGTTAGCATTTTTTGCCGTAAACAGTAGTGACTTAAATTTTGCGTATGCAATATTTCTCTTAAAAAGTGGTCGGCAATTTTGGAAAATTCTAATTTCCATGTTACACATTTCAAACATGTCTGAATAGTTTTTTTTTTATTTCATAGCAAACGTTTTGAAAAGATATATTTACTAAATTATAGCAAAATTGAATTGCCAGATACATTTTTTTTAATCTATCAAATGATAGCTGTATTAAACAGTGTAAGAGTATAGTACACGTAATGCACACTTGCAAGGTTACATTGTTTTATGTACATTTAGTTTGTTAAAGCAAAATTGAATAAAAATAATTTACAATTATACTTTAGATAACCGTTAAAGCAATAACTAAAGGTTTGTTCATTGGCTACATGGTTACAAAATTTAACTATTAGAACATTTTTTATAAGCAAGGCTCCTGCTTCTTCTTTTTTTGAATCCCAGTACTTCTGAAGAATTTTTTACGTGTTACGTTTTCATAACAATTTGCAATAAAGAATTACCTTTCCGGTAGGTTTCTGCAAAATTTTATAAGAATATATATATATATATATATATACATATATTAGACATGTGATATTCAAAAACGAATACAGTTGAAGGCCTGGATGCGTGATCACTTTGGCAATATATCTCTTAAATATGTATTTTTTGTAATTTATAACACTATGTTCCGAATTTTTTAGAGTTAATTTTAGATGATTCAATGAGATATTAAGGAATATAATATTGGTATTATTATGGGAATATAATATGGTATTGGTCATTCTTAGTATCGTTTCTACATTTTTACGGGGTCGGTGAAGGAAGAACATATGTAATTAAAGGTGCATTTAATATAAAATTTAATAAAATATTTAATATAAATATTTAATATAAAATTTAATATATAATTTTATTCACATTTAAATTTTATACATCATGTTTCTACGTGATTCATTCATGTAAACTTTACGAATCTGATACTTTATACTTCCACTTATATTGTAAATAAAACGATCTTGTATTTTTTTTAAATTGGGATCATTTTTTAAACATAAATTATAAACATATTTAATAGAAATCGATTACAATTGTATTAGCCGTCTAAGCTGTTTTATTGAGCAAGAAAATAACAACTATAATATAAAAGAACTGTATTATTTTTTGAACAGACAATTGCAATTCATTACAAATGTATCAATTAAAAAAATTACTGTCTACTGTGTACTAACCCAATTTCCTATCTTAAGCAAAAACAATTATTTCATTCATATTTAATTATCTAATTACTATTTTCGATTAGTGAAGTATGAAAATTGTTAAATCCTCGAACTAGTGAAAATTGTTTGCTTTAAAAAATAAAAATATGTATATATATAATCGTAAATTAATATAAAAATTGGAATAAACCTTTCAGAAGGAATAAACCGCTTTCAAAACACAGATGTTTCATCCCGAACTCACTCAAGTGTGGTTGATTCAAAAAACAATGCAGGTATCATGCACCCCATTAATCTTTACGATCTTAGAACGTACAGACGCACCTCCCATTTGTTCTGCAAGCTTTAGATGCATATCTTATTTATTTGAACAAGTGAAAGTGCACCTTGAGATGATTTTCTGCGTTACATTAACAGATCGTGCAGTTGATACTATATTATCTCGTCATGCTTCAACTATCATTTTACGCATAACACCATGCGCCGTTGACAGATTCACTTTTGCTTCACTGGGTGAGAATTTATTAAAGATCGCACTTAATAGCTATGGAATAAAATTGGTTTTAGAATTCCATACGTAATTATCACATTACAAGGAATTACAGGTGATTTTGGGAGTACTGAAGTTGCAGCAATAATGTAAAAAATCTTTTGCTTTACATGTCAATTTACTATAGCAGCTACAATTAAAATGTTCATGTTCGTTCTTATTTAAGAATCTGCAGGAAACAAAAGTTGTAATTATGACTGAGAGTTAAATGATTACAGTGTAAATTTTGCTGAATATTTTTTATGGTTAATTTTGCAAGACATCAACTAAAGTAGGAGAAACAATGTATTGATAAATAGGAAAGAGGGTACTAAGAGTTTACTACTGAAGAAAAGAAAAACACTCATTAAGATCTTTTTTCAAAATGGTTGTTTATCACCAATAACAATAATTCTCCTTAGAATTCACAACAATTGGCGAATTTTAATCTGTAGTCAGGTGCCGCTTCTTTTATTCCACCAACACAGCTTTACCCAACATTCCCATCTATAACGAATGTAATTTTAATTTTTGGGGAGGGGGGCGAAAGGCGACACATATTTCGTTTAACCTTTCAAAATCTTCTATATTTATATCAATTTCTTCACCATACTAAAAATGAAAAGTAAAAGTCATAATACCTATCTAAATCAACTTGAAAAATACTGCGAAAAGACACAACTCTTGGTCACTTGCAGAAGCAATCAAACAATAATGTATGCTGTTATTTGGCTTTATTTATCCAGAAGATGTAAACATTTTTCTCGCAGCATTAACCCTTTTGTTGAAAGGAAATAAGTTCGAAATTTATTGAATTAAAAATATGGGAAATTGGTATTCAAGAATGTGCCGTAAACATAACATCAATTTGAAGCAAAAGGTTATTGTCTGAAATTAAAATTTATTTAAAACGACGGTAAATTAATGCTTGTTTGAAATCTTATCGTTCAGGGTTAATTAATTGTAACGATACAAGAGAGAAAACGACATGTGGTCTTCGAAGATCTCGACAAATCTCTCTGATGAAGCTAGAGCATTGATAGCATCTTCCACAAATAACAGCAAGATATTTTCTGAAACACTTCTTTCATTTGGATTCGAATAAATAAGTGATGTGGAAAGACTCTGTGTGTTTTAGCCCGCGGCTATCACCATCAGAGAGACGATTAGCTTCTGCTCTTAAAAATTAACTCCAAAACGGAAAAGATACGAATAGCAAAAAGTGCACGACTCTTTCCGCGAAATGGTTGTAAATGAAAATGGCAAGCCATTGAACTCCTGGAAGAAGGACTCTAGTGGTATAAACGACGACATCTTAACTGGTTTATTGAGCATTTCATTACCTATGATCTGAGGGAAACAAAGCGGTCTGATTGAGCAGCCATTTGTCTGCGGGCGGTTTCGTCCCCATTTTTTATATATCTCCAAGTCACCCGGGGGTAATAAAAGGGGACTGAACTGACGACCTTGAAAGAAAGGGAACAGCCAGAAGACTAAAAAGTCACAAGGCCAGCCAACGGGAACAACATTTCAGGCTTCAGTCTATGTATAGCAAAATAGCTTGATTAATTGAGATGCATTAAAAACAAACTGCAACTTGTATTGTATGAGTCATACACTCGATACCGTCAGGCATTAATTACACGCGTATGCCCCAGCAGTAAATGATTGTCTTGCATTTAAAGTAAACGCCTTTTATCTGTAACTTTTAAGGTTGTTCTTAACCCAGGAACACTCGCAAAAAGCATGACATACCCTGGGTGTGGATGGTTTTTACACTAGTCACCGCTATTTTTCGAAAAGTAATCTTCGATTTATTTTATCGCAGTGTTAGTAACAATTGTCTGCGACGACGATTATTAGTTGGAAATATTTGTGGCAAATTAGAAACCGTACGCATCCTGGGTATGCACGAGCGCTTCGGAGTTCAAACTAAACGTTGCATTTTGTGTTAAAACCACGAAGTAATTTTTATCAACCTATGTATAATTATTTCATGCATGATTAAGACTTCAAGTATTTGAATTATCTATTTACCTGTGATGTATTTACCTATTAATTTCTGTTATTTATTTTTTATTTAATCATAAGATAAACTTAAAAAAAATCGTACTATCAAAGTTTGTAACTAATTTTATGAGTACGTAAGGTGCAAAAGAATATCATCAATCATTAGCAATAATAGCTGCCATAGGACCTAGATATCCAATGCAATCAATGATGTATGATATTTATGAGTAAATAAGGAAATAAATTTATTTGGAATATAAAATTTAATATCTTGAATATTTATGCATGGGAGCAAAAACGTTATTTTAATTGCTCTGTAAAGTTTACTTAAAAAAATATTTTCGCTTTAAAAAAAATATGAACGATTTAGCACCAAGTGTTAAGGGTCAAATTAATCAGTTATTAAAAACCTAGGAAATTTTACTCTAAGATATTACGATAACAGAGATACAAATGATGCGGTTTGTGATTAATATACAGAGTGCACGCGATAAACATGACAATAACTTTGCATCTTATTTCATGTATTTCTTGTTACATTTGAAAAACTATGTTTCTAAGATTTTGATTTAACACTGCCGTTTTTAATAAAAAGTATTAAATTCTGATAGAAAATATTATTTCGAAGGAATAAGAAGTTACATAAATCTAATTTCTGGCATACAGAGTGAACTGCTAAGGAAATTGCAGACATCAATAAAATCACTTTACGCACTGTTTACAACATGATGAAGATGTAATGTGCTGATCGTGATGTCTCCAACACAATAAAGGGAAAATCATGAATGTACCCAAGGATAGTAACAGATATCATGAACTCCTTGCGAGATTCTTGCTTATTTATATATATTATTTTAACAAATTATTCACGTTATAAACTGTACGTGTAGGGATGTTATTGAAGTCTGAAATTTCCTTAGTAATTCGTCTTTCATGCAGTCCAGAAATTCTCGTTGATCTAACTTCGTTTCTAAGAAGTGACTAGTGCTATCAGCATTTAACACTTTTACTCGAAAACAAATGTTAAATCATAAACGTAGAAACATAGTTTTTCAAAATTATTAAGAAACATGTGAAATAAGGACAATGAAAGTTATTACCAGTTAATTGCGCAGTTGAAAGATAATTTAAATCAATAAACGTTCCCATTCATTTCCAACTAAAATTGAGTAATGCTATTATTTAAATCTTCATTAGTTCACCTATCAGTGGAAAAGGTGAAATACCTATCTTTTATGAAGGATAATATAATCTAAAATAATTATTATTTTAAAGCAATCTTCTTAACTTAGTATGGTAAAAATATCTAAACTATCTTGCGCAATTACACTCAGGGTCTATTTTATGTTGTGATAGAATTAATTTATAGTAAAGTAAATATATGTTTATGTTATACATAATATATTTTTAACTTTAATGCGTATCAAATAATTATTGTCTATGAATATAAGGTAAACAAAAGATGAAGCTTTGTCTAATTTGTCCATTAATATAATTAAATATCTCAAACTGAATTAAAAACTTTTTTCATGTCTTCTTACGTTTAAAATTAACTTATTTTGAATTAAGGCGATCATAAAATACATTTTAACTTATTATAGAAAATTCATACAAAAAACATTTAAAATTTGATCATAAATCAGTATTATCGTTGATTAAATTAATCAACTTTGAGCACTAGCACAAAAAAAATGACTGATTTCAAACAACGCCAAGGATAACGTTGTAATTTTCATTTCATTTGAAAAAAAATTTCTTATAAAAAATGCGAAAGAAAAAAAAATACCAGGCATTCAAATAATTTTTACTGAGTAGATATCATCAGTTGGTATGACCTTAATCAAAGGGGGGAGGGGCAGAGAAACTAAATGCATGAAATTGAAGAACGTTCTGAAAAACACTAAATACTTTTAAATCATCAAAGAGGATTTAATTTAATAAAACGTTATTAACATGTTAAAACTTCAAGCATAATATGTTGCTGCTTACGAACAAAGAATAGAATAAAGGGTTCACCACAATCCAAAATACCAACTAGTGACAAAAGTTAATTACGAAACACCCTTTATCTTCTTAAATTCTATCCCGAATTCCCACTTAAATAACTGAAATTTAAACTTAGATAAACTGGCGTTGCTTCCTTTAAAATGAGCTAAATAGAGTTCTTTCTAAACGTTTTCGTGTCGTCCGATAAGGTTCGGGAATTTTCTTAAATATTATCTCTCAAGCAGCTATTTTCATTAGTAACTAATTGCACCGGTAAAAATGATAAAGAGTCATCCTCAAAGACAATTTTGCTTTCATGGATTGATTCTTAACTCAAAATGAGGAGAGGAGGAGGGTGCTATTCTTTATTATTCTTGACAATTAGACTTAAAATCTCGGGCGTTATTTGGTTTCCGATCACTAATGAGTGGTTGAATATCTGATGTATATGGATTTTTTCCTTGATCATGATAGCAATATGCATTTTCATTTATTTTCTTTTGTAGAAAAATTCCAAATCCCTGATCAGAATAATTTCACCAGGAAAATGTTCAAGAAAATACATAAATGATACAGAACATTCGAACTAAATTAAAGAATGGTCAATTTTACTATGCTAAACACCTGCCAAGAGTCCTTAATATTTTTTCGACTTTAAGTAGTATCCCACGGGACTACACTGCAAAATGGATTGTCATGCAATTGCTATAAAATATTATTGTCAGGGAAGTAAACATTTTCATCCGAAAATCATTCAAGTGAAAAGATCAATAATAATTACCGAACATTCCAACTAAACTAAAAAAAGTACATTTTATTAGGATAAATAGGTATAAATTGCCAGCAATTTTATAACTGTATGAAAGTATCCAATAAAATTAATATAAAGATGCAACATACTAGAACTAACAACAAAATTAATAATTTAACTAGTGAATATCGTTTAAACAAAGACGTAAATGAGAATTACCTTATATTGAAACTAAATTGTAAAATGATAAATTTATTCTGATAAATGAATATTAGTAGTCACATTTGTTTAATTTTTATGATATCTCTCAAAAGAGGCTTTACACCAAATAAAAGTCACATATTTCCATAATATTACATAAGTTTTGAGTACAAAATAAACAGAAAAAAATCCCGTGACGTTATTTAGATCATATTATACAAAAATGCAGTACATCTTTTCTCAAGTTTTTTTATAATCAATTTCAGATTAAGTTTTTGAGACAATCAATGACACGAGATGTAAATTATTTTAATATGAAGCGTTTTCTTTCTTTCTTTTACAACATTTTTAAAGGCTTATATTTATATATTTATATCGCGAAAAATAGCTCTTAATGTGTCAAGCACAGAGTTCTTGATTTATACTAATTTCACATTCAGAACAATCTTATCGTTTCACTATGAACGTTATGTATATAATTAGACAAATGTATGCACACGATAAATTTATGTCATTAAAACACACATTAATGTCAATGCCAAATGTTATATTTTAAGGAAGTTTTTTGATAGTCTCTTATTTAAAGAATATAATATTAATTTTCAGTAATTTAGGTAAAGAATTTTTTAAAACGTGATTATATGCTACGATCACAAGCACTTATATTTCCTAAAATGGGAGACTAATTAATTCCGTTCTTGTTCAAAGCACGGGTATGTTCACACACAGCAATTATCAAAATTTCGTATAAGACGCAATCATTCATTTAATTTCACTAGAACTCATTTTAAGAAAACGCCTCTGTGTTGAGGCATGTTTACATGCTTTTAATGTAAATTAATAATTAAAAAGATATGATGTAGTGAGTTTCTACAAAAACAATTAACTGCGATACATGCATTCAAGCTAGTTCTCCCTATAACGCTGTATGATAATATCGAAATTGAAAAATTATTTTGAATACAATAGAATTTCGTTAAAATGAATTTTCCAGTTAAACGAATTATATCTGGATTGTTAAAAAATATCCTATTATCTGATTCCATTATAAAAACATCCATTTTAACGAATTTTTCAGAATAGCGAACTTAATCATTCCTCCCCAGAGGTTTGTTATAACGAGTTTTTGAAATTTTAGATTTAGTTCACGAAAAGGTAATATATATATATATATATATATATATATATACCATAAGATATAGAAAAATAGAAACGGAGGTACATTATTTTTACTTTTAGAAATGCATTAATAGCTACACATATATTTCAAAATTTGTTGGCATTTACAAATCAAGCTAGATAATAAATAACTACTTTACGCGGTAGGCGAGTGCCAGTCTGATATGCCAGTTATTTTATTTTTTTGCGCGACTGTGTGTAAGTATTATAAAATATGGCCATTAAAGTCCCTTGCCACCCTCTTAATTTCAGAACGGGTGCTGCTATATTCACAAAAGTGGTAACTAGGTATGGTAAAGTAGCCATGCGCTACTGAATGAAACCGCCTACTACGCCACCTGGTGGAAAACTGCGGAGTTAGCATTCCTATCTCGAAAACAAAAAGAGAGAGAGAAAAAGTGATTTTCAAAGCTGTAGAACATCACCGATTTAGTATACCTTGTGGACATTAATGCGAAGAATAGAACGGTTAAAACGCGCATTTTTTTTTTTGATTTCCTACACTGTGACGTCACGAAACTTGAACAGAAGGATAAATAATTATCTTTCAGACAAATGTGCATCCAAATGTGCATTGCAGCTGACGATGAGAAGAACATCTCATCTAAAGATAAGGTTAGTTGGGGCAACTGGGCCATGATTTTACAATGTGAGTCTGGAGCTTCTGACAATTCAGCTTCAAAAAGCTAATGTTCATTTGAAGTAAAGCCTGAACTTCTGTAAATGTGTTCAGTTAGGTTCCCTCTATCAGACAGAAACGCTCAAAATTACAATTTAATATTTAAAAATATAAAAATATGCATATTTCATCTTTCTTTCCTCATGGGTCCAGTTGCCCCATAAAAATGGGGTAAGTGGACCAGGAGGGTCTATGTTCTACACGCGTTTATTTTTTTTTTAATATGGGATATCAGGTCCTGTTTGAAAAAGTATAAACAAATTGCTACTTGCATTAGTAAAATGTTGAAATAATTTGGTGACACCAGAATTTACAAGAGAATTTATTTGAAAACAAGTAAAAGTATATTTTCGCGTACTTAATAAAGGTGAAATTTTCATTATAAAATTCCAGTGCCAATGTGGCAATTAGGAATTAAAATTATATGATGCCATAACGGCATCACCGCCTCTCAAGGGGTCAAGAAACTTTGTTTGATACCACCCAATATGCTTTTTTTTAAATTTTTATTACGTAATTTTAATAAGGCACTCTATAATTTTCTTTATTGTGAGCAAAAAACAATGGAGAAATATACTTCCCGTTGTAAGAGAAACTCAAAAGAATTATTTATAACTACTGGAGTAACTGGATCCAGTATGGTCCAGTTACCCCGGATACATGTCCCAGTTATCCCATTCTTGAAATATTTATGGGGTAACTGGGACACCGGACTTACATTTGAAACATGAGGTAAATATGTATAGATACCTAATAATATTAACGTGGTTATATGCCTAATCTTTTTTTTAAAAAAAAGATTGTTTAATAAAAGTACTTAGAGTATTTTAATAAAAAGCCGAGGAAGTTCAACCAAATTGACGTTGTTTTTAAAAAAAGAAACTTAAATTGTCGACAACCTATCACAACAGATTGAGTTGACACACGTTGTTTTAGGAAGTAGAGGTTAAGGGGCACTGTTCACAAAAGCTAAAACTTAAAATACAACAACGGTTTTTTTTATAAAATAGTCTATGGTCCAGTTACCTCGTGGGTACAGATACCCCAACTAACCTTATATTGTTATAACTATCTGTTTTTTATTTCTAAGATCGTTTTGTCACGTCACAGTGTAGGAAATCACGAAAAAACAAATGCGCGTTTAACCTAGACACCTCTCACCAAAACCTAGACACCACTTTTATGGCTATAGCAGCAGCCGTTCCGAAGTTAAAAGGGTGGTATGGGACATTAGTGGGCATACTGTTTATTCCACATCAAACATGATTTTTTCATGAGGAATTCCTGTAAAACATTGAAATAAAATATACAGCTTTCTTATTTATTTTTATTAACCAGGGTGAGTCCTTAATTCCGTTTTGAATCAAATTCGT
The DNA here is from genome assembly GCA_963932465.1 of Maratus speciosus. Taxonomy (NCBI): domain Eukaryota; kingdom Metazoa; phylum Arthropoda; class Arachnida; order Araneae; family Salticidae; genus Maratus; species Maratus speciosus. The sequence continues at coordinate 486,330,862 of OZ010787.1, forward strand.
TTCGAAACTGATGAACCGAGTTAGCTACTGTCATGAACGTAAATGTCTAGGCATAGAAAAATAGGTATGCACCAGACGATGAGGTACACTGCAGTGTCCACAAAAGACAAAATGCGAAATGAGTGTTCCTATTTCGAAAATGGTACAAGATACGTGAAAGAAGTCAATTACAGAGTTGCAGAGATCCTTCATTCAGTATAAAATGATGTCGTACATGTAAAAAAAAAAACAACTTTATTACAAGGTCTGAAATGTAATTAATTTATATCCAACCACTAATTTAAACACGTCACTAATTGCATGCAAAAGTGTCGCATTGTATACATTGAACACAAGGCTGTTCCAAATCCAAAGTGGCTTTTTTATTTCTTTTTGTTCGTGAGCGTATCATATTGGTAGGCAATCGTATGTAGAAACATAGAACTGTTTTTTCGTTTGTCGGTAAAGGCAAAAGATTTTTCAGGAAATTCTATGAAAGTTGACGTTTTGAACCAAATGTCCAGCGCAAGAGAGCTGGAAAGGGAAAAAAAACTACAGTCCTGAGACAACGATTGCTTATAACTGAAGATGTAATTCATTTATCAGTAAATAAACCAAACTGTTTTCTTCAATAATCATGCCTCTAAATATCATGCTTTTAAGTTGGAAGATGAATCAGAAGATGTGTCAGAATGTTTCATATTGTCGAGCGGGATTTTTTTTTAAACGTATTAACCTGATTTTTAAAAATTAAAATAAACCATGCGTTAATCTTATTAGTAAATGTGCATCCGTCTTATATCCATAGCCCACATCTCTGCCCACAATTACTGGTTTATTTAAGATGGTGACTGTATCTAAAGAAATACATTTAAGGGCTTCTAATAAAGTTATTTCTACATGAAGGACACAATTTTAAACTAAATTCAGCACGCTCTACAAGTTTGTAACTGGCATTTTTCTGTATCTTATACCATTTTTCAAATAGGAACGATAACTACGCCGTTTGACACTAGATGAAGCTTCAAGGTACCTCAGCGTGAACGCATACCCATTTTACTATATTTAGACAATAGGTTCATACTTGTACCTAACTCGTTTCGTAAGTTATTTAATCACGCTGAATATTTAATTATTTTTAAAAGAGAGAAAGAAGGTCTTTTCATTTTATAAACAAATGTTTAAACGCATTTTTGACTCAAAAGTACAATTATAGGAAAATCTTTCAACGATTTAAAGAAGATTGTTTGCCCTTCTGTAGCGGCATTTAATACACTAGATTTGAATAAAAGTGAATATGTCTTACGACTGTTTCGACTAAACGACATTTAAGATATATGAAAGGTTGCTGGGAACTTTTAAATTATGGATGTATATATAGGTTCTAAGAGTTAAGGATTTTAAATAACACTATTTTTTTTTTTTTTTTTTTTTTTTTTTTTGCCTTACTTAAGGGAAGATTTTTGCGATTATTTTGCGAGAAGTAAATTTTTAAAAATTGTGGTATTCAAAATTAACAATTATTGGCACTTACGGAAGTAAAGTATGGCTTTTACTGAAATTCCGAGATACATTATTGATAAATAAAACTTATTTGCCACATTTTTAATGTAGCACCACAATTACCGTAAAACATTCGATATGGAGTATTCGATTCGACAGTATACGAAATTTATACATTCGCAAAATTCATTTATTGAAATAGACTGCTGACAGTGGTTTCTTAAACATCAAAATCTACTCCAAAATTAAAGTTTCAATCTTTAAAAGTTTCAAAAGTTAATCTTTAAAGAAATAAATAAGCGAAACAGGGGGTGAGGAATGATCGTAATCTTCGATGAATTCTGTAGTAAAATAAATATTTTTTTCTGATTTAATAAACGTTACTAAATACATAAACATTTAAAATTAAATTATACTCGATATCAAAATCACCCGTAAAATGGTACTGAATAAACAAAACGCAGTTTTGATATCATTGATGGTTTGAGATTTAAAAGCGGAAGAAAAGTCCCTTTTACGGGGGCAATTCATCTGCACTTCGAATTACGTATCTCTGTTATACAGTCAAACCCGGTTAAGAGGTTCACGCTTAATACGCGATCCCGCTTAATACATGTATTTTTTCCTGTCCCTTTAATATCGCTCATAAGGCTAATGCAAAAATATCACGCTAATACCCGAGCGGTTATTGCGCGATCTCGCTTAATACGCGATAATTTTTTTCTCCTTTGAGGAAAAAAAAATCACGCTTAAGACGGATAGTCATTGATTAAGATGCGAATTCCTTCTCTCTTCTCAAGTATTGCTAATTTTGCGTATTATTTTTATTCAGATAAAAAACACTGTTTTCGAATAGTATTATTTACTTTATTTAATAACAGATTAATTAACACGAAAATTACTAATCAGAAATGGTGGTAGGCATTTGAATAAAACAAACCTCGCTAAATTAGTACAACTTCAATTCTTCTTTGATCACGCCTCCTAACATCCTTTGTCTCTCACTTCGTGTGTATGTTTTACTGTAGTAAGAGTGATGACAAATTCAAGTTACTCAGATACGTCATAAAAATTATTATGATTAGAGATTATCATACCTGTTGTTAGTGAGGTTTTAATACGTTATATCACTACTATGTTTTATAATGAATATTAGAAGCAATAAAAAATGAAACTCGTAAAGGTTAAACAATACGACTGCGGTTGGATAATTTTTTTTATATTTTCTTTACTTTTTGTAATGCCAACAATATCATGTACACCAAGTTTAATAAAAATTGTTTTTTCTAATATTAAAATGAAGGGCTGATTATAATGGTAGTACTCATTAATAATAGAACTAAATATGATTTTTAAAAACTGGGTTGTAATTCAAAGATGTAATGTGTTTTTTTTTTTTTTTTTTTTTTTTTTTTTTTTTTCTGTTAAAAAAATTAGTCTAATAGTAGGAAAGTTAGTTTTGTTGTTTCATTTTTGGTTTCAACGTACAAATCGACAATAAATAATAAAACCATGTTGGAATCCACATTCATTTTCCGTTTTTATTCCAGTCGGTCCTATAAAAATAAACAATGAGCTAAAGTTGAATACAATTACATTTTAATCTAAATATATGTATAAAAGACACAATTTTTGACCGTAAAAATATAAATGAAAGCTCTAAAGTTCATTTAGACGATTAAATGTGCGCAGTTTTTGCAATATTATACAAATCACGTTTAATACGCGATCCCGCTTAACACGCGACTTTTGACCACTCCCTTGAAACGCGTTTTAACCGAGTTCCACTGTATTTTTAGATTTCGGAGCAATGTATTTTGAGTATTTCCAAAATAGTTCTTCGAGTTCATTAATTGGGAATATCTTGTCAACGATAAACCAACATACAGCTGTAACAAGCACATCGCAAATAACTCCAAAAATGAAAATAAAATTTTAGTAGTTAAAACATGGACAATCAGAAGCTGAAATATTTTAACTTTCTCCGCTTGTCGAAGACACCAACGAAGTCAGTCTAGAAGCATAAATTAGATACTTAGCGGGAAGAATCGGACCCCAGACCGGCGCCTCGTGACTTTTAGTTTTTAAAAAGTAAACGGCAGGATTCCAAATTACTTATTTATGAAGAGTGCATAAAAGAGGCTTAGTTAAACGTGCTTCTCCTAGGAAGAGCCCAATTAACGAAAGGCATGGATTGATTATAAAGAGATCAGTGGCATTTCAACGTAAGGTCTGTTTCCTTTTCAGATGTACAACTGAATGAGTCCCGGACATTCATAGCAATATCATGATAAGTCTCTGACCATAAAGGGTAATTCTGCATATTGAAGTGATTCTTAAACTTATTTTAACCTTACTTGTCTCCAAGGAACTAATGTCATAGTAGCAATTAAGTGAATAGGTTGGCATTTTAAAGCGAAAATAGCCGTGGGTGTATTCTCCATTAAACTTATTCAGATGCATGATATAAGATTCTTTTTCTAGCTAAGTAATCCTAAGTTAAGTAATGTTATTTCTATAATTACTTTTCTTTAGAGAAAAAAATACAGAGTCACTCTTATTATAGAATAAAGTTTTATACTACATCATTTCGAAAGGTTTACATCGATTAGATAATGTGTATATTTTTAATTAAGCATTATTAATAAACGAGTGAGTACATTACAAATTATTACAAGTCGATAAAGTGAATAATTTTTTTACATTTTCACCAATTTTAAAATAAATATTTTTAGTCTTATGACTATCATTTTGTTTGAGGCACAGATTTTTTTTTTTCTGTCTTTTCTTATTATTTTGAAATGAAATACTATCTTTTTTTTCTATTATTAATTCCAGCCTTAAACATTACACTTTTCACTTTTTCAGTATTAATGTATTATGATATGTACATGAAATGTTCATTAAACCTAACGATGTTTGCGTGCTTTTTCATACAACAGGTTTCAAGCAATGAATTTCGTGATACACTCTTGCGACAATTCAGAAAATACAAGGCAAATATTTCTAGCAATATTACAGCTGACAGATTTAAATCCAATCATAGATTTCATAATAAGTATTTTCTTTCAACATCTAAAGCAGTTTTTAACGTGCAAACACATCTGCTTATAATTTAAAAAATTATCACGTTGCATAAAAGTAAATTTTAATTTTAATATACCATTTCTTAGACGTTTCTTATCAAAATAATTGAAAAGCCGGCAGTTGTGCATTAAAAATAAACACTGTAATAAAGATTTAAAATCTTAAATATCAAAACCGATTCTAATGATATGGTGTGTGTAAGAGAGAGGGAAAAAGCAAGGTGGTAGAAAGGGAAGCTGGTTTTAAATAAAATTGCATTTCAGCAGCTACGGTCGGCAGCAAAATTTTACTATAACGTAAGCATATTCTGACAGTTTGGATCAATAGTTTAAAATTTAAAATTTTGTTACATACTATTAACAATATGGACAGAATACCACTCTTAGTTGGCAGACATTAATATAAATCATAGTAATATTAATTTTGTTTAATTTTACTTATTTAGCCTGCTGCATTTATCAGTATAACTGCTAGCATTCAGTCGAATTTAAATTAAAGTTTTTTTTTTTTTTTGTATTATTAATTCTAAAACCAGAACACTGTGACTCGTGGAAAAATACTCTTAAAAGCTAAATTTGTTTTTCTCTTTTTATTATTCTTTAAATTCGCAGTTAAACGTATTGCCTCAACCTCTAGCATTAATCGGAGCTTTTTAAATTTATTTAAAACGCTTAAAGGTTAGTTTCATTAGACCTAAATTCATATCGCATCATTAAAAGTTTTTTGATGTCTGAATAACAGTATTTTTTTTTATCACAAAGTAACAAATTATTATCCAAAAAAGTAATTTAGGTAGAATTTTTCAAAAGATAATTAAAAGAAGTTTTGAAAATTGTCGTAACGAAAACCATTGAAAATAGTAAAAAGCATATTTTGTAATAAAACGCGATACAATTTTAACTATAAAATTCAATATTTTATCCATATTTATTGTTCAATTTTCTATCAGTCAGATTAAATAATGCCGTTGATACAGAATTTTACAGATTCTATGCAATAAGAGAATGATTAAAATATTGAAACATATTTGAATGTGCATTTATTCTTAAAAACCTTAGAAAAATTAATAAAAAAATAATTTATTTCTCTTTTACATACAATAAATATTATTTTATTACACAATAATACTGCTTTTTTCTATAAAATATATTTCTAAAAGAGTTTATAACAGAAATTCAATTAAAAAATATCAAAGATCTTTTAATGATAATTTTCACTATTCAGAATTTTATATTTATACCTCAATTTGTAACATTTGAATGTAATGTTTGCGTTTCGTTAGCGATACTTTTTATCAAACAAATTGAAATAATCGATTGAAAAGATTGAAAGGATTTTATTATTTTAATTTAAAGCATGTGTACTTTAACTTGGATTTTCAGAAAATCATTTACTGATATTAATATTCTTTAGTTATCTATAAATGTTTAAAAAAAAGAAAAAACACTAGTTTAAAGAACTTGATTTTTGAAAAGCTGTATATGTAAATGTATGATGTCTAAAAAGAGGCTTCTTTCAATCAAATCTCTTGAACAAGTACGTGTAATTTTATGCGTCATTATTTACTGCTCAAGAGAAGGTGACACTTTTCGAGTATTTATTTAAAAAATGAAGATTCTAGAATATATCTCAACAATGCTTATCGAATTCCATTCAAATAATTTTTTAACTATATTGGCAAAAGGTTATATTGACAAACGAATATTGTGAATTTCAATATTGCTCTAAGGTATTGTTTTATATCGCAAACATTTACAATGTAAAATCGATCCGAGGCACACCACAATTTATTTAAAATGTTGTAAATTGTTTAAAAATTAGATATATCCTTTAACAATTATTGTTAAACTGTTTTAAAAAGATTTGTGGGTTATCTGAAAATATTCCGAAAGTATTGTTTAATTCTTGGTACTAACTCAAATGTAATCCAAATAATTCATCTATATTTAAGTTATTAACAATATTAAGAATTAAAATATTTCCAGTGTGACATTATGCCTACTATATAAGTACTGATGGTAATATTGGTTTTATATCTCCTAAATTGTCGCAATTTTGAATTAGTTTTTTTTAAAAATAATTCGTCGAAAATTGGAAAACACTGATTAACGTTTACAGAATTTGTTTTTAAATTCATCTATAAAATACTAACTCAAATATTAGCTATGCATAATTCAAAAGTTTAGATAGAATTTGTATAATATCTTGCATAAGTGCGAAGTACACTGTTAAAAATTTTGCAGCATTCTGGCAGGTCATTCGACCGTTTTTTGAAAACGGTTTCATAACGAGAATTTAACTATATCCTGACCATAAAATGGCCAATAATATGGTCAGAATAGTTTTAAATTACGGTTGTTTTAACTGTTTTCGGAAAAAACGGTCAAATGACCTGCCAGAATGCTGCAAATTTTTAACAGTGTACGGTACGTATCTTCCAAATAACCTACAACATTTTACTGCAAGATAATTAGTCACACAGAGGTAAGTTAAAAGTAATAATTATTGAAAAAAAATATATATGTATAAAGAATCGACTTGATATAATACTGCCCCAAAAATGTATTTATTTCCTTCTGTTTCTTTTCGGATTGACTTTAATCACCGGATTGATTCAAGTCATTCTCCGCATTTATGCACTCCGAAATTTCATTAACAAGGAATATCTGAAAAAGTAATTATGTTATGTTAAATTGAGCATACTTCAAGTGATATATAAATAACAGAGAGATATTGAGATATTTTACAATTACTCCTTCTGAATACAGAACGTCGACTTATTTAATCACAGACATCATCGATCAAACATTAGATTAGGAATTGTGTCTTATTTTATGAAATTTTTTACACAAACTAATTTTAGGTAGCTTTCTTTACAAAAAAGCTACCTATTGCAGCCGTTCGGAGGAAAGCGATTTCAAAAAATTTTGGTATATTTTCATCGATCATGACCCCCAGACCCCGAAACCACCCTCCGTTCAAAATTGATATATATATATATATATCTATATATCTATATATATATATATATATATATATATATATATATATATATATATATATCTATATCTATATATATATATATATATATATATATATATATATATATATATATATATCTGACCTATGTCACACTGTAACTCCCGTAATTATGAACCGATTTCGATGTAATTCGGTGTGCACATAGTACATACCAATGTCTCGACCGAGTTCGTTGGCCAGCTTCATCCGCCGTTTTGTTTCAAAATGGCGGCCATTTAAAATTTTTAAAAAAACTTAAAACTTGAAATGTGGTACCAAAAAATTAAAAATCGAAAAATATTTTTTTCTTATGTATTTGACCTTTATACAAAGATTCCGGAGCAGTTTTTGTTTCGTCTATATCTTAAAAAATGGCTGAGTTATAGCATTTTGAATTTCTAGCGTGGCTGACATTTTGAAACGTCCTGAATTTTGTCACGCGATAAAAGGCGTATTTATGAACCGATTTGGATGTAATTCGGTGTGTACATAGTACATACCAATCTCTCGACCGAGTTCGTTGGCCAGCTTCATCCGCCATTTTGTTTCAAAATGGCGAACATTTAAAATTTTTTTAAAAATTTAAAATTTGAAATGTGGTACCAAAAAATTGAAAATGGAAAAATATTTTTTTCTTATGTATTTGACCTTTATACAAAGATTTCGGAGCAGTTTTTGTTTCGTCTATATCTTAAAAAATGGCTGAGTTATAGCATTTTGAATTTCTAGCGTGGCTGACATTTTGAAGCGTCCTGAATTTTGTCACGCGATAAAAGGCGTATTTATGAACCGATTTGGATGTAACTTCGTTTATACATAGTACATACCAATGTCTCGACCGGGTTCGTTGGCCAGCTTCACCCGCCATCTTGTTTAAAAATGGCGGCCATTTAAATTTTTAAGAAAAATTTAAGTTTGAAATGTGGTACCGAAAATTGAAAATTGAAAAAATATTTTCTTCTTATGTGTTTGACCTTGATAAAAAGATTAGGAAGCAGTTTTTGTTTCGTCTATATCTTAAGAAATGGCTGAGTTATAGCATTTTGAATTTCTAGCGTGGCTGACATTTTGAAACGTCCTGATTTTTCTTACGTAATAACAGGCGTATTTATGGACCGACTTGGATGTACCTTCGTGTGTACATAGTACATACAAATATCTCGACCGAGTTCGTTGGCCAGCTTCATCCGCCACCTTGTTTCAAAATGGCTGCCATTTAAAAAAATTAAAAAATAAAGAAAATTAAATGAGATACCAAAAAATTGGAAAATGAAAAAGATTTTTTTTTTGTATGTGTTTGACCTTAATACAAAGATTCCGGAACAGTTTTTCTTTCGTCTATATCTTAAAAAAATGGCTGAGTAATATCATTTTGAATTTCTCTTGTGGCTGACATTTTAAAACGACCTGATTTTTGTCACGCGATAACAGGCGTATTTATGAACCTATTTGGATGTAACTTGGTCTGTACGTAGTACATACCAATGTCTCGACCGAGTTCGTTGGCCAGCTTCATTCGCCATCTTGTTTCAAAAGGGTTGCCATTTAAAAAAAAATTAAATTTAAAATTCAAAATGAGGTATTAAAAAATTGGAAAATGAAAAAGATTTTTTTTATGTGTTTGGCCTTGATACAAAGATTCCGGAGCAGTTTTTGTTTCTGAAAATTTGTTCTTTTGTTGATATCTTAAAAAATGGTTGATTTATAGCACTTTGAATTTCTAGCATGGCTAACATTTTGAAACGATCTTGTATTTGTCACGCGATAACACACGTATTCGCCTATTTCGATGTAAGAAGGCATGTGGATAGTATACATCAACACCTCGACCATGTTCGCTGGCCAGATTCATCAGCCATCTTGCTTCAAAATGGCGGCCATTAAATTAAAAAATATATATATATTTAAAGTGAGGTGCAAAAAAATTAGAAATTGAAAAAGGTTTCTTTCTTAAGTATTTGATCTTGATATAAGGATTCAGGAGCATTTTTTGTTTGTCTTTACCTTAAAAAATGGCTCAGATATAGCAGTTTCAATTTCTATTGTGGGTGACATTTTGAAAAATCTGATTTTTTGCATGCGACAGCACTCCTATATATTAACCGATTCCGATGTGAGTGAGCAAGTGCACAGCATTTACTAAGGTCTCGACCAAGTTCACTGGTTAGCCTCATCCACCATGTTGTTTTAAAATGACAGGTACTTTAAGAAATTGCCGAATTCTGCAGCCAAATATAAGTTAATTTAAAGAAAAGCAGCTTGGATAAAGCTGACTAATTTCGTGAAATTCTCATTCATTATATTGATAAAAATTAGTATTGAATCTCCTATATCCGGTTTCCACTAAATTGAGCTTCGTGTGTTTGCATGATATAAGTTGGCTTTTTTAAAATAAGGATTATGAAAGCTACCTCTTCCTCCCGGCACTGGCCGGAAGGACTTTTTAGATCTTCAAATATGCAAATCATAAATTACATCTTATTACGCCATGTACTTTATGAGTTCTGCTTAAAAACTACCTGCATGGCAACCTGTTTTGCAACGATTAGATATTATTTTACCATTAAGAATTCCGAACTTTAAATCTTCATAAGTCCGAAACATCGAATGACCCCTTATTTGGCATACGGAAGTAAAATTTTCCGAAAAACACTAATATTATGTCAAAATTGGATGTTCCTGTTGAAAATTTCTGTTGAGTTTGGTACAATTTCAGTATGAAGGCGGCCTCTTAATCTTATATTTTAAACACCAATTAAAATAAGACATAATTCCTAATCTAATGTTTGATCGATAATATATGTGATTAAATAAGTCGACGTTCTCTATTCAGAAGGAGTAATGGTAAAATATTTCAATAGTTAGCTGTTATTTATATATCACTTGAAGTATGCTTAATTTAACATAGCATAATTACTTTTTCAGATATTCCTTGTTAATGAAATTTCGGAGTGCATAAATGTGGGGAATGACTTAAATCAATCCGATGATTAAAGTCAATCTAAAAAGAAACAGAAGGAAATAAATACATTTTTGGGGCAGTATTATACTAAGTCGGTTCTTTATTATAATAAATAAAAGATACGTTTATTCTCAATATTATATTTTTCTCTTAGAGATTAATTATTTTAAGTCTATTTATAAAACAAATTTCTTTCCAAAATAATCCAATTTAAATAAAACTTATTTAAAATCTCACAATCAAGGCAGAGACCATGCCCGTTTACTACTCATTCCTCCTCTTCACCCTCTTTCTGATACCAATGAAAAAACTTGGCGATTTTTCAAAATGCCCTTTCGTAGGTAAAAAGAAAAACCTATATCTCAAATTCAAGTAACCTTCGTTGCTTCAAACATAATAAAAACGAATTGCAAATAATAAATCCACTTTACAACATTTTTTCTATTGCTTTAAAAATGTTTTGTGTTACCTGGGATATATTTTATTTATATAACTATTCCAAAAGATTAAAAATATTACAGCAACTATCATTATCTTTCTTTTAATCTTGAAGCTTTAACGGATTGTGTATGCAGAAACAGGCAGTTATTTGAAACACAAAAGCAGAGACGGAAATGGCGACGCTTGTAAGTTATCATCAAACACATGCCACCATTGAGAAGCCTCTGAATCTTTTTTAGCTTATCACTAAGAACAACATGGCATAAACAACATATACAGAAGTATTTTGCTTTCTGCGAGTTAAATACTTGTAAAATAAATAAATAAATAAATAAATAATTCAGCTTTCGCAGTAAGTCTCAATGGGTTTCATATCTATGGATGATTAAAAGAAATACAATAAAAGAAAGAAATATATATAACAAATGTGCCTGATTGGCAAATTTTATATACTTAAAAGAAGATTAGATTAAAATTATACTTATAATTTTTATTTTTAAAAGATATATCCCCCTTCCGCTACCGACGCATCAATAACATCTTCAGATGAGGCAGATGCATAATGGTTGTACTATAATGAATGAACAGCTTACTACATTTAAACTATGATGCTAAGTTGTTCACTAACGCCCAAATTCAATGAAATCAAACAAAACTGTGTTATATTTAATTATACTCATTGAGAAGCGACATCTCGCTTTTTAAAATTTCGGTGACTCACTATCTGTTACACTGGATCTGGCAACGTTAGCACTTTCCAGAGGGTTATACTGTGAAAACTTTTGTGCTGCTTTGATACAACTTTTGGTGTTATAGTAGCTGCAACCATAAGATGGTGAATCCGCATTCCAATATTTGGAGATCCTGTTGATCCATAGCTCCAAATGTCGGAACTAGTTTTCACCATTTTATGTTCGCAGCTACTGCAGCACCAAAAGTTTGTTTAAACCATCACAAAATTTTTAACAGTGTAGAGAGTAGAACTTATCTTTTACGCAATAAGAAATAAAAGAAGGAAAATGTTTCCTTTTTTCAATGTGACGAAAATGGCGCATAAAAAAAAAAAAAGTTCTTTTAAGAAGTTCTCAATGTTAAGGAATTATTCCTTTTTTTTTTTTTTTTTTTTTTTTTTTTTTTTTTCAAATTCAAATATTTTTTTTAGATTTTACGGCATCAACACTTATATATATTTTACACTTATATATATTTTACATATATATATATATATTATTATTTACATATTTATATATTTTTTACACTTATATACACTTATATATATATTTTTTTAATTAGTACTTTTCGACCAACTTTGGGTATTTCTGTATGTTTCTGTCTTCACGTCTCTGTATTTACTTTTGCTTCTGAATTCAGTAAATGAAATATTTTATTTTGTAACACTGACTTAAATTTTTCAATGAGAAAACTATGCGGGGAATATAGCTTTTATAATTATCAAGGAAGCTTAATTTAGAAATGATTAAAATTCAGTTTCAAGATAATTGTATTGGCATAAAACAAACAATTTCCTATAAAACTTCCAACACATAAAAAAATGTGTCTCGTCTGAAGCCTCAATGATCGTAACGAAATTATTTTTGAAAAATAAAATGAAATCGTATACAGACGCCTAAGCTTTAGGGAGACGTGAGGGATGTTCGCTTAAGGGAGGTATAATAAACAACTTAAACACACCTCACACTTAAAAGCGCACGATTAAAAAACGGAATTTGACCGGGTTCACTTTCAATCGTATAATGCGCACTTCTAACTGTGCCAAAACATTTTATTATTAATAAGCAAAATTGGCTGATTACATTCTAAAAACAAACATTCCCCTCGGAAACAACGCGTATGAAATATTTGAATTATGCCTATGTATTAAATATTTAAAATACATAAAAAAATAACATGATATAAAATATATAAAACCTATACAAAAATTAAACTGATTTGTATCATCCGACGCAAATGAGAAACACGTGTGTCATATAATCGGATATGATTTACTATTTTCTGGAATCAAGAAGAGATTTATACAAATTATTAATGTGCCATAATTAGCTACTTGTGTTTATGTATTACATGCAGGATCTCGGTGGGCTAATAAGTCTGAATGAGCTATAATCAATGTTCTAATTTTATTACGCTTTAGAAAAGTGATTTTACTTTCGACAACTAAACATAACACGTAAAAATAAAGCGTATGAAATTTATAAATTATGTGTAACTATTAAAATACGAAAATACATTAAAAAAAATATCATTTAAATATTAAATAATGTAGAAACCTGTATTTAAAAAGTTGTAAAAATCTGGTCTTTAACCAAAGGGGGAGGCTGTTGATGCTTAAACCCTCCCTATCTATATTATCAGTGGTGGAAAATTGGCGCAGAGGAGGATCCTATTGACACCACTAAATTTTAGTAGAATTTTTCGTCTTATCTAATGACAGTTTTTATTAAGACGAAGAATACCATAAAATATTAGTGGTGTCAATAGGCTCCTCCTCTGCGTCAATTTTCCACCACTGATATTATATAGCAAACTCATTTCCGTGTGTAACGCAGACGTCATATTGGTAGTGGCGACACCTGACCTTTAAATGCAACGTTTTTTAAATTCTAAACATCACACAATTACAGTTTTCACACAGTCGAATAGGTAGAAAATGTTCTTTCAAATGGAATTTGTTTGAAAACTGTATCTTCATTGTTTATCTATTGTTATTGTGTGTCATATTGTTTTTCTGTGGTTTTAAAAGCAATTTTGATACATGATTTTTTTTTTTTTATTTATCTCTACCATGTGCAGACCGATCTCAAAAGATTAACCCGTTTTCACTTAAGAAAATGTAAGTAGTTCAGCATTTGTTTCCGGCCAATATTTCATAACTATACTTTATCATCAATATATAAATAAAATAATAAAATATTATAAATTAAATACAAATTTAACAGATACGTAATCGAACTACGCGCTTAAACCATTGAATTTATCTGAATCATGAAGACTGGTGTGAGTAGCGAAATCTTTGGCATTTATTTTGGCTATTTACTCCTGACACGAGGCTAAAACGAAAGTATAGCTTTTAGTAAATTTCAAAACTTTATTTGAATACATTATTAATATTTTTCATACAAAAATACTTTTCGGTGTTGCTATAATGCAATCTAAAAAATATATTGCATGTAAAAAATCTATTAGAGTGTTCAATAATAATAATTAAAAAAAAATTCTTTTAATCAGCGTTCTGTAATCCGGGAAGTCCGGGTTGGATCCCCTAGTTGAAATAAAGAAAAGTTGTCTAAATCACATAAACTATCCCAAAAACTTTTTTTTTTTTTTTTTTTTTTCTTTTTTGGTCTTCAATCTTTGATTATTCATCTGTGAAGAAGCAGTTTAAATAATGAGTATAATCTAACGCTCAAATCTGCAGATCAGGGTCTTAAGTGTCAACTCGCATTTCTATTTTGAGTTCATTTCAATATTTGAAACACCCAAGTCACATATTAGCGTTTTAAAGTAGTTTCAGGCGATTCAATTCTTGCGAATCACAACGCAAAATGTGATTACTACAAGCTTTGATACACCAGATTTTTTTTTTTTTTTTTTTTTTTTTTTTTTTGTGTGTGTGTGTGTGAAAACATTTTGTTATGTGTCTGCCCCATCGGCTACCGTTATCTCATAATTTAATACTCGTAACCCTACATTTTTCACTCTATTAAATCTTCTATCTAAAATAATTTAAAATGTTGATTCCCTGATAATGGCATTAACAATTATTATTTTCATAAATATTTTATTAATTTTTGATAATCGCATTTGTTCAATTTGTTTCAATAACACTATTTGAACCCCTCCCACAACTTTTTAATTTTATTTTTTTTACATATTATATAAGTAGAATTCTCTTTTAGAAAAACTATCATGATATAAAATAAATAAAACCTGTAAAAATATTCAACTGGTCTGTAACAACGTAGAAGAGAAACGCTTTAGCTGAAAAATCGCGCGGCTTTTGTCATGAACCCACTTACGTTGCATAAGGGAAGCCCAGAGAGACCGGAATTTTAATGGGAAACAAATAAAGGTGCATCACTATTGAATAGTGCGACGCTGAAAAGAGGCTTCAGTTGAGTCTCGTTTCCACGGCTATAATATGCAGATCAGATTTTTCGGTGCCTTTCAATGTGGTTTCCCCTTTTGCCGCGTACGAAACAAAGCTTGAAGAATGAATGAATAGCTTGCAAAATCGCAGAAGGAGATCTCTCTTGGGGAGAAAAAATCGCTATTTTACTACCGAGCAAATGGAAAATTATTTTTTCTTGCTCTGCGGCTTCTCATTGAGTGAGAAAAATGATTCAATTTTTAAACCTTTGACACGCTTATTTTTTGTCTTTTCGCGAGCAATTAGGATTGATGTTCTATGTCTCGTATGTATTTTAAAACGCTTCAATGTTGCTCATTGTTTATGGCTTTATGGCTAGTAAAACAAGAAAAAGAGTCGATTTTCTTTTGTCGACGCGCTATGTTTTGTTTATGGGCAAATTACGACAAAACATAAATTTGAATGATAGGATTCAGAGCTATAGTTAAAAAAAATGTTTTGGAAGTTATAAAAAGAAATAAAAATTTAATACAGATATTTTATTATTTAATATCAATTTAAGAATACAAAAACATATGATGCTAAAAAATATAAAAAAAAAAAAATTAAAGAATATTTTTAACAAAACAGCATTTACAATACTTAGATGCGTTAAAACACCAAATATAAAAATTATATTTATGACAGTTTGAAATTCGCCGAAAAAAAAAATTACAACTGAAATTACAGTAAAAATATTAATAAAACTGTTATAAAATTTGGTCGCATATAATGTTATCTTTTAATCTTGAAATACGAAAAAGATATTTTTATGCGTAATTCTATGATTTTTAAAAACTTTTTGTGAAGATAAGATAAAAAAAAATAATAATAATTGTATTTAAGAAAGATGCAATTCAGTATTATGCATTTTACTTTTATAAATGCTTTACAAGATTAATATTAATGCCAGCTTTTGTGAATTTAGCAATATAGAATAGAATGCTTTGTTCAAAAGAAGTTATTAGGAAAATACAATCTGTATTTGAATATTAACCAAATATATTTATATTATTTCGAGAAACAGGCGTACAAATTTGTGCCAACTTATTTAGAAGGTAAAATACGCAAAACTGGAACAATGCTGGATAAATTATGCTGTAAACATTTTAAAACATTTTATAAATTTTATTAGCAATTTTGAGAAAAAAATGGCAGTTTTCATTTTTTCAAATAAACTCAATGAATCAAATCACTAGATCAAAAGGTTCCGAAATTCTCATAATGATGTTTCAAATATTGCACAATCTAAAACAGATATTACGCTTATTTGATATAAAGGAGATATTAGCACAGCTGTCAACTTCTACGCTTTTTGTTACCACTAACTATTAATAGTATTTTTTGGATTAAAATCAAGGAAAATGCTAGTAAATAATGAAAAAGTTAGTATTAAAAATGCTCAACAGTTTGCAGCTATGCATTTGATAATTTGACTAATGTATTGGTTATTTTAAGAAAAGAGCGATATTGAACTCTTATTTGAATAGATAAATTTTTTCAGGGTTTATAGCTAACTACCATATACAGTAAAACCTCCTATTGGTCAGATATATGGTTCCTTAAATATATTTCTCATTGGAAAGTATGGGTGACATAATAGTTATTGTCGTAATATATACATAAAATTGTAAAACAACTAAAATTCGATTAAGATACACGATATCTTAATCGAATTAAGATAGATTTTTTAATCTTCTAGAACAGTGGTTCTTAAATGTTTAGTTACAACGGACTCCTTTTTATACTTCCTCTCTCTTGGCGGACCACAAGGATTTAAGACTGTAATTACTGATATTTTTTAGAGCATTGATGTATAAACATCAATAATACAGAACAATGATAACGATCAATGAGTATATGATATATAAACTAATAATACTGTGTCTTTTAACAGTGAATATAGTTTTTTAAGATAATAATAATAATTGAAAAGTTTGTACTTTAATTAATTTGATAATGTATATGTATTTAAAATTTTAATTAGCATTAGGTTGAAACAAAACATACATTTTATCCTTAAAACTAGCGGACCTCGCAGCAAGAGTTTTGTAAAAGAGCTCGTCTTGTAAATTTCGTATGATGTACATTCTTTTTATATGTGCACATTAAGGGGTCTCATACCTTTTAAAAACTCCGCTAGTAGAAAATTGATGTGGTTTCGAATTTTCATAAATTTTTAGATACTTATTGAAATTACATAAAATTTTGTAATATGTTTAATCTATATTTAAGGCTTTATAAAATATAAAAATAAACTCATATAATATAATATAATATAATATAATATAATATAATATAATATAATATAATATAGTATAATATAATATAATATAATGTAATGTAATGTAATATAATATAATGTAATGTAATATAATATAATATAATATAAAGTACAGTTCAGTTAATATTGCAAATTTTTTTCACATGGTATATCATAATCCGCACGATAACTTAGAATAGATATATAAACATCAAACTTATGTTAAAATGATCTTTCAACTATACGTATAAAATGAATTACTGCTTCGACAGGAACTATTTTAAAAATTCAATTAAATTTGAAAAATGAAAAAAAATTAATGATTAAAAAATAATGAAAATATTTACATATCTCAATAATATTAATTCTCTCTAAAAATATAGGTTCAAGCTCTTTTTAATATGTTTTATTTTTATGTATCGATTCTAAGTTAAGTTATCGTGCGGATTGTGACATACCACGCGAAAAAAATCTTCCAATATTAACTGAACTGTATCTTTTTTTTTTGTATTACAAGTGTTTATTTTTACATTTTATAAAACCTTAAATATGGCTTAAATATATTACCGAGATTTATGTAGTTTCAATAAGTATTTAAAAAGTTATGAGAACTTAAAATTACATCACTTTTTTTCTGGCGACGGAGATTTAAAGAGCTATGAGACACTTTAAGTTTATTTAATTTAATCCTCCCCTATCACTTATATATAAAAAACAACTAGACTTAAGTAAAAGAATTTTTGAATAATTCATCATAAAAATGAAAAAAAAAGCTTTACTATATTATATACTATATTATATAGAGCTTTACTATATTATATATTCAAAAAATCGCCTTTGAAAGAATTATTACTGTCCCTTAAATGGAGGGTCCCTTATGTTCGTGCATTATACCTTATGTTATGTGCATTATACGGCCTATTTGATGGAACTGAGATCTAAGAAATTGCCTTTTTAATAGAGATGTCCCTTATTTGCAGATGTGCTTTAAAAGAGACTTTACAGCATTAATTTACTAGACTAAATCGTTTAAATGGTTACAGCATTCTATAGTAAATATCAGTAATCTAAAGCAGACATTAGATCTTTGCAATATCAGAAGCATGAACACGTGCAAATTCATTCAAATTTTCTTGCTAAAGCAACATTAAATCGCAACCTTTTATTACATTAAAAACGTGATTACTGAGGTATTCCTTTTCAATGATTTTATTGGAATGCGACTAATGAAACTCTACTTAAACACTTCTTTAAATGTATCAACTTCATTTATTTCAAGCGTGATGAGGAGTGCGCTAGAGTTCCAATTAAATTAAACAAACAACTAAATTATAAAATAAACTGATTTGAATGTAGTTAGTGTTTTTAAAGCAGAGATAAAAACTATTAAAGTGCAAATTTCTCCACCAAATTATTAATGCTATCAATCTAAATTTAATATTTTTGCACGGTGTTTTCGAAATTAATCGAATATGATTTTTGATAACATGCTTTGTGATCAAATCGATATTTTAAATTGCTAAATTTCAATTTATGTTACTGAATACAGTTATTTTTATTTTATTTTTTCTAAATTTATTGCTTAAAGTATTTTATTTCTTGTAATAGCTTTATCGCGTTCTAATTTTAAATAGGCGATGTGAAAGGAAAAATATCAACGGGAGTTTATGTTTAATTATATTTTTAAGAAAAAATATCAATTACTAATCTAAAGATGAAAAATGCTTTATATCCTTTTACAAACGAATATTGGTACAATATTAACACAATCGATGTATATTACAGTACAGAATTTATGCATTATTTTACCAAATTTAAGACGTTTAATATTTGGGAGAATGCGGTAAAAGTTTGCCTAAAATTCTTACATAATATTGAACCAAATTTGTCATAAAAGCGGATATAGTTCTTATGAAACAACGCTTTGTAGTAAATGTTTTTTTTTTTTTTCAGTATCTATATCATTCTAAATATTTCTAATACATTGTGATTACTTTTGCAGTATTAGCGTTAAGTCCAAATATTTCCAATGAAAGACAGTATATGCATTACTTGCAGACGACTTGATTATTGGGGATTTGCTTTTTAAGCGATAGAAAAACTTTAAAAAGGTTATCAGAACTGATAATGATACTTCATTTTGAGTTGATTAAACTGCTCATAATTTATTAGTTTTAATGAAGGAACACGTTTTAAAAAACAAATTTCAAACAAAGAGTGAATTTTCATATTTATCTGTTTAAAAAATTTATGGACACAAAACTTGTATCATAGAAAATATAACATGCGCAATACACTAAAACACTACTGGTAACGTTCTTTTAAAACACAATGGCAACCATAATACTCAAAAATTATTTTCAAGATGGCCCCCTACAGTCTCTAGGTGAGCAAGCATATTGGAAGACGGAGTGCGAAAATAAGGGGGGAAAGAGAATGTTTTCTAGGTTTCCTAATAAAGAAAAATTAGAAAAGAGAAGAGAGAACTGGGGACGAAGCTTTTAATCATTTGCTAAGAAGTGAGAAGAATATTAGAAATATCTTTTTGTTAGGCGTAGGAAAGAAGAAAAATTACTCATATTATATGCAAAGTGAGCAAAATGTTAATAAATAATGATACATTTTTGAACGATAGGAAATCACCCAGTCGTTCGCAAAAGTAGAAAAAAAATCAGTCGCTAGAACAAACACGTTGATTTCTTAACATAATTAATAGTGTTTAGCTGAAAAAGAATGATTTTGTTACAGTACTAAATATATATCGACAAACTGTAGAAAGGAATATTTTTAAATAATAATACCAACGATGGTATTTCTTTAATTTTGACGCCTAAAATTTATGTTACTCAAAAAGGAAAATAGTTAGACAGATAAAAGAATAGAATATTATTTTTATATCATTTAATATAAAACGTGACTAAACTTATTTTTATTATTATTCCAAGTAACTAGTGCACTTGCTGACTGAGTTAAAACAAAAGCTTGTAGAAGTTTCAGCAGTCTACTGATATATAAAAAAGAATAATAGCGTAAAAATTATGCTCACATAATCTTACCTAAAGGAAATATTAGAAATAGATCTTAAAATAAAATGTTAAATGTAGTATTGAAACGCTTAAATTGCAAAACAAATTTATAATATAGGCATATTGCACTCACCTAATTTTTGTTTTAAATTTTATTTTAGAAAAAAAAGGCATAATCAATTCGTGAGTGGTAATATACTGTATAGGTAAAGCAAAATGTCACCCGTTTGGCTGAAAAATTTATAAACTTACAAAATTTCACCATTATGTCTTCACACATATAAAATTTCACACGTACACCCGATGACTGCTGCGAATTAAAACGCAGCTTGAAAAGCTTCACACATATAGTTTGAAATATACCACATGTATCATATTCATAGGTTGGTCATGAGATATATCCGATGTCTCCGACGACGAGTCACAGTAGTTATTTTTATAATTTTTAAATGTCGGTTATTCTTTATTTTAACTGCTGAAACTTCGAAGAAAGAGAATATATATTTTTTTAAATGTCGGTTTCGACTGAGATAAATTCAGCTGAGAATTTCTTCAAGATGTGTTTCACATTAACTTCAAGAAACTCTAGGATAAAGTTATACAAAATTTCTCCAATTTGGGGTATTGAGTTTTCAGAAATAATCCAACAACAATTCAAACAATTTTTCTTATAAAATACACAATATTCGAAGAATTTTTAACAAACAACAAATTTCACGAAATTCGCAATAACTCAGTAATATTATTTTTACAGACTAAATACTTCCCAAGCAATGCAACTGATTCCGCAATACTGGTGTTTTGTTTTGAAATCATTTATAATATAAATTTGTTGAGAGATACTATTATAATACAGATATCAAACATAAAAAAAAAAAAAAAAAAATCTTTTTTTTTTTTTTTTTTTTTTTTTTTTAAGAAAAAGCATGTATAAAAAATTTTAACAATGATATTTCCGAATCTGAGCGTTTTTCAGGGAAAAAATTTTAGTAATATTGTCAATATATAGCGTGGGGTCATGCTAAAGCTTTCTCATGCAGCTCAATATAATTATTTAGTACACGACTGTTGCATATAAAAATCTTTTCAATACCATTTAATAGTGTTTTGTATCGACTTATAATTTAACTATCCGCTATATAAATTGTTTGGTTTAGAGTTTACAACATGGCTTTGAATCTTAAAATATCTTTCTTCCATTATCGTTCTGGTTCACTTACAATATTTCGTTTAGGTTGCGGTTTTAATTTCATTAAAAATAACGGTTTTCAGTTCTGTCCCACTTCAAAGTTCTCTTTCAGGTAAATGCGTTATTATAGCAGTTATAATTTTTTTTAATATAACTACTATTATTACATATTATATATATATATATATTTATCTTTGGTATACACAATTAAAATTATAGAATATAAATATTTTCATTTTCAGGAGTTTATTTTGTTTCAATATACATAATGTCTGATTTATCTTTTCGCATGCGTAATATAAAAAAAACTAGAAGTAAATTGTGTCAGTCGGTTGTATCTTAATTTAATTCCGAAATAACATAATATTTATGAACTGAAATTTTATATACAAAACGTTTTTACATTTCTTGTCAATTTCTTGTGGTTGAGCTCCAGAACTGAACAACAACAACAACAACAACAAAAAACAAGTTAGTTCCAGCTCTTGTTTTCGTTCTACCAGAAATAAAAGTTATTTTCCGGTTTCCGGTTTGGTTGCAGCTTGAAGACACCGTTTTCAATATGCACAAAAGCTTTACATAAAAGGTTTAAATTGACATAAAAATTTAATGCTTTCAATTTTTTAAAACATTAAGTACATAACTAGAAATTACTAAAAAGCATACAGAATGAGCAAAGCATTAATTGACTACCGATACACAAGACTGCAAAAAAAAAAAAAAAAAAAAAAAAATACACAGATTTATTAATTTAAATTGCATTGTTGTAAAAGTATATCTGTAAGTAAAGCAATGATTTTATAATAAAATGGATTAATTAGAAATATTTCCAAAAATATTTAAAAAAAAAAAAATAGCTGTCACTATCAGAAAGAAAATCGCGGTATGTTCACAAATTTTTTTCAAATTCAGTTTAATTCCCTTGGTTCATTGATTGAGGTACGTAGTTCAATTACGTTTGTGTTATGTAAACAACTGTATTTTTCTGTAAATATTAAGGCTATAATTATTTATCATTATTTATTAGAGATTGGTCAATTACTGGATCACAAAAATGTCAAGTGGATTGTATTTCATCAGGATGAAAAAATACAGAAATTTTCTTTATTTTTAAAACTTATTTCTGAGAACCAAAATGAGCATAAAAGTTATTACTAATTCTTCTTAATTTTAAATTTTTTAAGCCACAAAGAAGGGATTCTAAAATTATTTATTTCTATTTATTCAGATTTCTTCGTCAATTACTGCTTAAATTCATTTTCAAGTAGTCTAGTGTTTTCACATAAGCCTTAAGTAATTGCAATTTCAAATATAGATTATTTCGAACGTATATGCATACATAGTATCATTGTTTTCAATATTTGAATTTGTACGGGTGCTTACTTTCCCACTTACTATTTTCCTATTGAATAGCACTATATCTATAACGAAGAATTCGCTTAATGTAGTCTGCAATTGCATTCAGTGCTTATTTTATGTAAAAAAAATACTGGTATTAAAAATAAAAAGTAACTGAAAAGCAAGCACTCGTGCGAGTCCTGCATATCATAAAAATGAAGCTTGTTTAAGATTAAAGTAAATTTTTGCAAATAAACTGGCATGGATAAAATTAAACAACAAGTTAATATAAAGTTATAAGACTACCTTATTCGTTTAAGAACATATAAAATTAGAGTGCTGCTATAGATGAGTAAACGAAAGAATTTTTAAATAATTTTGAAGAGGAATTAAAGTATGGAATTACCGAAAAAAATGAGAAAAATAAAAACAATTGGAAAATTGCCAGAAGATGCAATATTCTTTTCTAATTTAATGAATAAAATAAAAATGAAAATTTCTGAGTTCTGAAAACTTGGACTTCCAATAATCCTTACATCTGTTTTAAGTATACAACCAATCAAATTTAAACACAAAAACAAAATATTTGCAATACAAAAAGGAATGCTTACTGAAACACCTCAGGAAATAATATGCTAACGGCTATCAAAACTCATTTTATGAAAATAAAGCTGGTGATTCTTGGTTGAATGATTTATTAAGTTTCACCCACAAATTATAAAAATAGGTGCAGAAAGGGTTAATTTAGGAAGAAAACGGCTTAAGGGGACATCAAATCACAAATGATGCAGTGTCTTGCCGTGTTCCATATTGTGTATCTCTTTTTCTTGAATCATATGATGGCTGAATTTGTTCTGATATGGTTGTACATAACTCTATAATACTAAAACTAAAACTGAATTTAAATTTGTTAATCAATAATACTTTAGAAACATCCTTTCTTTTCATTATTGTAATATTTTTGTATTTCTAATGAAACTGATTTTATATGCAGGATATCCCTTAAAGTCCTTTCTTATACCATTATTTTTCAAACGTTGATATATATAGTAATAAAAAAAAGTCTGGACGTATTAAAGTGACCACAAGTTTTTCGATAAGATTTATTACAACAATTCCTAGCAAGAAATTGAGGAGTTCTTGAAGACTATATGATACACGAAAAAAAAAAAAATCAATTACAAAGTTGTATAGCAACATCAACTTAGTACGAAAAAACACACGTGAACACGAATAGTAAGTACGCTAGATTGTACGCTAGAACAATCTTTAATTTTTATTTTATTTAATTTATTTTTTATTCATTTTTTTGTGATTTCTGATACTTTTATATCATGAAACACGTCAGAAGGAAGATAAAAAAAGTCACTAAACAAAACCAACGCTAATGTTTGAACAGTACATGAACATGAATATAGTAAGAATAATACGCTAGAACAATCTTTATTTTTTATTTCATAATTCTTTTTTTGCGATTTCCGATATTTTTATATCATGAAAAACGTCAGAAAGGAGATAAAAAAACCCGTCACTAAATAAAAACTAACGCTATTGTTTGAACAGTACGTATTGAGCAGTGACGCTAAAGGCACCCAATAATAACTAATTGCTTATTATGAAGTTTTTCGTTACGGGAAGGAAAGTTTTGAAAATTATGACCAAAGAAAAGAACGTTGTATGCGTACCATGAGGTACCATGTTCTTTACCAGGATATTATTTTACTGGACACCCTGTATTTTCATTTAAATATTTATATCGGCATCTTTATATTTTCATTATATTATGAGTTATTGATTTTTGAAATGTATCCTGACTTTTGGAGAGCCCAGTATAAATGTTTTTTAGCCGCAAACTTTTAACTCGAATATTTATATTTTGATTTTTCACTGAAAAAGAAGCGGTCAATTACTGGTGCAGCCTGGTCAAATATAGGATCTACGTGGTCAATTTTATGGGTGCAATCTATTTTTCCAACTTATACTGTTAATATAAATTGTAGAAAATAAACCGGATTTTTTCGGATTTGTAATTTATATACATTAGTTAGAATTTCGCCTATTCGCACAAAAATGGGTCAATAATTATATTAGAAAAAAGAAATCATTAAATGGCCAATTACTGGTTCGTTCAAAAAATATAATAGCAATTTACTATTTAAGTCACTAATGTCATTCTCTAGAAGATATTTTTGCAATATATATGACTGACACAAGAATATCAACAGACTAATAATTTTGAGCAATATTGTATTAAAGTTACAGAATTCATTTATAAAAATACATAATTAGTATTTCTTTCTAACATTTAATCAATTTTGATGAAATACTGGCATAAGACACGAAGTGTTTCTCATGAAAAGCACATATTTATGTATTTCTGAAATATTTGGAATAAATTAGGAATATTTCCAGTAAACACTTCGTATTTTCACGCTATTAGTTTGTATATATATATATAATGCAGGGATGAAAGTGCTGCTCCTCTGTGGGCCGATTTGTCAATCCTAAATATTAATAGTAGGGTAGACCGGGGCACGTTTACGCATGGGGCACTTTTTCTGAAACGAGTTATAGCTGGCACGCCACCAGTCATGACAGATTGATGCTGCTCCCTGGTGGGTATTCTCACAGGTTTTTGAGCGTCAGTCAAGCTTCGATCTTGCATGAGGAAAGGGTAATCTGTTTTTTGTGAAGGTGACTAAATTTTGTGTTGAACTTAATGCAAGTTATTGTGAACTAAAAATACTTACTTAAGGATAAACAAATATATGGACATTAGCAGAATTTTATCCTTCTTTGAGAACTGTATTTGTATGAACAGAAATGTTATTAATTTTCGTTGCACGTTAAAAAATAAATACAAGCAGGGCGGCGGGGCACGTTTACGCACGGTCAAAAAGAGGAAATTACGTAAAAATTCACTAGTTTCTATGGAAGCAGAACAAGAAGAGAGCAAAGAAAGAAGTATGAAACCAAAAACTGTAAAAGGGAAAAAGTTTGTACACTCTAGAATAAAGAAAATAGTGAATGAATCTGATGACGAAGATGAAAACTGTGTATGTATTTATTGTTTGAAATCATACAATCAATCCAAAAAAGGTCAAGACTGGGTTCAATGTCTTAGATGCAAAAGGTGGTCCCATGACAAGTGTGCAAAAGGAAACACTTTATTTTTTGTTTGTAAATCTGTAACAGTGATGATGAAGATGACTAAATAGTTTCTGTTTTTAATTAGAAATAAGCCCTATGTTTTCAGTTTAGCCTATAAAATGTTCTTTAATTAATTATCTTTATTTTTTTAAACAGTGTTTTAATTTATAAATAAAACATTTCAATTTGGTTAAATATTTATTTCACTTATTCCTTGGCATCACTTATAATATGCGTAAACATGCCCCACTTGATGCGTAAACTTGCTCCGTTCCAGGGGCAAGTTTACGCAAAGGACCTGGTCCTTAAAAAAGAAAAAAAAACGGTTAAAAACACAAACAAGGCAACAACTGAATGCACAAATTTTGACTTTATTAACTGCTTTATAAAACCACAGTATCTAAAATTTCCTAAGTTGAAACATAAAAATTGGGAAATTCATTGAAAAAAGTCCGCGTAAATGTGCCCCAGTCTACCCTATTCTTCGTCTTATTGAATCTCTAAAAATCTGTCGTTAAATGAAGCGAACTATACTATTAATATTTAGTGGTGACAATCGGCCCACTATGGCGCAGTGTTTTCATCCCTGATAATGCCTATATCTTACCAATATTACTATTACCTTGTGTATATTTTCAACACAATGTGGGTTACACAATTTTGAAACAATATTTTACATGTGCAGGTTTGCTGTTAAGATTATGTTACTGGAAAAAAAAGTACTTTACCATACTTAAAGAATTTAAAATAAGAAAAATTTACAGTAAATAATAAATATTTTTTTCGAATTTTTCTACTTGGTATATTTAATTTTAATTTTAAGAAACCAATAATACATAATTTTAATTAGCATTAACAAATAGCACGTTTAATCCTTAAATTTTAGAGATATCTCTTTTTCTGTAGTTTCAATTTTCATTCCGTATTCCGCGGTGGGTTGTATTAAAAAATACTTTATTTTCTTCAAGTAATTAAATGACAATAATGACAGTTTTAATGTCCTAGTAATTTTTTAAAAGCGGTTAATTGTTATAAAGCCAGCTTTATCAATGCTTTCTTCCATAAATTTATTTTAAGCAAGAGGGAAATAAATATAAAATCGCAATTAATAACTACAATATATCTGTATGCGAATATTCAATCGAATTTTCTTTGTATCCATAGAAACATGCAGAAAGAACATTTACATGAGATAACTGAATGGCATATATTCTAGTGGTAATCATTTTCCTAAGATAAGACATTGTCTTTTTTGCATAAGTTACTGGTATCTGAAAAGGAAAATATAGTGAAGAATAGATTCGTAAACTGTTTAGTACACGCAGATTTACACGGCCTCATATTTTCTTACAAATAAAGGGAATCACCAATGTAATACATATAACGGCAGAGCTGTTTATGCAGATAAACTACAAAATAAATAGTAATATTAAACTTTTTGAAATCATTTGACAAGCGACCCAGGCCAATTTAACAACTTAACATTTACTCAGACGTCAAGGATTGGAAATGCAAAGTATTGTAATAAATATGACTTTTTAAACATTTCAACACATTTTAAAGTTGTAAATTTACATGCTGATTACATGCAAATATTGCAAAGATATGCCATACATTCTCAACCCGTAAATTTAACAAATGACAAAGGCATTTATAGCTAAAAAAATAAGTATTTAATCTTTTGTAACCTAATAATAATTTTCAAAAGGAAAAATTAAAAAACATTAAACATACTGGGAATTTTACTCAAGTTATATGAAAATATTTCACGACAGAAATTTTATTTAAAACTATTTAACTTTTTATCTTATTGCTGTGTGATTTATCGTTTATTTTATGAATCAATGTCTGGTTCGAATCAAAATATTTTTATTTGGAGCCAGTCAAATGACCGGTTGTTGGTATATTTAGACACAATTATTTCGTGTTTGAACGTTTTTTTAACAACACGGTGAAAAGTGTCCAGGTCAGAAATCGTGACTGGCAGAACACTGGCGCATTGAGCGAAGGTTCCATGTTTGATTCTACCCTGGATAATTTTCACTCTGATGGAAAAAATTCGTTTACCTTTAAGGGGTCTTGTACCTTTTAAACGTGACGAAAATTAACGAAAAAATTCAAATTTTCAGTTAGTCTATCTTCAAAATCTTTTTATGTATAAACATGAAATTTTTGATACTGATTAAACATACTGTGCTTTGTAATATGCTAGCATTAGAAATTTATCAGCCTTTTACAGAATTTGAGTATTGTTAAAATGAAAATAGATCTTTTTTTACTCCATAAGTCATTGCGCGCACGATATCTTGAGAAAGTACGTATGGATTGTCATGAAATTTGGTAAAGATACTAAACAAATATGTGTGTTTAAAATGAATTACATTTAAGTATTTACAATGGTAATATTTTTAGTTATGAATATATTCATTAAAAATTTAAAATTTTGATTTTTTTTTTCTTGCAAAAATATTTTTTTATATAATTAGTGAAATAATTTTCGACTAAGAGTACATCATTTGAAACACACATATTTGTTTAGTATCTTTACCAAATTTCGCGACAATCCATACATATTTTCTCAAGATATGCGTGCAATGACATATGGAGTAAAAAAAAGAGCTATTTCGATTTCAACAATACACGAATTCTGTAAGAGTCTAAAAAATTCATAATGGTAGCATATTACAAAGCCCAATCTGTTTAATCAATAGTCAAAATTTTATATTTATACACAAAATGGTTTTGAAGATAGGCTAATTCAAACTTTAACTTTTTTCGATAATTTTCGCTGCTTTTAAAAGGTACAAGACCCCTTAACCTCCACCTAAAAAAATCTCAGTAATCTGTAGCTGAAATTTATTTGCTTCGTATTTACTAACAGTAGTCTAAAGATGTTATTTATTACTTCTGTTTTATTATAAATCTTATTAGGATCTTATTTTACTCAAAATTTTATTATATTAAAAAAATATTTTCGAAAACTAAGTTAAAAAAAATAATTAAAAATTACAAGCAAATGCTGCAAAATACCGCCATGCATCGAATTGATTTTAATCACATTTATGACTAAATAACCACATATATTCAGGGATGAGAGCGCTTCTACCCAAATGAGCTATTGCTACCACTAAATTTTAACAGTATATCTCGCCGTATTTAATGACACATTTTCCAAGATTTATGAAAGCAAAGAATACTATTAAAATGTAGTGGTGAAAATCAACCATTTGGGTCGGAGCGCTTTCATCCCTGTATATAATAATCTACGAATTATCAATTTGTAATTTGCAAAATTAAGTTTATAAATTACTCATTAAGATTATTCTATAGCTAAGTTTTAAATTGAAAATCTTACTTTAGGTATTATTTTATTATTTTATAAATTTAGCTTGAAAGATAAGTTATAAGTCTAAAATTTCCAATTAATGACATGCAAATACTGCAAGAACGTGTCATACATCCTTATCCGTAAGTACGAAAAACATTTTCTGGTATATCTTGACATAGATATTTATTAATGGGTAACCAGGTAAAAACGTCTGTTGTTATATACGAAAAGGAGTGAAAAGGTGAGTAAACTTTATTATCTATGGCTTTTTACTTTCTTTTCAATAATTTCGCTAATTTTAAAAATATTCTTATAATTTAGAAATGTTTAAACGGTCTTCAAGAACTAAGCCTATGTGTAATATATGCCTATTCTTAAATACTTATTCATTAGAAAGCAAATAACCACTTTAGAAAAAAGCAAACAGAATTATAATAACCACTAATGCAAAACTATTTTTTTTATTCTATTTTAGGCTAAATATTACTATTTTTTATATTTATAGAAACACTGGAAGTTTTATATGAAACTGTTTAACTTTTCTATTTATCTTGTTTCTGTGCGTTTTATATTCAACTTATTTTATGCAAAATTTTCTGGTCCGAACTGACATTCAATCATTTGGTCAGGGTGGAATCGACTCCAGCTGGGCGTTCTAGTGTTAAACAAGTCGTAAAATAGCAAAATTATAAAATAACCATATAAAATTATTGTAAAATTGGGTCGATTTTCATTACCCACAAATTACACTAATATTTACGGACATGTAACCATATTGTCCATATATCCTCAGCGTATCGTTAAAAAAATTCGATTAAAGAAAATTAAAGTACTACAGAATAAGAAAACTAACAAAATGTGAAGTATTCATTTTAAATAAATAACTCAAAAACACATAATTTTATTCACTACAAACTACATACCTGTAGCTTAATAAAACATTTTATATGAATTTTCAAGTTAAAAAGCTAAGAACAAACTATTAGTAATCAGCAATTTTTAGTACAATTTCATTTTGATTTCAAGTTGAAAATTTTTCCATTAATTCTGAAATTTTATATTGAGATTCTCATGAAAGGATATCTAATGTAAAGTTCTTATGAATACAGTGTCACAAAAACTTTACGTTAAGTCTTTCTTCTCAAATTTTAATGTGCCTAATCAAATGTAAAGAGGCGTTATAACAAAGTAATCTATGTCAGAAAAAAAGGGGAAAAAACTGTGAAAGAAGAATGGGGCAGACTATGCTGTTTTGATCATGAAATGAATGAGCAAAATTCCAGCACAGTCTGCAAAAGATTAAGAGAAGAAAAATAAGTTCGATTTTTCAATGAATCAATTTCCAATCTAGTGTGAATCTTTCCTCTTGTATTTCACGATTCGGATCACGTAAATGTGAGATCGGGTCACGGTGGTGAAGCGATCTATTTTCACGTTACTTCAACTGATCTACATCATTAGCTTACCCACTGAGATACTTCATAACACGTCTTTTATGAACAGGTGACAAAAGCTATGGACTTCCCCCCCCCCCCCCCGTACCTTTAAAAAAAATGAAAAATGGTTTCTAAGGGTGTCACCGCTATTAAGGCGATCTTTTTCTCACCTTTAATTTATTAGTATAATGCTGAAATTAATGAGCTGATAAAGGTCGTCAATCAAGTACTTTGAAGAAAACACGAAGCGGGATTAGATGATAGAGAAAAAGAACTGATGATTTCAAATTTAAAACAATTCTAGAAAACATTTTAACATTTTAGTACATCATAAGAATCACGTTCATTGAAATTGTGTGACTTAGGCTGCTATTGCTGTCTTTTTTTTTTTTTTTTTTAAAGTAATAAACTTTACAAAATTTATATATACTAGCAGATCTACCCGGCTTCGCTCGTGTCAATAATAATGGTCCACCCGGGAAAAGTACATTAAAATGAAATAATACGGCAGTGACAATAACTGAGATTGGTGCATTACCGTCCACGAATCGTTAAAAAACCGATAAGAAATATAAGTAAAATAGTTTTAATTGCGTCTACTATTAACTATACCATAATAATGTATATTCCAAAAAAATGTCATAACATATATTAAAGTACAATTATTTGCTTAAAAAGCGTCATTTAAATAATAAAAAACATTAAAAATATTAAAAATTTACATGTTTCGACTCTTTCATTGAGTCTTTTTCAGAATATATATATATATATATATAAACTACAAACACAATGCCAATTGTGACATTATACTGATGATGGCAATGACCTAACCCATAAATTTTGCCTTTACTAAAATTTTTTTAACTTATGATCATCATACAATTTCGTTTTTCATACTGTCGAATAGAAAAAGCTTCTGTCAAATGAAATTTATTTGAAAATTGTATCTCAATTTTTTCATGTGAATGGATTTTAAAGTAATTTTCAATCATGGATATTTTTGATTTGCATGCAGCCAGGGATAAGATTTCCGCATTTTTTCACACCAGTATTTTGTTACAGTAAAGGATATTTCATTTAATCGGGACACTCTCTTGGTTTAACAGAACAACATTTTCTTTAACAATATACCGGTGTGCAAAAACGTGGAAATCTCATCCCTACATGAAGCCCAATTACGAAAGATATACCTGTTTGCTCTTAATGCAATATTATAAAGTAAAGACATTGATGAACTATGAGTAACTCTAGCATCATATTGTTGGTGGCAATAACCTAATAAGACTTTTATAGCTCATTATACCGCTAGGCATGCATTGTAGAAAAAAATTAAATGCATGTACATATATTTTCATATTAATAAATTACCCCCAATTATCAGTTTATTATAGAATTAAAATTTAAAATTATTATAATGCACGTTTTAAGTTTCAGTAAAGTAGTGTCAGTTGTAGTCATTTATGTCATAAAAAATAAATAAATAAATAAATAAATAAATAAAAAATCCAATTTAATCGCATTAGAAATTTTCGCTTCATGTTGCGATATTTCTTCAAAATATGAATTTTATTGTATTGAAATTTATTCATCAGGTAAAACGCATATCAATCTATGCAGAGGTTTACATTATGAAATATGAAACATTAATATATTCATAAAATATTGAACAAATTAATTTAGCGTTTGGAAATTATCACCAGTCGGAATTACTGTTTAAAAACATAATAAATATTTTTTGTACAATAATACTGCGCATATAAATCTGGAAAGTACATATAAAGGGCATTAAAATCTGTTCTCTTTTAAATGACACATGATTAGGTTGAAAATAACTCCTTTCATGTGGATACAACAAAAGAGAGTAATCCTAGGTTCTCGTCGTTTAAATTGAAACCTTGAGAATTTAATGATCTTTGTTTCATCGGAAATTGTGAAATAGTATTTATTTTGACCTTTAAAATGTATCATGATACTGAATTCAGCTACTATGGTACTTTATTACAATATATTTATTTATCAATCTATTTTAAAGTTATCCTCATCCGTTTTAACTTCAAATATTATATCTTTCCTTAAGATTGTCCCCATTTTTTTTTTAAACATTAAAATAACTTTATAATAAATTTCATCTTATTCTTATAGCCACTGATGAGATGTGTATATATATTTTTTTCAAAGACGAAATATTTCAGCAAATACTTATATAAGACTTAATTAAGATCCGAGGAAAATAGCCCTTACAAGACGCAAATGCTCAGAATTTGAACTAATTAAAAATGAAAGATTCCGGTTAAATATCAATATTTTATTAACTTCACAATGAAACTTTCCACGCACAACTGAGCATAAAAAAAACATATCCACAGAGAATTTAGCAAAACAAAATAATAGTGTTAAATTCATTTCGTGACAGTGGCTACGTGTACCAGCCAGATGATTCTTTGTGAATAACATAACATGGAATACTTTATACTAATTTTTGTATTAATAAGGCTTTAAAGAATCTATTCAATTAAAACTAAACGTGTTCAATTAAAGTTATAAACAACTACTGATACAAACACCTAGTATTTAAAATTTGACGTATTTTAAAAGGGGGTAATTTAAAATCAATTTTTCTGCATTACTTTAAGAGCAATTTGTTCCATTTTAGTTACATAAATAAATCACAGACATGATATTATAATGGAAATTTGCATTAGTAAGATTTTAAGATAGTCTCATCGAATTACAATAAACATCAGTGAACGTATAAGATACGTTCAATATGAAAAGGATTGCTTCTCGCACCTATTTTAGCCGTGCACAAATTTATGGATCCAATTGCATTACTATCTACCTTCTTTCCAACAGATTACTTGTTTTACTTTTCAGTGACTTCATAACTTGCACAAATTAAAAATTAAAGTGAAAGAAAAACAACAAAATCAAATGATCTGTTTAAATAAGTCCAGGAATACTTGAAGGCGGCATTACTTTGATATCGTTGATTCTTTGATATCGTAAAGCGTTCCTAATGGTAGAAAAAATAAATTGGAATTGAGGAACACATTGCAATGGAGAAGGTGATGAATATTGAAGATGATGATTCCTGATGATGCATAATGTGCGTTAATAAAATTTTAAGAGCTATTTCATGAAACTGTAGTTTGAGCTGCGTACAAAAAACATCATGGTTGATTCATGGGTTCCTGGATTTAAAACTCCATGTGGAAGAAACGGATATTTTTACAAATTTCAAAAATAGGTAATAAGTAAGATAGTGGGTTACTTACTTATTTAGCATTTAAGCGGATTAAACACAGAAGATTAAAATTACACTAGAAGATTGAAACTTATTCGATATTGATAAAGCTATGTAATTTTGCAGGTACGATCGGAAAAAATTTTCCGTTGCTTTCTTATACTAACGTACACTTTGTGACTCACTGTTCTTCATGCTTTTTTTAGATATATATGTTGGTTCTACAAATGAATTCAGTTTTACTGGATTGTTTGAGGCGCTACTCTCATAATTTTTCTAAGCGAGCTAAAGAGACCCGTTTAATTTGGAATTTGAGCAACGACTAATAGCCAATCTTGAAATGCTATTCTCGTGTGTTGCCTTCTGTCCAGTAATCATTGCTCTATTCTCTAAATAATTAAGAATATAAGTTTGGAATAATTAATTGTTGTTTACAGCATTATTCATCATCTAACGGCATTTATATCATTAATAGTGTCAATGATTATTTGACTTATCATACGAAAGATTCCGCTAAAAATAGACCTTTTTTAATATATTTTTATTGCTTTCTCTTAATAACCATTAAGTCGAATTTCAGTATTCGCAAACAAATAAATTTCCATGCGATAAAATTAAATAAACTAAAATTATCGCTACTTCAAAGGTTTTATTATCTTTTGTCAACTTTTTAAAATTCGCTGTTTGATTTATGCGCATTCTAGAAACGTGCGTTTTAAACAAACAACAAACACCGCCAGCATTTAGAATTAATAAGGAAGTAAATAATCATTTGAGTACAGGTGGGGATCATTCAGCAAGAAGAACAGTTCACGGCTGAATACGGACCAGTGTCGCACCGAGACGTGAGGCGAACAACAATCAGAAATCAGCTCCAAAATAAAAGTGGTCCCGATAGCGAGGCAGACTCAACACCATTATTCAAGGCACGTTGGGTCACTTCACTGTAATTGCAAGGCCACTCGCATTAGACCTTATCAAGGATTTCGTTTTGATTTGAGATTTTTGCACGATATATAGCACGTGCGAAACGAAAAATTAATTCCATACTTAGTGTGAGTCCATTAGCAGGAATGACAGAAATATAATCTGCAAAAGAAATTTCATCATTCAACGCAAATTACTGCACACATTACCGAAAGCTGCTCAATTTTATAAACAAAATCTTGTTTCTGTTTAGAATACTGATATAAAATTCTATTCCATGAGAGATTTTAGATAAAGGATATCATGTTTAACACTGAAAGTAACCCCTAATTTTTCATCGCTATATTAACCCATTACGCTTCTGAGATTTATCATTAAAAATGCTGGAAGAAACGTCCGTAAAGGGCATAGCCGGATAAGCATTGGAAACATGCCTTTCAATCAAATTTCCTGATTTTTTTCCCAGATGTGGCTACATATCTGACAATATATTTTCCCTATTACCACCCAATAAATATTGCTATTTAATGAGAAAAACATTTTTTTCCGAATATTTAAATAACGGATTTTCTCAAAAACTGCTGCACGGAACTTCATGCCATTAACTAAGGATATATAGATACCAAAGATGCATAACTGGTAATTTTTGTATAATTTTCTGTTTATAAAAACTGTGTGAAACAGCGAAATAAAAATTTAAAAGAGTAAAAATCATATCTTATGGTTATCCGAAAATTACCATTTTCTTGTAAAAAAATTCCCATATGATCCCATATATTCTGTATAAATGGCGAAAGTTTGCGTTGGGTACTACATATAAATATTTACAAAAATATATATTAAAATTATTGACATTCATTTTAAGGCGTTATTTGGGGCGGGGCTACTCAACTTCGACACCCGAAGAATTTTTGGAGTAAACAGTTATAGAATTGCTGTATTTTAAATTTTAATGAACACATGAGCAACTTTCTCAACGCTGTCGATATCAAAATGAACATGAAGTTGAAAAATAATGTTTATATGCTTAATGGAATCTAAAATACATCAGTTGACATATTTTCTGCTGACTTTGTTCTAAAAATTCTACGAATGTCGAAGTTGCGTAGCTCCGCCCCAAAACACGCCTTAAAATGAATTTCAATAACTTTACTATACATTTTTGTAAATATTTATATGTAGTACCAAACGCAAACTTTCGGCATTTATACAGAATATACGGCCACATATGGGGAATTTTTTTTACAAAAAAATGGTAATTTTCGGATAAATATAATATATGATTTTTATTTTTTTGAATTTTTATTTCGCTATTTCACATAGTTCTTATTAACAGAAAATTATACAAAAATTACGAGTTATGCATCTTTGGTATCTATATATCCTGAGTTAATGGCATGAATTTCCGTGCAGCAATTTTTGAGAAAATCTGTTTTTTTAAAAATTTAAAAAACATTTTTATCTCATTAAATATCAATATTTATAGGGTGATAATAGGAGAAATACATTGTCAGATATGTAGCCACATCTGGGAAAAAATCAGGAAATTTGATTGAAAGGCATGTTTCCAATGCTTACCCGGCTATGCCCTTTATACTTCATTTTTATTTTAGCTGAATAATCTTTAAACGTTTCTTTTGTTTAGACTAATTAGTTGAGTGTTGTAGCAGACTGATGTATGTATTAACCCCTTCAGGGGCAAGCAATTACGTTTGTGAAATGCTGAATTCCCACCGGAATCTTTAAAAAATCAAAATAAGTAAAAGCAATTTTACGGCTTTTTTTTTCCACCAAAGTTAGAAAAGTAAAATTTAATAAAATTTTTCTGGTGTGGAACTTCATTAATCGTAGGTGGTATATAATATATACCGGTGCCCCTCAAGGGGTTAAAGTTAAGTTTCCAACCTTCTGTTACTCTGTATTGATTTACTTTCTTTTTAAAAATATTTTCAGAATCAAACTTAGAATGTTCCTTCAATAAAGATTGTAGAAATGTAGCCTATTTATATTTTAAGGAATGTGGCATTTCCATATTTGCTAATAATAATAAAAATAATAGCAATAATATAACCATAATAAAAGACAGCAAGCGATGCCTTTCTCCCGCTCATATAATTTTTTATTTATTTTCAGTTATATTCTTTAATCATTACAAACTGATTGAAAGAAAAACATGCGAAGTCTGAAGGGAAAAGGTAAAAATGTTGTGGCAGAATATTTATATTTGTTACCTTACCAAAGTCTATAAATTAAATTTGGAATTTTAAGAACAAAAAATTTTTTATTAGATTCCAAAAGGATGAAATTAAAGAATTAAGGTCTTCTTAAACATCTCCTCAAACATTAAAGGAAAGGTTAAGTTTCACAATTACTTGAAGATTTGCAGCAGCAAGCATGGCGTATGAAATTAAAATATTTTTGAAATTAGAAGGTGTTTTATTATAATACGGAAAAAAAATAATAAAATAAAATAATATTATAAAACACTATGTGTTTATAATTTTCAATACAAAGCATTTAGTTTTAATATTAATATAAAACGCAAATTCAGATTTACCATGCGCAATTATATTTTGTTTATTCTAGTCTGTTCAGATGGATAAAAATATTCCTTTGAAGAATAGGCGTGCAACTGCACTAGAAAACAAGATATCCAAGACCTTGATATATAACTCGGATGGAGCAAATAGAAACAAACAACAAATAATTTTTGTATAGTAAACTAAGACTGCAATCAATTTATTTATTCAAAAATACAGAGCATTTCCTTCCAATCCAAATTCGGATTTTTGTTAAAATAATGAAAGTATTAAAAGAAATTCTAACAAAGACTTATCTTGCTTTGTGTGAAATGCGATGACACTACGAATAAACGATGGAACACAGAAATTCTGTCATTGACACCGTATGTAATGTGAACTAATTTTTCAAACCAGTTCGCTTTACACTTTGATCAAATTCAGTGCTGTTTGAATGCGGTTGGTAGCGACTTTCTTGACCTATCTTGATAGCGTTGCATTTTACACACAGAAAAGGCAAGCTTGTTGCGAAATTTGTTAAAATATCTTCATTTTATTAAAGTTATGACAAAAATCCTGATTCACATAGAAGTGAGATAATCCGTATTTTTGACTTAATAAATGGAATGCGACCATAGTTTCCTACGCAAATATTCTTTTATGAAGTTTGCTCTATCTCCTCGCGAAGTTCGTACTTGGAATTTCAGGGACACTCTACATATGCCATGGTGTGCGTATTTGAAGATTAAATCTTTCTTTAAAATATTATTTAAATGGAAAGCTGGATAACAAGAGTGTAACGGACCTTCGAAAATCTGATGAAGGTTCAGCTCAGCCTTGCCTTTAAATTCTCAGTAAAAAAAAAAAAAAAGAGACAGAGAGAGAGAGAGAAATATTTCGTTATACAGCTAGAAAATTTACGAAAATTTTATGTAGCCTTGTAAAACTCGAGAGTTACTCGCGATAGTAGAAATAATTCTTTTATCTTAATCAACCTTAGAAACCAATAGGTTTCCGAGATTTAGAGAAGCATTTCCGAAATGAAAGTACTCTTTTGCTTCCCGCTACTTTCGGAAACATTACGAAGTAGTTTTTACAAAATATTAATCAGTTTTCTCAACCGGCTATCAACCCAAAATATCAAGATGCTATCGATTCCGAATTAAACATTTTAAGCTGCTTTAGAGATTTTATACATGGAAGAAAAAAAAAATTTTTATTCATTTACGTTGTAAATTTTACATGTTAATTTATACTGTTTTAAAATAAACATTTCTTTGACGCAGATATGAAGATTATATGTCTTTTAAAACTAATATCATTTCAATCTTTTACCAGGCGCAATCAAAATCTCAGTGCGGTTGGGATCATCTAATCTGTTGGATTAATAATGCAAATATATGTTAATTTTTATGGTAATAACAAAATAATTCTGAAATTATAATTTTACTTAAATATAACATTTTAAAGTTTAAAATAAAAAGGAAAACATATCGTAAACATGCGGAAAATAAAAGTAAAACGCCTTCACTTAATCTCACAAATTAAGGTTTATGATGAGAAGTTGCGTTAAATTTAACAACTGCTGGGATTCATTTTATCAAAATCAAAATTATAAACTATTAATGAGATGCTAAAGCAACTGAAAGCAAAAACAACTGTAAATGAAATTTATTGAAATTCCACTAATTCCTTAAAAAGGGGAATGTAGTTTTTGAAAGTAATAATTTTGCAAATTTTTATATCTGGGAAATGGTACACGCAAATCGAAAATATGGTACACAGGTCTACTTAGATATGCGTCAGGAAAACATTCATTCTACTTTATGAGTATCCAAATTATCTTTGCTTGATGAAGACAGCTTTTTAAAAAAATTCTACCGAAAAAGATCGCATTTTTATACAATTATAGATTTCACTTTTAATTAAAATGTATTAATCAGCTATTTAATATCCATATTTTCTAGGGGGTTTATAAAAAGGTTTTATAGGGGGCCTTCATCTAAATATGATGACTATTACATTAAATTCAAAATCTCAAACTGAATTTTTAAATGCGATTTTTTTTTTTTTTTTTTTTTTTTTTTTTTTTTTTTTTTTGTGGATAGGATAGATAATTCGTTTTTTGGTTTTTTTAATTAAACACCTTTTCCATTCATTATCAGCTGAAAAGTAGATGGATTACACATCTAGTTTACCTCAGATACAACAGTTTCTAGAAATAAATTTGCACATATCCATATTAGCATAATTTTAGTACAGAAAAAATGCGATTACAATGTTTCTGAAAGTATTTACGCGACAGTTCTTTCAAACATCTATAAAATATTTAAAAAATATTTTGATAAAATGACACTAAATGGAATTTTAAAAACAAATGACCAAACATCCGTAAGGCATCCATAGTATAAAACATAATGAATACTTATTTATAAACAAGAGAATTATATGACTGCCGTTAAAGCTGGAAAGCATAGCAGTTGCATCAAAAGTATTAAGTTAAAAATATTTTACACGTTGACACAGCAACCCAGAAAGAGTTACAAAGACTGTGTTATTTGATGGTAGTAACCAATACGATTATTAATCAATTTTGTCATTAACAGTTATATTACTGAGTACTAAAACAATACGAATAAAAACATTTCTTTCCCGCTAATAAAACATTACGCGACTTTGCACGGTATATGGTATCATTCATTATTAATCTTTTGTATGTTACATTACATGTTCTGCCGTAGAAGAGTCAAACATTTGTGTGTGTGGTGGTGGTAGTCGTGATAGCGGGGGGTTGGTACTGTCCAAGGATACGGGTAATGATGATAATCATTGATCAGTTACTGAACATTTATACATACAAACGAATTAGAGAGCTTTTAACCTCTTTTGAATTGCAACTTGTGTGTTTTATTAAAATTACTCCGGCTGCCATTTAAGATATTCAGATTTTTAATTATCCGAAGAAAGTCTGTGCGATATAGCTATTTCTACCATTCGACAGCGAAATTTGTCTTTTTTCAAGCGCCATTGTTTACCAGAATTTTATTGGCAAGGATACCTTTGTTAATTATGCCTAATCTCTATGAAAATTTGAATTTGGAAATTTCATTGCTGACTCGGTGTTTCATTACAC
Source organism: Maratus speciosus (assembly GCA_963932465.1). Lineage (NCBI taxonomy): Eukaryota > Metazoa > Arthropoda > Arachnida > Araneae > Salticidae > Maratus > Maratus speciosus. Next base: position 486,371,555 of record OZ010787.1, read on the forward strand.
GATATATATATATTTTATTATTGAAACTTTGTATATAACTGTACTGCAGATAGGAATTACAAGGTATCGGATATTGCTTTAAAAAGGGGAAAATAGAAAGCTACACATAAATCATTAATTCCGTTTTTTTTTTATCATCTTCCTACAAGTCAACAATGCTTCTGAACATGGATAATATTTTTATTTATAAAGACAGTCAACAGTAAGAGCCGATCTGATAAGCGAATTTATCAAAGTTAATAGTTTTTGAAGGCATGACTTAAAAAAAATAAAATAAAATAAAATAAACCACCCTTTTACAATAATGTAATAAATATAAGAAACTGTATTCCGGGAGTCTGAATAATAACAAGATGACTCAACTAATGTTGAAAACATCTTTCACGAGAGAATCACAAATAATAGTAACTACTTTCTACAAAGAAAAAGCCTACATCAAACAAAATGTCTGGCAAACTTCGGTGTTTTACATTTTCTACGCCAGTAAGAAATACTGTTTGCCAGTAAAAACTTTGTCATGGGAAGAAAGACGAAATGAGACCCCATTCTTGACTCCCTTAAAAACAAAAGACTGGGAAAAATAAGTAAAAAAAGATTTTTCAGAACTTTGAGAATATGGCGCCACATTTTCTAAACAAAAGAGCTGTGAGATGAGATGATTTATCATTTATTTATTTTGATTTTTGCGCTTAAATATTTAAGTTTGTAATAATTTATTTAAAAAAATATTTTTAATCCTCATTCCGGGGAAGAAAATAGGAAATTTCAGAAATCCTTTATCCCAAATTTCAATTTCAATTATAAATCATTTATGAATATTATTTTTACATGTGAAATATCTAATTATTTCCAAATATTATTAGTTATTTTTATAGTCATGTATATTACGTATCTAACAATATACGTCATTTCTTTGTTTATTTATTTGATTCTTTTACTACCGCTATTACTTTACAGATCGCAATCTTCCACTTTTTCATAGTTAAAAAACAAACAAAAAAAACACCCTGTTACAATAATGTAATAAATATAAGAAACTGTATTCCGGGAGTCTGAATAATAACAAGATTGTAGTAAAATAAGCACATTTTACCCACAAATTTATTTAATATCGAGGTGCCTTTACTGTACGTAGTATTTATTTAATTATTAAGTAATATTTTTGATACAAAATATATTTATATGCGTTGGAAAGAAACCGGAAGTTTGCCAGGTATGCGTTAATTTAAGTACGCATTTACGATGATGTTAATATGAATTTGTTAAGTAACGACATAAAATACTTAATTTTGTTTTAAATTGATAGTAATGCGAATGCACTGAAGGTGCAACGACAGCTTGAAATTTTTATAAATAAACGGGAATTGAAAACGACATTTGAAAACCATTAACGTTTATTTATCTAAATTACGACATAAAATGAGGGATAAAGATATATTTGGTGATGAGTTACTGGTAAAAACGATGGTGATAGTAATAATTATGTTAGTAACAATAACATATTTTCTAAATATGTTTGTGTTTATCTGTGTGCAAAATTTCTTATTCAAAGTCTAAAACATACGGAATAACGAAAATGCATTTCGATTTTCAACGACATAATACTGATTACTACTACTATTATTACAAAATTACAGTAATAATTTATACTAAAAAGTTAATAATTAAATATGATGTTAAATTATAATTTTAGGGGATAGAAGATGTTGATTATAAACAATGTTTTTTGGAAATATTAGAAAAACAGATGTTCGATCTATTAATCGACTTGGATTCCGATGAAATTTCCCAAAGCATTGTTCTGATACATTTAGATCGGTATTATTCAAAGCCACAACAAAATTGTTATAAACGCACCATACCAACTTAACAAAAAAATATTTTGCTTCAATAAAAATTTATATTTTATGTTAATACCAGTGTATTTAATAGTATATTAATGAATTTGACGAGAAGTTAAATTGCATTGCAGTTCACGAACAACAACTAGAGAATTACCTGTTCGCTCTTTTTATTAAAGCACTAATGAACTTTTTTTCCAATAAGTATGTTCTATGGCCAGTAAAATTAGGACCATACTCAATATTTGCGCAATATTGCGGAAATACTTAAAAATGGGAACATTTACAATATAACAGCACCTTTGAAAACAAATGGAATTAATCGGAAATACCCGCAATAAAAAGAATGATGCTTTTTAAATATTGACACTTTATTCAAAATCTTTTATGATAAAATATCAATATTGTTTAACTATTGACATTTTGTTTAGAATATTTCCAATACATTAGAAAAAGGTCTCTAATTTCAGAGTAAAATTATAATTACTTTTGGCATTATGTCATTATTTTCTTTATATTTCATCGGTTAAATATTTCGCCAGTATCAGTTAGTTATCAGAATGAAACTTTTCGCTGAGGAAGTTTTGAACCTGTGATATAAGCACATACATGAATCATATGTTTGAAAGAAAATTTAAATATTTTAAAGAGGCATTTTGAAATTAATATCTGCTAAACAATTACAAATTTTATGTCCATTTACGAATGAAACACAGAGTCTAGATAAAAATCAAACAGTAGCATATATAGAGAGATCATTAAAGTGAATACACGATTTAAATATTTCTAGTATGTTAGTAGTAATTGTAACTATGCATCAAACGTCGCATGCAAGTTGTAATAAAATAGTGCAGAAAAGTATTATTTACCTGCACCATTATCGGAAAATTCAAAAAGTGGCGCCCAGACATTGACGACATCTGCGAGCTGTTGCCTGAAAATCGGCAGTCGAAGCCAAATTGCTGATGAGGATTGCTAAACATGTTTTAACTTCTACCCATGAGTGCTCCTGTGAGAGCGATCCCCATCAATACTTTGACCATCAGCTTGATTTCAAGGTCGGCTACGCACTCAAATATTCGCATAAATTAAAAAAAAATTAAGTTCCTGTTGTGATTCATTCAAGCTATACGATGTCAATATTCTAATAGTTTATTTAGTAACAAGCTCGACAGACTTCAAGTAATAACATTTTCTATATGTACAAAATAAATAAATAAATATGCAGTGCTTTATCCAGCATTTCCTTTAATGCAAGCTAAGCAAAATATTTAAACGTGTAGCTAACAAGCTATATAACGAAGATAAATACATGATTAGTTTCTTTATTCCTTGCAAGAAAGGATAGTACATGATCCGCAGATATAAACTGTATAACAATCTAGGAAAAAAATTATATTAAATACATTACTTGTTTATGTAGGCCTAGCTATTTTCCTGGACAGGCTTTTTAATTTTCTCAAATTAATGAACAATAAACATGTTATAAACAATGTATACATTCTGGAAAAATATGCCAATTATCGTAAAAGGGAGAAAAAAGTAGCTGAATGTAAATTTTCTAAAAAATACCCCTTCCATTAAATAAACATTTCTTCGTAGCAATTTACATTCATGGCAGCCTTTAAAACTACTTAAAGCTATAATTCCAAACGTTTTGTTTAAAAAAAAAAAATGATATTTTGATAAAAACTTGACTAGTCAACTAATTAGAGATTTACTTTAAAAAAATTATCTACAAGTTCATGCATAAAATCATTATTATTATTATGCATGATATCTCGCAATCTGTATAGAAAAAAACTCCATTCGATGGAACTACTTCGTTTATGTAAATGTAGCTCTGTATTACTCTTCTGACTTCTGTTTCAGAAACTTTGTTACTTTTTTTTTATACATATCAAATTACTAAACCGTAAAAGATACATTGGAATAAGGTACCAACATACAACCAAAAATTACATGTGCAAATAATTTCCACAAGCTTTGTAATTTCCACTGCCCTTCAAAGTTATGTCGTCTCGAGAAAATTGTTCTTATTTAAAAAGTTAAAATTTGGTTAAATTGGAAAGATTCTTTTATAAAATTGATACTGTTGGCTTTATTGAAGATAGATGACCTATCTGTTACGGCATATATACATCCACATTTAGTCAAAAAATTTTTATTTTGCATAGAGGTAAGTTATAGATGAAATTTATTGTAATAATAATAAAAATATATAAATGTTTTTTAAGTCAACGTTTTCTATAATTAAAAATAGTTTAGTAAATGAGTAAAAAAATGTCCGACTATTTTAATAACAATATTACGCCGATATTTTTGTAAATTTCATCATTTTGGCATTCTGGAGATAATTAATCACATATTTTTTCTGTATTTTTATTCAATATATTAAAGAATGGCAAAAGCCTTCCTACTGTGGTAAATCCTAATTAAACATAACCCTAAAAGGCCGTTGATTCCCCCCCCCCCCCCCCTTTCGCCTCCCTAATTTAACAGCTGAAAAAAATGAAGAATGAATTTTTACAACTTAAACATTTTGATTTGGAAGTTTCATGATTTTAAAAACGCAAATAAGCATGCTGAGCTCATGCTGTGTAATTGAAGTTATGATAACATCAATATGTGCTAGCAGCAAGAGAAATATTTTCTTGTAAGTATCAGTTATTTCGCTTCATCTTCCATTATGAGATTTTATGTGCTGAATTTCAAATCAGTTTTTAACACCGTGCTGTTTATAATCAGTATTTTGTACTTTTAGGGTACATAATGCTAAAGACAAAATGTATATATATATATTTATGTGTTCATATATATGTATAATATATGTATAAATAACATATCGATACATAACTTTTAGGGATCCTATTGGTCCATTTTTTAAATACCAGTATTTCCTAAGAAAAATATGTTTCGTGCTAGTTTTTTTTTACAAAATTTGCAATAAAACTTACCTTACAGGTAGGTTTCTTGAAAATTTGTAAGGAAAATCTAAAAAGAAAATTTTTCTTTGAAAAAAGTGGTGTTTAAAAAACGGTCGGAGTGGGAGGGTTGAACTATGTATTTATGATTTAATATATCGTTCATTTAACTATGTATTTATGTTCTTAAAGTCTTCGAATATGTTTAATTTTTGCAATGGTGTACGAAGAGAGAAATTAAATGTAGTCAGACCCTGGGTCCATTTTGATTTGATCAGACCTTTCTGTAGGAAAACAACATACAACAGATATTGCGAATAAATACTCTTCTTTTATAAACATTTAAAAGTGAACACCAATGTAATAGTAATTCCAAATTATATACACGCATCTTTTTCCCCGTAAGTTCTGTTATTGAGAAAGGAAGGTTATTATTGTTATTCAAAAAGTCAAAAAAGATATTTGAATGAAATAATCGCTTTAAAGACGTTAATTCTTTCAAATCAAGTGTCGTAATATCCTTTTGATACGAAATGTATGAACACAAATGTTTTATTCAGAAATTTCGCATTACGTAATATAAATAACAAATGAAATAAAACAAAATAAAGTAACATACTAAGTAAACTGCTTGACACCCTGTGCCTATTCTATATGTCTTTGTCATTCTTTTTTTATGGGCGTTACGCTACGTATTTGAAAGACATCTGTGACACGCAATGATTTTTAAAACTTAAGTTATCAAAATTCACATGGGTTATTCATTATCAGAAGAAAAAGTGTTCAATAATACCAAAAGGATTGAAATTATTCATAAATAAAATTTGCTGATTCTTGAAATACATTTAAAATATTAATTGCAAGTGTTAATTATTGAGTAATACAATAAGCTGATTTTTGAGATGCATTTAAAATGTTAATTCCTGGTGTTATATTTTGGGCCAATCGTCAGGCGCAAATTTGTTAAAGCATAGTGCATAAAAGTAGGAGAAACAAGAAAACAATCACCCATTCTAAATTAATAATTAATTAATAATTTTTGTCCATGCAATAACTTTGTACGAAGAAATAGAAAAAAATTGTTTGATATATGTTAACGACATGAATATTTATATCACAGTGAAATTAATTATCCAGTCGTTTTAGCGAAAATACAAAATTAAAACATCTTTCACCTGTCTCCATCTTTCATATGTATTGTTCCAGTGAAGGGAAAGAGCCCTGAAATATGTGTAGGAAGTAACAACCGATATGATATCAGTCCGAACAAAAAGCTTCTTGTCTTCTTTATCTAATATCTTTCGTTCGACATTTAATGTTTATTCTTCAAGTAATTGACACCGATATCAACAAACTGTTAGATAAAGAAAGCCGCACGCGATTTCATCATGTTATCAGGGGGATCTCTCTTAGATAATAAGAATTTCTAAACAAACAGCTCATTTCATCGAAATCATTTCAAATGTTAATATACGATGTCAAGAAGGGAAGGACCAAAAGTTACCAGATATTTTAAATATTAAAGATTTTCTAAGTAAACTTATTTCTTAGACTTTAGATTTAAAATCAAGTATTTTGAGTAGAGATACGCACTTGGTAAAAAATCTGCATTCGAAATCAAGCACATTTATTTTTATTCAAAGAGCGTTACTGACATTTAGTGTGAGTAACTCTGCATTTACGCCACTGAGTCTCGAGCGCGCAATAATTGATCGTAAATTAAAAAAATATGATTATACTACTGTGCTTTTTCTTCAACCACGTATCTGTGCATGTATCCACTCCAAAGTATGTAGGTTTTAACTATAAAAGGACAACAATTGAACCAAAACTTTTGGAAAAATTGAAAATTGGTCAAAATTTATTAACTTTTGTAAACACTATTCAAATTTTGGGCCACTCTGTATATATTAGAAAGATACCTGGTACATAGACTGCCGATAGGTGTCGGTAGACGGTTACCAAAACATAAACTTTTAAATTATTGTTAATGTTGTAAAATGTACGTGATTTTAAATATTTACTTTATATGAAATTCCAGAATATTATTTTTTATCATTAAAATATTAATCACACACTCACCGTAGAGAGGAAAAAAAATGAAAGCGTACATTTTCACATGATTAAATTTAAAACACAAAAAAATATTCGGCATTCTATAAAAAATCTCTCAAAATGAAAAATTATTTTTTTCAATTAAAAAAAAGAATAAAATGTGACGTATCATGTTAAAAAAAATCACTCATTTAATTTTAAAAAATCCATTCTTAATCAAATTAGCGCTAACACAGGCTTTTATCAAAACCTTCCACAAATATTCTAGTTTCATCAATGGATATTTTAAAAGTCAGTTCCTCTTATGTATTTATGCAAATTCTTTGCATTTTATTCTATATACATCAATCATTTTCAATCTCCCTGAAATATGTTCTTTCATATTTTATATAACTATATCTGTATATATATACCAGTGAAGTTGTTTGCTAATATTGTTTTAACTAGCACTTGATCACTTTTTCCAGGGTCGATTTGGTCTTGGGATTTAACAGCCTATATGTTTTTCATTTTATTTTATTTTATTGTGTCTATTCATGTATGCAAATGTGTACGCATAAAAACACACACGTACACAGAGTAGACGTCAAATTTATAAATTACCCATTAATAAAACTGTCAATTAGGCCGTTGAGAGTAAATCAGGCAAAAGAAACAGAAAATCATCTAATTTCATGACACTTATTAAATGGCGGATACTATGCATATATATTATTAAATTCAAGTAAATCTTGAGATAAACATTAACAACAGTGTTGTAGTAAAACAATTCGGCGAGATGGTAAAATAAAAACAAAGATGAAGAGTTACAATCGGCAAAAACGACAAACCCAAAGAAATCCAATATTGCATGTATATATATATATATACGTATATCTTTGATACTTTCTTTTAAAAATATTTAGCATAAGATACTTTTGGTTGTAATTTGGTTTTAACAGAACTATTGGGACGATTATTGGCTAGGATTGAGTTGTACATACGTATGTTTAATACGTGTTTAAATATTACATTATACTCTTTTTTCTAAGTATTTTTTTTTCAATTTCCTTTATATTACGTTATTTATTACATGTATTTTGAGCTGCATTTTTTATCCACATTATCAAATTTATCCAAATGATTAATCATATTCTATTTCCAAGCATGTAATATTTATATTCCTTAAATATTTTTTTTATATATTATCTTTTTATTGCATTTTATTTTTCTTTTAATTTTTTTTCTTGTTTGAGTATGATTTATGCAATTGGGTAGCTTTAGGAGATATCAACTAATTGATTTCTGATATTCTTAAGAAAATTTATATCACATATATACGTATATCGATTATAGTTATATACAACTTTTTTGCAAATAAAATGGCTAAATCGCTAGAAAATGACACTATAAAAATTAACCATTTATTATAATGTGTTTATTTCTCTCTCATATATATAACCATAAGTAAAGAAACAACATAGCTGCCACAGGCTACTGCTTTTATTCTATTTTAAAGTACATGTACCACTTTTTTCTAACTTTTAACTGCAAGAGAAATGTACCAGGAAGATTATATTTTTAAAAACAGTTGTAAGAAAATAATATAAAAATAGCCGTCTGTAGAAAACCTGCCACAGTCATAATGTTCTATTGAACTAGCGTAGGAAAATAAGAATACTCATAATAAAGAAACAGAGCAGGCTCGCGCGAGAGAGACATATATATATGAATGAGTTTTAATTCAGCATTACTTTCATAATTCATTTCACAATCAGTTCATTATATAAACGAGGAATTACGGTACAATATGACTATCTAATTGACGTTAGGATACCTGAAAATAAAATATCATAAAACATAAACTCGTAATTTGCCATCCGCATGTGGTATGTTTTATGATTTTCCGAATGACGTATATTTTTTAAAACAATCCTTTTGTTTGCTAATAAGCATTCTTTGAGAGTATATGATTAAAGAATATTAATGTACAGCTATTTGCTATAAAAAAGGTGGTCTTTAATAATGTATTATTTTAAAATTTGAATTAGGAATTTGCCTAGTTTCAACATTGATATGCGTCTCATGAAAAAAAATCTTAAAGTTTTAGGTCAGTCAGGAAATACAAAGAAGTGAGTAGTGTTTCTTTATAAAACACTTTTTAGGAAATGGTATTTTTCAGTTTAGGAATCATTTTATTTGCGTGAAATTATTTGTATTATTTACTAGCAAAATTCTGGACACATTGATTTTTTTAACTGTTAGCAAGAATGGAATTGAATGAAAAGATTTATGAAGCAAAAATTGTTTTAAAGATTATATGCTTTGTCGGAATGCATGATATAATTCCTTATTTATAAATAACATATTTGGTAAACTTTCAAAAATACAAACATGTTACGTCTGGATTGTTAATTAACACGTTAAAATTGATAAAACATCAGACATTTAATAAAATACTAAAATACAATATAAATACAATAAAAAATAGACGTTTTGGATTCATTTCTGAATCTATCATCAGTATACAACATTACAGGTACACAAACAATCACGAAAAAAACCAAGTCAATCAGTTAAGGAGGCAGTTTAACCTTTGCAACAATTTTTTAAATACGGTTCAAATGGTGAACTCACTGCATTTTAATTTTTAAAAAACAGTGAATTTAAAAAAAAATTAACTGCCTATTTAGTTAAAATTTTAAAAAAGTATAAAAAATTGCATTTTTAAAAATTTCTACTACTTTTTTAAATATTGATATTTTTGCCCAATGTTTTTTTTAAATTCTCAAATGTGTATTACACAAGATTGGTGATTTTTAGCTACATCTAATATTACATTTAATATATTTTTTTACTAATATATATTGTAAAAAACGACGAAATCTAAAACATCCTCAAATACTTTTATTAAAAAAACAAACAAACCTGTAGGCTAATTCTATACGTATATTTACCACATATATAATAAAGAACACAAAAAAAAAAGGTCTATCTCAAATACAAAAGAAAAAAAAAACTGGCAAAAATATGAAAATGTAGAAAAGCCATTTAAAGTTTCAAGTTGTATAGGTAATTGCGCTGGATATACTAACAAAAGTTACAATACATCGCGATATAATGGCCGTATGGGTAAAAATGAAGTGTCAAAATATTCAAAATTAAACAAGCTTTCATTTAATATGAAAAAAGAAAATCGACATTTTGACCAATTTTGGAGTAAAGTGTCCCCTCAAAGTTAGAATCAGAGTAAAACAAAATATTTATTAAAGTTCAAATATTTTAATAGCATTTGATTTCTACTTAATAAAATGACTTAAATATTTCTATATTTTATTTAACCAAAAATATTTCACAATAAGTTAATAACTGTGATAGACTTTATACCACATCCGGAAGAAACCATATAAATAAGCCTATTCCCATCGTCCAAAATTTTGGAAAAAATTTTTGCTTAAATTTTTTCTAGATATATTTTGAATATTTGTAATATATAACCGTGATGTGTGTTTTCAAAATAATTTATTTCAAAAATAGAAAAAGACAGCAAATCAGGCTTTATAATTTATATAAAATTAAATCGAAAGATATTTTGATTTACAGCGAAGAAACAAGTTGTACGATTGGTTATCATACAAGAAATAAGTCAAAATATTTTTCACTAAATTGTTATTTGTGTTTTGATATTTTTCGATCGTTTCTACAAAATTTATTGCAAAGTATTAAAATTTTTAGAAACTAATGCATTTTTCAGGAAGTACACTTTTTTATTTTTACCATTAACTATGTATTTTGGAATCACAAGCTTGCATAAAATCCAATCCATGTTTGAAATCAAAAGTTTAGAAATGTGGCTTATTTTCAAACGGCGTCTATTTTTTTAAATTTGTGTATATTATTAAAAAAAAAGAAAGAACAGTAAACATATATAAACATATAGTTTCTATATTAGTTTTACATTTGATGAAATATTGACATAAGCGAAAGCTAAAATTACATAATAACGAAAATTACAAGAAGTGTAATTATATGGAGTGAACAACACAGGGATTAGATTCAGTAATAAGTATTAAAATTGATTTTATGACAAAAATCAATAAATGAAAACAGCTTCACTGTCTTTAGGCATCAATAAGCACTGTGAATGTTTAACTTTGTGTGTGTATGTGGAATATGAATTGAAAAGAAAGAATATATAAAAAAAACTCTGTTTTAAGAGCATGTGTATAAAGGACTCTCTTCTTACTAAATTTTAAACGCATAACGCAGCATATGAAAGCGCACTCACGGACACCTGCAAATTGCCAAGCAGTTTTTACACTTTGTAGATCACTTCCCTCCAGGTGATTTTCAGCCATTAGAAAACTGATGATTTTGCATATGGCGTCCGCATGTAAAATTCTTTTTACGGCTGATGTCTCCTGTCTGTAGACGGCGTGTCTCTTTAAAAGGAGTTAATTTTTGATGAGATATCACTTCTTCTAGTAAGATGGTCTTTTTATGCATTGTGTTTAGTGATTCTCTCCTCTTCTGATTTTTTATGTTACAAATAGAAAAAAAAAAAATTGAAAAAAAAAAAAAAGCCACTCATTCTCTTTAAGAATCTAAATAATCAATCATGCACTCACATGATTTCAAATATTTATTTAAAATTTGCGATTAGATTGTTAGAATTCATACTTTTCAACGCGCAGCTTATAGTGGCCAAAAAAGAATAGTCCACATATGTGAAAAATTCACATACAAAAACATAAGTTTATTGAAATATACTTTTTTTATTATATTAATATATTTTAATATTTAATATTTATTTAGAAATATATAGGTGAACTATAAAAATATGTAATCATTAAACACTTGTATTAATAAAATATTGTATTTTAGAACTGCACTACATATTTTTAATTTTTATTTTATTCAAAGAAAAATTTTAAAGTTTAGTTTTATAGTGTTTTACGTGGAGCATACACATAGATCATAAACAAAAGATCACCATTTGGTTGAAGGTTAATGTGAAAGTTTACACAGTCTCTGATGTGCATGTCTAAAAAGAGTTCCTAGTAAAACTCAGAAGTTAATTCAGCGTCTTTAAAAGTTTTCATACAGTGCCTGAAATTACATTCAACAGAATTCTTTAACTATTCGTTTACGATTCAATCACCGGAAATTTAAGTATTTTATCCACTGAAGAAGAGGGAGAAAGGGGGGGCGGGGTATAGTTCAATACACTTACATATCAATAATTTCTTTGAAGAACTACGGATGCCAGTAATTTATAAGATATTTTTCTTCTGCGAGCTTTTAATTGTGAAATTTTTTTATTCTTTAAATGTATTTGATTTGGATTATCATGATGCCACTGTGAATGGAATTTATACCAAATGATGTAATGAGATACGGATAGTTCCGCTTAAAAAAAAAGGTGCAGATTGAAATAAATAGTGAAAATAATAATATTATGACTAACAATTAATACGGTTAGTTAATTATGTTAACTATAAATAATTCTGAAACATCTGACTTAAAAGGAAATTAAATTCCCTTCAAATCATTTTGTTTTTACCCGATACATTGTCCTTGGCTAAATATTTATAATTATTTTTCGTGAAGCACATAATGTCTTCTAATAAATACACCTTATTTAATATATAGTTTATTTTATTTGTTTCATATTATTCAGCTGTAAATATTCGCTCACAGATATTTCCAATGCATTCTCGGGTCATAATAATGTTTTCCCGTCACGCGAAATTGAGTCCATATTTATTGCTTATAATTGATAAATCGGTTAATAACGATTAAATGATTTAACTGAGAAAAAATCTCAGTCACTAAGAGTGATAGCGCTAATGCCTTATTTTGCTGAACACTGCAAAACAAGCAATAGAAGTTAAAGAACGCATGAGCCATGATGCAAAATTTTACAATTAATGCAATTTTTGTTTCCACAAAGATTCAATATGATCAAAGTTTTAAAGCCTCTGAAATCTACCTTTCAGCTTTCTTTTGTTACTGTTGGTAATTTTGAGGCCAAGGATTCCAAACACTTCACGTTTTCCAAGCCTTTTTACTTCCTATATTCCGCGTTTTGTAGTTTCAGTAAAGCAATTCAATGAAATTACTTTCGTCGATTGGGCTTTTAACAAAGATATTAATTAGTGAATATTAGCTGATTTGTCGATCATATGTAATACATAGTGGATTTTACGTTGGCGATCTTGTATGAAATAAAAATAATATCAGGATTAGAAAGGGCATTGTCGAAGCATTTAAAATTGTAACACTTAAGCAAAACTGCATTTAAAGCAAGCCACAATTTTCTTATATATATTGTTCACTTAAAACAGCGTCACAATAAATATTTAAACGGAATCACAGCAAATATAAAGCGGCGTCACAGTAAATCATTTAAAATAAAGGTTGTCCAAGAGCTTTCTTTCATTTTAATAGTAATTCATGAACAATATTTTATTTTGGCATTGTTTTAATTTTCATTTGACTTATTGCGATTTGTTACATTTCTTTAGTTCTCTGTTAATCCCATAATGCCACATTTCTGTCAACAGAATGTGGTTTGCTAATAAAATAAACTTTTAATAAAGTACATTGGAATTTGGATCTTATATAATCCGTTTTTGACATTTAAACTATTGCATTAAGAAAAAAAAGAAATTTGATTGACATTAATTATTTTTATTTATGTATTATTTTAGCAAAAATTACGAATTAAACTGCAAATTTAAATAATGCAATATAAAAAATAACTACATTTCAACATCACTTTGAACTAAATTGCACGCTATTTTTTTTTATACTAATAATGTTCAATTATGTAATTTTTATCGAGTAGTTAAAAGAATTCTCTGAGAAACAATTTAATAATTGAAAAATGTGGCAAAACACCCATTTTCCGGCAAATAAGCCATCGACCAATTCTATGAAAAAGCTAGATTCTATTTTTTTCATTCCGGGAAATATTAGATTTGGTGACTATCACGCAAAGACTAGTCGATCAACAGAAGTAGGCGCAGGGATATTTAACTAGAAAGTCTTCACGTCAAGAGAATTGAATATTTTCGCCCCCTCCGTCCCCACCTTCTTTAAGTAGAAAAAAAAAAAGCTGCTAGCAAGCTGTATTTCCCAAAATGAGAGCCATGAGAATATGTATGCAATGCATGATACAAACTTACCATATTTTCTCAGAAACAGTAAATGTGACGCTTTATATTTTCTTTTTGGAATAAATGATCTTCATGCATAGCTACACTTTTAGTTCCTTTTTTTTTTAATTTTAATCACGAACAGTATGCATGTAAAAGTTTTCTGTAAGCTTCAAGACACTTTTATTCTGTGCAATTTAATACTAATCACAGGATAAACTTCATTTACATGTTCAATTCCCTTTATAATTTATTACAAAATAATTCACAGAAATTTCATTAAAAAGAAAAAATACAATTTTCGTTAGAATCTTTATTTTTAAGAAGTTTAATAAGTTCATGTTTTTTTTTTTTTCAAATGTATGAAATCTTAATGGATTATTGATATAGCATTAGTTTAAATATATTCTTTCTAATAACAGCCGAAATGAAATTGTACACTATTTGAAGAATAGCTCCTCATCCAGAGAGACTCACGTGTAAAAGTAAATATTACATAAATATGCATAATTACATAAAAAAGGATAATTATATAAAATACATAATTACATGAATATACAAAAGTTTTAAATATTTCTAGCAGCGTAATGCTTTTTAAAGGCAAACAGAGACAAAAAGGTCTTCATAAACATGTGTTAAAAAAATGAAAAGCTATCGATTGAAAAGATTATTGTTTGGTATATCTACCTACAAAATATGTTTATGATTCTTAATATATTGAGATATCCAAAAGAGTTTTATCTAATAAGATGTCATATATATTTTTTTAATGGTTTAAAATTTTTATATTATCTTTTCTTTTAAGTTTCACACAGGGGATTTCATTTTAATTAATATATACATTTAAACTAATGCCATAGCAATAAGCCATTAAGATTTTATACATAAAAAAATATGAATAAATTAAAATCCTTAAACATAAAAATAATAAAAAAAATTTACTGTAACAATTAATGTAATATATTATTATATGCCATCATTAAGTAAGAGATTCGGTCCTTTTTGTTATACGAACTTTTAAATAAGTTGTTTTTTAATTTCAGAAGTACATTATATATATATATATATATTTTACTAAATTTAGTAAATTAAATGTATTCTATACACTGTAAAAAAAAAAATACTGCCAGTTTTCCGGTAGGAATCAGAAAAATAATTGCCCTTATCGTACCGGAATAATTTCCGACCTTGCTCGGAATAAAATCCGTAAAAATAAGGAAATAGTCAGAAAAACGGTATTTTACGGATTTTATTCCGAGCTGGGTTGGAAATTATTCCGGTACGATAAGGGCAACTATTTTTCCGATTCCTACCGGAAAACTGGCATTATTTTTTTTACAGTGTATGTATGTTAATACTTGCCATCTTTAATAAGAGATTTAGTCGGATTTTATGAAAGAACATGTCTACGGTACTTTGATTTTCAAAGGTATTATGTTTATTTATTTATTTATTTATTTATATGTGTGTTTAAAATATGAGTAAAGATTTATACATGCTTACAAAAAAATTTACGGACACATATGAGGACATGCATATTCATATCGCCAAAAAAAAAAAAAAAAATCAAATATGAAAATGTAATTGTGGTCGTCAGTTTGAAACCGAAGGAGATGCTGCGTGATAAATTCAAGAAATGCCTTCTAAACATTTTGCATCTTATTGGTTCAAATTCTTATTTATAATACTTAATTTATGAGAACTTAAAGAGTAACTGCTAATATCTTAATATTTCAAAAGAGAAGTAATATAAATATTATGTAACAAAGAAGGAAAATAAATTTAATCAAACTTAGTTTTCTCTGTTTAAAATGAATCAGTACAACACTTTAAACGATCGAGTAAGACTTTCTCAAGCAAGCAATTTATTCCAATCACCGTTGAATCTTTTAAAGACTCTTTCAAATGATATGGAAGTAAAGAAAACATTTCCATTTTTCATAAAACAGAACATCGATCACGCATTCCAGCAAGAATATGTTGCATCCAATAACCCAACGGGTGTTTACATAATGCATTCATCCTTTAAAGATATAAATATATAAAGGATTCGTTTCTTGTCACAATCTTACTTTGATGAAACCGCTACTTAAATTGGAGCTTAATGTCATGAAACAGTTAAAGATTCAAAGAAATTTTTCGAAAGAATGAATGAATATTCAAATGAATATAAATTTTATATTATAAACATACATAAACTTTTAAATGCCATTGTTATTGGGTATCTATCATTATGAATTTTGCCTTTAAAATTATCTTTTTTTCTTTTTAATAATTTTAGAAACGCAATATTTTATTTATTTTTTATAAATATTTATAGCTGGCTCTAAAGTTTTCTACTTTGAAAATTAAAATAATATCAGGTTGTCACAAAAGTTTCTTTCGTGACCTGTGTTCTTATAAAATGTACTTTGTGCAACATTTTTTGGAAAGGCAAAACATTTTTGGAAAGGTCAAATTCTATCATTTTTGAAGATATGAAGAAATAAAATAAAGAAAAATGGATAGTATTTGACCAGTAATAAAGTTTATACAAGCATTACTTCACACACTAATAAAATGAAGGGAAAATAATAGGTTTTTTAATGCAGTAGAATTTATTATAGGTAATGAAACTAGGTGAGAAATTCATATGTATCAATGTGTAATATTTTAAAAGAACTGAAAGAATTTATTTGTATACAAAGCGTAATTATCATTAATAATTAAAAAAAATAGTACCGATTATTATCTACTTTAATTCAATTATCATCAAAGCCATTTTAACTGATAAGGAACTTTTATACTGTTTTATGAAAAATTGAAATTGTTGTTATAAATACTATTTTTGTTTTCCATGGAATATGTTTATTATTCCCCAAAGCGAATATCTATTTTGTTTTCATTTTTTTTTTTATTTGTCATTGTATAGAATGAAAAAATTATGATTATTATTATTTAAATATTTCTGAGGGATGACATGGACATGCAATTAGATTAGGTCGGGTTTTTTCGATTTTCAATTTCTTACATCTCAATAGCCTATATTTTAAAAAAAAATTGCTTAAATTATTGTTTAAATATTATAAGCGTTTTAATGATAATTCCGAATTGATCTTATATTGAACCAGACTTAAGCTCAACTGCTATTTTTAGTTGTAAAGTTAACGTTTCAGAATAAATGCAGACATTTATTCATTCACATTTCCTGTAGAAAATGCATATATCATTACCGGGGAGTGAAGGAACCTTTTTTTCAACCTTCATTTGTAAAAGAGTAAAATATTATAATTCCAAGTACCCAACATATATTATAAAAGCATACTTAAAAAATTCAATAAACTCCATGCTGTTTAATTAGCGCCCTTTTTTAATGATGTTAAAATTATGTGTAAAGAAAGTGGTCATGAGACTGAAAAAAAAAATCTTTTTTTCTTTTTTTAATTTGTAAACTCTTATTAGCGTTAAATTTTCTAAATAACATTTTTAGAGAAGCCTTATAAAATATTTTTTCTGTAACGTCTACCTAATATTTTTTAAAGGACAGGGTTTAAACTATATTATATTAAAATGTCTTTAAATCTGTATATTTCTGCATTACCTTGAAAATATATTTCCAAGAAAAAAATTCTTATTGGTCAAAAGAAAGAATTCAAAACAATTATTTTTTAGTTAAACTTCAAACGAACCATAGTAAAAAATAAATAAATAAATAAATAAAAATAAAATTTATATTCTTTATTTTTTTATCTTCTAATTCAATAATAAAATGATACATTGAAAATAAAATGCATAATAAAATGCGTAATAAAATACAGCA
Source organism: Maratus speciosus (assembly GCA_963932465.1). NCBI lineage: Eukaryota > Metazoa > Arthropoda > Arachnida > Araneae > Salticidae > Maratus > Maratus speciosus. Next base: position 486,389,313 of record OZ010787.1, read on the forward strand.
TAGCAAAATGTTGAAGATTTATATTTGACTACCCAAGAATCAAACACATTGAACGCCTTTAACACTTTCTTCTATATTTTTATAATTATGACAGTAACATTTGAAAAAATCTTATTCTTATAGGATGCAGTTGTTATTTTTATTATAAAGACTGTCAAAATTTATTGCCTGTTGTTTTAATCTTACGAAAAAAAAAAATCTTTTATATGTTTGTAATTATCAATCGAAATTATTACAACGTTAAAAGAGAAGTTTCTTCGGGATCTTTTTTGTTGTATAATATTTCACTGAAATCGTCCTTTTTTTACTGTAAGGCATATTTCGCTCTAAAATTATGTTACCGAAAAAAATCTCTTAACATTCTCTTAACAATGACATGCAAAAGATGGATGTTCTAATAAAATGACATCGTGTGTTTCCTCTGTCAGATCCAATCAATTATCCAGATAGAATTAAATTGCCCTACCTTTATGTTTCTCATATATTTTGGGTAATGATGTTGTCATTTATATTACAGTTCAAACCACAAACTAATAGTTAAATATTTTTTGTATTTCAGATTACTTAAAAAGTTATTTATATTTTTACATTCATTGAATAGACTTAAACAAATACACAACGGACGGAAACTGTTCTACTGAAGATTTACAAATTTAAGCTTAAATCTTTTTACTAACAAACTCAGTTCAATTAACATAAGACATAACAAACAAGTTCAACTGTGTTGGTATGAGTTCATGGTGTTCGACCTTTTTTTGCCTTTCAAAACAATAAAAGCCTTACGATGTTATATATACATTTTTTGAACCTGAAATACTTCGCGCGAGATGCGTGTACGGCAGCCAAGATTTAAAAATAAACGTATACTTCTACATGTGTGTGAGTGAGTGTTACTTAAAGGCGGGTTTTTTTTAGAAGTATCATTAATGAAACTTGCGGGTTCATTATTTACCGAAGGAGAACCAGACAAAGATCTTTATTTTATTTTGCTGGGACAAAACACATGAACGTGCACAGATAGTGCGATGAGTGAATCTCGCCCAACAGCGTACGAAATGATCCAAAAAATGATGCGGACTGAACAAAATGCATAAATAAATAACAATGACAAAATAGATAGTTTATACATCAAATAATAAGAATATAATCACAAACGTAAAATAAAATGCATCTCCATTTTATAAATTTTCCTGTGTCTAATATTTAGAAAAACATTTAATTTTAGAAAAGTACGATGATACAAACAATAATGGTTAAAATCATTTTGTGCAGATAATGGAGGTAACTATTATGTATAAGGTTATAATTATTAGTTAATTACTTGACAACATGGAAGCTTTATAATATAATTTGCAATAGATGAATTAGAGAGCAAAAATATACTAGTCCTAAAAATATCATTTAAGGGTTCATCAGCACATCAAAATAATTTTGCATTTTTATTTGTAAATAATATGTCATAATGAATGACTTTGATAAATGAATCGAGACCGAAATATACTGACATTAATCAGCTTGAAGGCAACTGTTATCGAAGTAATTGTACAACAAAAATCTCAAAAATATAGTTTATCTGGTGCATCCATGTATTCAAATCATTATCATTTGTAATTGTTTGCATTATTTGTTATCATTATCTTGATTATTTGTAAATTAGAATGTTCTATTATATTTTGGTTAATGATTCTGAACCACTTTACGTTGTGAGTCACAAGCTTTAAGAAATTGAAAAACCCTATTGAAAAATGCTTTTAAAAGTAACTAACACATTGGGAAAAATTGCAGAAAAATACTTCCTGAATTAAATTCTAGTGTCGAATATTTTAACAAACTGTCGTAAAAGAGTACATTTGACACATATATCAAAATAAAAAAAAATACATTTAAAGAAAATATTTTTACGAAATTTTATAGTTTTCTCTAACTATTTTTAGTCATGTGTAACACATATACACATATATACTATATGGCCAAAGGTGACCAGCCACTTGAGACTTTAGACGTATTGTTAAATATCTAGAAAACTACATGATGAATTATCCTAAAACTCAGAAATTTACGTGGTCATACATTTACGTGTGGATTTTTTCCCGAAACTCCATAGGGGACCGTCAACAAATAACGAATATATTTTGAGAAATTAAAGTTTAGTGTCTAGAGAAGTCTCTAGAACTCTAGTTTAGGTCTCCAGAGAAATTAAAGTTTTTATAAAAAGAGTCCCAAATTTTGCCAAGTTTTTTGCTTATAATTTGTAGAGTTCTTAATATATATAAAAAAAAAGTTATTTTCAGAAAATATGACAAATATCTTTGTACCAACACCCTGCAATCAAAATTAAAAAATAATAATAATTGTATTAAAAATGAGCACATTTACTAAATAATGATTCACTGCGCATGCCCGAATGTAATCAAAATATAATTTGCATAATGTGTTCGCTAAATGTATAGAGCAACTTTTGTGAATGTCTAAAAAACATAGTTTGAAAATTATCGTTGATAGAATAAGCTCAAAATCCATTATTCCCAAAAGGAAGCAATAAGATGAGGGGTTGCATCCAAATACAGTGGTGCGTGCAATATTGTGTATGCTATATTGGTACTTATCAATGGCTATATGGATACAGCACCTCATCTTTTTGCTTCATTTTTGGAACAACGGATTTTGAGCTTATTCTATCAATGATAATTTTCAGCATTTTCAAGCTATGTTTTTGAGACTTTTGCAAAAGTTGCTCTCTACATTTAGCTAACACATTATGAACCTGCTAATTTTTCATCCAATTTTTACTATATTTTAATTCTGATTGCAGGGTATTGTGTACAATGTTGTTTGTCCATTTTTTTCTTTCTTTTATATTAAGATTTTTTTTAAGATTTTATATTTTTCTTTCTTTTATTATCTTTTTTTTATATTAAGAACTCGGCAAATTATAAGCAAAAAACTTGGCAAAATTTGAAACTGTTTTTATGAAAACCTGAATTTCTCTTAGCATATACATACTATCCTCATATAAATGAACAAAAATTATTACAATAAATCACTTAATCATGTTCTACAGTTTGAACGTTTTTGCTACGTTAATTTTGACAGGGTTATCCAAAAGATATTCGTTCTTTTTCAATTTGTTGACGGCCCCCTATGTAGTTTCGTGAAAAAAAAAATCTTCGCGAAAATATATGACCTATACCATACTGTTTACACACCTGGAGTTTCAGGTTAATTACTCATGTATTTTTTAAAGATATTTAACAAAACGTCTACATTCGCAAGTGGTCGGTCATCTTTGGCCATACAGTGTATTTCTATTTCGAGATATTGGTGGGAGATAAAAAGAAAAGAGTAATATGTAGATTAATATATGCCAGGTGCATCATATGTTGATTATACAAGAGATTTTTTAAAAATAAATGTACAATAGAGTATATATGATTTATATTTTATAGTACTACATACTTTCCAGATGATGATAAGTATTTTTCGGAATAGAAATTAACATGAAAATTATCCAATAAACATCGAAAGAAGCATTATTGTATTATTCAAGATTTCTTGCATGTCCAATAATGTTTTAAACTGCAACTGTTTTTAAAAGCACTATTTTAACACACGATTTCATCGGGAAAAGCATACGAATGTTTCCGAGAGAAGAACAAATACGAATCTCACTAGCGTGCCTACCTTGTAGTAAGCGAACGGAATGCTTACTTGGTTCTTGATGTTGAATGCTGTTAAATTATTTATGTCGAAACTAGTTTTTATTTAATCCCTTCTGAAAGTGAAAAAAAGAAAAAAAAAAAAAACCAACAACTTGTGTATAGTTATTTTTATTTGTAGTTTTTTAGTCAAGCTTAGTAGTTATTTGACTAGAAATTTTATCAGTAAATACATCAAATGATCCACACAAATATTCATGCATATTTGCTGAATCTAAATCGCAATTTGCGTAAAACTAACCAATGCCTTCAATACTGCAAATTAATATTTGCCATTTTAAATCAATTTTGTTTATTTATTTGTTTTGATAATCCAACTTAATAAATCTGTCTGTTTTTACACATTTTTTGTATAACTCTACCACAAAATGCTTTATTCCGCCACAAAGGACCTAATTTATCTGTGATGTATATAGTTTTAACGTTTCAGAGTCACAAGAAAACTTTTGAGAATACTACACACAAGAACTTGTAATAAGAGATTCTGAGGAGGTAGTTGACTGCATATAAGGGGGTTTCTTGTCGACTGTCTAGAGTTTGAGTGTATCTGGAAGGGGATTTTTATCTCAGTCTTTCCCACGTCTTGTTCTTAGAACCTAACGGGACGGGCAAAAGAGTTAATATCTGTGAGTAAGGTCTTTTGATGTTATGTTCGAGAAGAACAGTAATAGCAATAAATTTATTCAGTGTAAATTAATATTTGTATTCGCAAGTTTAAAAAAATGTTTCACTACGTATTTGCTACGACATCCTTTAAATTTTATTCCCCATAAATGTAGTTAAATATACGATATGAACGGATTTTGCGTAATAAATCAGTGGCAAATGAATGCTATTGGACTATTTCGGTTTATTTAACTTATTACCCCTGCCATGTATCTTATCGTAAACATGTATAAATATATCATTTTTAAACTTTTTTCAGCTCTGAAATTCTACAATTAAACTGGGGAAATGAGATGTTACTATTGTGCTATAATTAAAGATCAAAATGTATCAAACAGCGAATGGTGAATACAAAAAAAAAAAAAAAAAAAAAAAAAAAAGTCAGGAAATTAAATGAAAATATTAAAAATGCTACATAAAAGAATAACACATAAGAAACGGAAAATTATTAATTTACTGTTTGTTCAAGACATGATATATTTATGTCTGTGTGAAAATAGAATGCCTAAATTATATATACGCATGCAAGCATACACATACGTAGACACGCATAAATAAATAATTTATATGGATGTATATTTGTGTAATTATTCATTAAGTTGGGTATAAAAAAATTAGGTGTCATTATGTAATTTATGTATTATTTTCTTCTCTAAAAATTTAGTAATTTAATTACATTCTAAAATGATATGATTTCATTTTCAGAAAAGAAATTTTTTTTAAATACAAATATTTCATTTTCAACGGTTATTAAAGACAAATAATAAAGTAATAAAGTAAAAGACACAAAGAATGATCAAGAACTCCTTCCTCTGCGTCCACTACATGATATAATGATAATTACATGTATATTGTAATATTTTCTTATATCGTGTCCTCTTACTTGCACATGTTTAAAGGAATCGACCTAAAAAGCTCAAATTGTGGAGAGCAAATTATAAGAAAGAGAGTTAAAATTTTATAATGAATACGTGTATAAATAACGAGTGATATAGGATAGCAAAGCGAACAATTTTAGTGTAATATATACTTAATAAAAGTTACAAGTAGTAAATGAATGCGGTATTACAAAAATATTACAATTTTAGTTATTTACTTTAATCATGTAGATTAGGAATATAAAAAGGATTAGGAATATATTATGCTTTGGTTTAAAAACATTAACTGAATTATAAATGTAATCTGCTAATTAGTTTTTAGCATATTATTAGTCTGCTTTTTTCACATCGCAGTTGTACAGCGATTTCATCTAATCCAGTAAAAAGCTTTATTTATGTATTATTTACCGTATAGACTAGCGTATAATTCGACCACAAATTTGAGTGGAATAACAGACTGAATATCAGTATTAAAAAAATAATCTTTGCCTTATTTAATATGAGAAATCTTTTGCTAATTCTGAAGTTATATAAGACGAATATAACTTTTTTCTTAAATACTGGTATTCAGTCTGCCAATTGTCTCAAATATGGAGTGGGTTTATGTACGGCGAGTTATGTTGGCGAGTATGTACGGTAAGAATTTTTTTCGTTTTCTAAAGTTTAGGGAGCATCCCTATGTTACATGGGACATTGGAAATCATGATCATGATCATCAATTCATTTATGAGGATCTATAAATCGAATTTCAAACACATTAATAATGGTTTCGATGCCCCTTATTTTCTTTTTAAATGACTTTTATTGAGTGCCTAATGTTTTCACGCATAATTAAAAGGTAAACTACGCACACACACACACACAAAACAAAAAAACTGAATTATAAATCAAATAAAGAAATTAATTTGCAGCATATTACTAGTCTGCTTTTCTCTCATCGCAATTCTACAGCAATTTCATCTAATCCGCTGAAAAGCTTTATTTATGTATTAAGCATTTTGTCTGTAATATCTCAAGTTTCTAAAGTTTAGAGAGCATCCCCATGCCACATGGGACATTTGATATCATGACACGATCATCAATTTATTTATCATATTTTTTTAAAACACATTTAAAAATGGTTTCCATGTCTTATATATATATATATATATATATATATATATATATATATATATATATATATATAATGTGATTTTTATTGAGTAACTAATGTTTTGACGCAAAAAAAAAAAAAAAAGCAACCCACGCGCGCGCGCACACACACAAACAAAAAAAAAAAATCAATCATAACATTGACATATATGAAGCATTTTTTCACATTTCACATGTTGGGGCATCAAAAAGCTTGCGAGACCGAGAGGAGAATAAGGTTTAGGTCACTGTATTTTAATTGTCTTTATTTATTTACGTTTACTGTTGTTTTAAACATTCAAACAAATCCACAAACTGAAGGTCGCATTAGAAAATTTACTTTAGATAAAAAATATAAGCAAAATAATATATTTATTACCAAGAATAAGGAAAATTTCTGAAAATTTGGTTTGTTGCTGATAAAAGGTTTCATTTGTTTCTAATTAATATATATGCAATTAAGTTTGAAATTATGACCAAATAAAAATATATTAAAAAATGAAATCAAGATTTTTTTTTTTCAAATATTCAATTTTTACTGAAACTTAATAAAATTTACGGTAGTTAAAATCTGTCCTTAAACAAAACAGATTAATTTAATCAGCAATAACCAAATAAATTTCATTCAAATATACGCAAAAATTTGAGATATTCGAACTCAGAATTTAAATGACTGGACTGTTTTTATTATGTAGCTATGAATGTTTCCTCTTTTAAAAAATATTGCCAAATTAGACGTTTTAAAGAAAATTTTATTTGTCTGTAATTTGAAAATGCACTAATCAACTTGTAAACAACTATTAGAAAGTCATCATAGTTTTAAGATAAAAAATAATATAATATGATTATAAATTAGAATATTTGTAAATGTTTTGTGTCTAGATACTAAAAAATTTTTGACGATAATTTAAAGCTTACTGAAAAATAGTTTCATGATTAATAATATGAAAATTTTAGAGGTGTTTTATTCCATAACTCAAAATCTATTTCCAGTAAAAGTTACCATAGGCACATACATTCATACTCTGATATCATTAAAACGAAGGGAAATTACAAACTTTTATAGTAAAAAAAATGAATTTTCTGTACATAACATTTGGATATAAATACTCTTATTAATATATATATATATATATATATTGTTGGTGTTATCGTTCCCATGACACATATTTAAGTATTATACTTACGCATATGCATTGTTACAAAACTAATAATTCTACTGTTACGGTTAGATTCGTAAATGCAACTCATAATTTTGATTTTGTGCTTCTGTTTTCAGTTTTACAGACCAAAAGATTGTGACAATGAAATGAAGCAATAAAGAGAAAAATATGACAAAACAACCTACATATTTGACTGCACTTTTATCCTTACGTTTTGCATTCTGTTAATGTCTTTGATATATCTAACAGAAACTGATAAAATAACGAATTGAATTTCAAAACATTGCACGGTCTTCTAGACTCATTCACTGTAAATAATAGAAGTTAATAGTAAAATGAAATGAGAAAAACACCTTTTAACTTATCTTTTAAAATTGGATAAACTAGATTTTTTTCTCACTTTAGCATTTGTTTTTTCGCAAACAGGTTTATGCGCAAGCTTAACGGCACAATCACAAGATTGTTTTCGTCTGCCCATTTATAAAAGTTTTAAGTGTCCTATTTCAAATTAGCAATACCGAATTCTTTATTTACCTGTAAATCGGTATGTTTTTTTTTTTCTATAGATATATAATATAAGGCTGTATATTTGTTATAACAGAATTTTAATAATGTGTATGCTTTTTCTCCGATAAATTAGTTTCAGACTATAATTTATCAGTGTTTAATAATATTTTTTATTCTAAACAAAACATTCTAATTATTTAGAACAAATAATGAAAATAATTTAGGTTTTGTAGTTTAAATCTTTAGAAAGAATAGTAGCAAGGAAAAAATCATAAATTACCGATTTGAACCGTAAAATCAAAGGGTTGTTCGATATATATAATATTGGAGCATACGCCAAGCAATACTAATTTTGGAATTAATATACAGTTTAACTAGTTCGGAATTATATCATTTTTAATCAATTGTCCTAGTCAACGGCAAAATATAAGTTAACCTACTGCAAAAGTACAACGTTTCCTGCTATTCAACATAATTAATCAAAAACTATTCTTTATTTAAAAGGAAGCGCACAAACCTTGCATAACCTAAAACTCTCCACGTAAAACTCTGGTAAAAGGTTTATTACAAGTTTACACCTTAATCCCTTCTTGGTCATTTTTTTTTTCGAAAAAAAGCAATTTTTTTTTATTGCTGAAAATTAGTATCTTTTTTATCCTGAATTTAGAAAATGTAAAATATTTTTGTCCGTAATCATATTTTTGCTTAACTTGCTGATGGTGGTACATATAACATCCCATTCACTGATCTCTAGTTTTTGCTGCAATGCACCCAAGTTTTAAGTAAAAAAGAATAGTGAGATACTATATCTATGAAATCTATTATGTTAAGAGTTTTCTGTAAAATTGAAACTAGGAGAAGGAGAGACCACTGTTTTTTTCTCCTACCACATGCTTGCTCAGATCATATCATTATCTTCTGATTCATTAAATTCAGAACTATACTGTAAAAAAAAAAAAAAAAAAAAAAAAAAAAAACGACATTTTTACAGTACAAGGTACTGTTCATCTCGCGCACAAACTCGATCACAGAGAATGTGCTGTATCTTTCTTTGGTTTTCTGACTATATAAACATGGAAGATACAGTAGTTGCGTAAAATTAACAACACAATGTGCTGGCAATTCGGACGCCAGCATCGAGTTTGTTCTGGCAAATTTACAGTGGTTCTTTTTACAGTGTATCATCTTCTGACTGAGTGATATCCTAATTCACTGCCCTCGGACGTACTCTTTGATTAGATCATACTCGTAAAAGTCATTTTGACATGCAACAATAACTAATGAAAGCCGACATTACAGAACATACAAACAACAATAGTGGGACTAAAAAAAAAAAAAAAAAAAAAAAAAATAGGACTATAGTTGCGCCACCGCTTTGCAATATTCATAAATACAAAGAAATATATATATATATATATATATGTCGCGGAATATAACTTATGTTGTAGTAGCGAAATTCACTTAGCGTGTTCACTTTCAATGATGCAATTTTCATATCCGTCTCATGACATTCGATGCCGACAATGAAGGGTTAATCCCATACATGTTTCTATTTTCGGTTTTCACCCTCAGAACGTTTACAGCGGATATGAATACTCTGAATTTAAAAAAAAATGCATTCCTATCTCTGGTCTTTTTTTTTTTTTTTTTTTAAGATAACAAAAAGTTTAAAAGTTTTCCCTTTTTAAAAATATTTAAATTTAATAGAAACGGTTTTTCGACTCTAATACGTCGTAGCTATACGCCAACCGCCTGCTGGTGAAAACAGCTTTTCGAAAAGTATATTAGGTAATGAAGGATATCCTGTAATTAAAATTTCTTATTCACATAAATTTCTTATTATATTATACTATATTATTGTGATGAAAATTCTTAACACGGGTGAAGATCGCCGTCACCTCCATACATTGAAATGCTATTAAAGCATAAAAACATTAACTGTTCTCCCGTTACAAATTGTTTAATATTAACAGGAACCCATTGTATCTGTGAGATGTACCTGCATGATGTCAACCACCAAAGGATATATTGTTGGCTGAACTTTGGTACCATAAATTAGTGCGCTACAATGTTCTTCTCAATGATCTATTTTATTATAAAATAAGATGTTTCGCCGATTAAAAAGTGAAAACAAGAATTTATCGAATTAATTTATAGATATTTTTGAAGCATATATAAAGAAATGTTTCACAGGCGGGATGAATTATAGCGGAATATTTCATAAACTTTTTTTTTTAATGAATGAATGAAAGCAATGTCAAAGCGAAACTTCCGCAGGACCCAAAATTGTTTTAAATAAACAGAGAAAAATTCTAATATATATATATATATATATTTTTTTGGGGGGGGGGGGCGGGGGATGGGGATTTAAGTCTACACAAAACTTTGTTTCGGCAATATAGTGTTACGTCTTTCATCTCATCCGTAAAAGCGGACATTAAAGAATGAATATATACGATACCTTGGATTTTTTAATAGATGCAAAAGCGTCTGTTTCCACAGTATTCTATCGAGTCTATTTTAAATTTGAATCATATAATTTTGTTGATTAAAATAAAATAATAATAATGCCTTACCGCATATACTTTTACTGTATGTTTAACCCGCGAGAACTAGCTAGTGAGAATTTCTCTCATGGCGCCCAATTGCTTTTCTTTTACTTTACATTAGCTTAATATCATTTTTTTGCTTGGCTTAGTACTTTTATCCACAAAAAGGTAAAATCATTTAAATAACATTTTTAAATTTTAATTAAACTGAAAAATTGTTTAAATAAGAGTCTTAAAAAAGTATGACGGTGAGAGAAAATCTCATGCAGCGAGTTCTCCCGGGTTAAATATACTTAACAGAACGTCATAAATAAATTTATTTATATATTAAATATTTAATTATGTATATTTGTATATATTATATTGAATATAGCATATATAATTTAATTTTATGTGTTAAAGGCCAGATTACTGAAAGAAACACTTCGGCAGGACCTAATGGACTCCTTTTTGCATTCGTGATTGTGTATATTCGATGTATTCGCATTTATGTTGGATGTGCAAATTCTACATACTCATTCTTATTATGTCCTTTTTCACTGAGGAAAACGACATCGGAAGCAATCCATTAGCCGAATGATTTTACCTTTCAAATTATTAAATTTCTTTTATTATTTTAAAGCTTAATTAAATGTACTAAAAAGCCATTTAACATGGAAATTTTAATATTTTAAATTAACCTAGAAAATAATAATAAGACAATAATTAGAAAATAGACAAGTTGTATCGATTTTCTTTATCTGATATTATATTTTAAAATGCGCTAATTTTATTCACGTTAAAGTTAACCATAACTTTTGTATTGTTTAATGCAGGAGTTATATTAACAATAACATTCAGCCTGATATTGTGTGATGGGTGTCTGTCGTCAAATTTACATTAATCCGTTCAAAATGTTCAACTGTCAAATTCTCAAATTAATTTTAAAAAAAAGAAAATGTAATGAAAATTAAATCTTTCTGGGCTTTTTAAGTTTAAAAGTCCTACATCTAAAAGATCGAAAATGAAACAAAATGTAAGTTGAAAATGAGGGTTATAATAAGCATACATATTAATACATTTAATAATAAAATATACAGTCGGACCTCGTTATCCCGACACCCGGTTTTCACGTCCCTCCGCTTATCACGTCAGTTTTTCAAAGTCCTATTTTCTGTATGTGATTTTAATGCAAATACACTCCGGATTTTACGTCGTTGAATAATTTTCAACTCCGAATATCCCGACAGTTAAGGAAAATTGTCTATTTTTCATAATCCATCTTATAAGAACGGAAATTATGCGGTAAGAAAGGTCTTAGTCAAACTTTTTACATAAGTGTCTAAAATACCCATTGAGATAAATGAGAAAATTTACTTCAATTCCTTATCTGAATAAATAAACCCACACACTTCAAATGACCCTCTTAAGCTCCAGATAGACGTATCAGTCTACTCGCGGTCTTTTTGTTCTGGTCAGGCGGCGCTTTCTTGTGGTTACACGGCGTTTTTCATCTGACTAAAACCGAAACATTACATTGCATTGAAACAATCAAGAATTATCTAACATCCATTTCTGAAATAACGAATATTGACTACAATTCATTGCATAATATTGAAAAAAGAATTACAGGAAGCACATCTACGGATAAGCAAACCTTAATCCATCAATATTTCATGTAACAGTAATAAAACAAGTTATCTTAAATCTGATTTTTATTCTTTCCAATTTTGTTTTTGTGTTTATTTTGTTTAATAATAATGTTTTATTGCTTAAAACTTCAAGAACAGTTATGAATTTTAAATTTCCTTAAATTAATTAAAAATGCACCTTTTTATAAACGTATTTTCCTCCAACTCCGGTTACCACGACACTCCGCTTATGACGACACTATTTTCTGGTCATTAGAATGTCGGGTTCGACTGTATTTTGAATTCCCGATTATTGTTGGCTTAAGTTTTTTAAGTAATAAAATAAATAAGTAATCAATATTATTTTTTTATGTACAGACCTTAAAGATACAGTTTATTTGGAAATCCTGATAATAAGGTATGCATAGTAATAAACATGTTACAAACCACTGTAATTATTGCTGTATTACGTTAAAATTATGAAAAGTTTTAGACTTTTTCTAAGATCTCATTTGAATAAACATCCCCCCCCCCCCCTGCAAGGAATTTCAAAATTCGAAGCGAAATAATTGAGCATTCAAATGATACGTAAACCCAACATCAGTGGTCCAAATCAATGTTATATAAAAGTTCTGGGACCTTTGGTGTTTCTTTCGAAACCATAAAGCAACCAAATTTTTTAAATAAAGGAGTCGTGCATTTTTATTTTATTTTATTTTATTTTATTTTATTTTATTTTATTTTGTTAAGTGGAAAAAATTCTCTGGCAATTATTGTGCGGACAAAAGTAAATTATCCTTTGGTCATAAGCACGTAAAACCAACAAAATTGTAATTATTAGTTCGCAAAAAAATAAATAAATAAATAAATAAATAAATAAAATAAAAATAAAATAAAATAAAAATAAAATAAAACAAATAAAAATTAAAACGTTTCATTAACTAAATGCAATAATCCCCACTTAAAAATAAAAATAAAAATAAAAGAATCCTTTATTGTAAAATAAATAAAGTTTTAAAATTTAAGTTCGTTCTCAAAGAATGGTATATAATAATTTGAATTTCTATATTTTTATATTGTTTTTCAATATATTTTTGGATGTAGATAAAATATGTTGAATTAAAATATAAATTTTAAATAAATGTGAATTTATTTATTTATGGTAAAAAGGGAAATATTTAGAATTATTTTATAGCTTTATTGTATTAAAGAGGAAAATAATTATTCTAAGGTTTTTTTTTTTTTTTTTTTTTTGTAACTAAACGAAATAAATAAAATATTATATAAATGTGTTTTCTATAAACTGAACAATTAAAAATACATATTTATGAAAATAAATACTTTAAACAGGCTATATAAGTATTTACTTCGTTATTCCCTTATTTAAAAAGAACACCGTTTTTAAAAATCAATATAAAAAAATTCAGTATACATTATACGTTCGTATTAAGAATTGAAAGACAAAATAGAGAAAAAAAAGCGCCCTCACTGTGATAAAGAAAAAATACATTTTTTCCTAACTTGTAGAATGGGAGTGAAACACGTGATAAACTGCGATGTGAAAACAAGAAAATGAAGGCGTAAACGATCTTGGTCACTGGTCGGCCACTCTTTCCAGCATCATCTCGGCAAGTTCCGACAGAGCGGTTGAAAGTGGGGAAAACGCTGCTCTCGTCGTAAAATGCAAATCAAGCGGAGTATTAGGAATTTGATCTGTATAAACGGCATTCGGGGAGCACGGCAAACAATTCAATACATGTGATGGAGAGGAAGCTTTACGAGGTGGGGTGATAGAAAGTTTAGATTGGTAAAATCATGACGTTAAAATCAACGGACGGTAAAGGACAGGTAAAACCCGTGTTTTCGTTTAAGATTTCTAGGATTGCGATAAACTTATATATGTTTAACTAATTTAAAATATATTTTAAAAATACATTTTATACCCACTAAATAATTATTTTTATTATCAGTAAAATGTTATTGCGTATGAATTTACCTGCATAAAAATCATTTTGGAGGCACATTTTAACCCCTTCGCGACGAGCACCCCTTTACGGAATTTTTAATCTTTTGTAATCGTTTTTTTTTTTTTTTTTTTTTTCTTCAAATAGAACTTTTTCCGAATTTAATCGTAGAAATCTGGAGATTACACAAGTCAAAAATTTTCTTTAAAATTTACAGGTGGGAATAATGAAGGATTCTGTGTGTCGTTTACGCATTATACGACTAGTTATGCGTTTATATATAGTTATGCTCGTCGCGAATGGGTTAACTTAGTCAATACATGCGATAATCAAAGGTGAGATATCAGAAAGTTTAAATATTAACCCTCTAATGTTCATTGTGGCAAATATGCTACTAACAGTGTTTCGAATTTAGTGGATTTTTTAATTTGTATATTCCAAATTCACACCAGAAATTTAAAATAGCAACAATTGCTTTATTTAACAGCAGATATTCAATATTTAAATAAATCTAAATTTATTATTGAAATTGTATGGTGTGAATTCAGATTCTCTGAACTACGGAATTTCTAGAACGTATTCTACCTTGGGAATTAGAGGGTCAAAACACAAGAAAATAGCGATGTCTTTAATTAAGATCAATCATATAAATTTTTACGGAATTGATTAAAGATTGCATTTTATGACAAAAGAGCAATTATCTATTTAAACTTGAGTGCCAATTTATAAAACACATTAAGGACCACAGAAAATAATTTAATATATTTTATCTGGAAGACAGAAAATTTACGCTCTAAGGACCGAACCCCAAATTGTATGTTTTCTATTCTTATTACTTGGGTTATGAATGATAAACAATCAATTTTTTATCAGATTGTTTTTTATAAATGAATACATAAAGGTGTCTATTGTTTTAAAAACATAAAATTATGATCATATGATTGTTGCACATACCGCAAGAGAGAATCACGAAAACAATTAAATACATTCTATAGAGGAGCTTTATGAGGAGGAATAATATAGAGCTTAGAATATTTTATTTTGAGGAATTTTTTTTTTTTAATTTCATTTCCAATTTTCAGGATTGAACTAAACGTACAAACTTTAATTTTTGAACATATTTTCTTATATCATCCATAAAACTAATTAGTATAAATGCTTACTCAATTGATAAAAATGTCTCAAACAATTTTATGTAATGATAATATTAATGTTTTATGCAATGAACACTTCACTTGTTCTATGTCCAACTACGCACGAATTTTTACTAAAAATCTAACAGGAAGATTATAGTTTGAAAATAGTGGTATTCAAAGTTTAAAAGAAAAGTCACCTGTGTCAACCCTGTCCATGTGAAATTAAATTACGAAATCTCAATCAAAATTAATTTTCTGCTTAACTTTATGCAGTAAACACTATTGGTAAGTTCGATTACACTAACTTGAAATTCATGGAAAATGATCATAACTATCTGGAAACAGGTAACATCCCTGCAACAATTGAAAAAAAAAAAAAAAAAAAAAAACAGAAAAAAAATCTCTATTTGCCTAAAATGTCTAAAAACTTGGCGAGAATTTGGAAAATAGAGATTAACGTATGCATTTTAGGTTTTTTTTTAAAAAAAAACAAGAACAATAAACGAGGAGGGTAACAAAAAGCACACTATTAAGTTAAACGAAGATAAAAATGCATGTAATACGTTATGAAATTGCAGGGCTATGTACAATTTGTACATAAATATTCCTAGTGCACAAATGTCTTATATTCAAACATGTTTATAATTATAATAATTTGTTATCTATAATCTTCAGATCAAATAAACACGTTCGAACCAGAAATTTTACTTAATAAAATATAGGAAAATCAACGGTGATATTTCGCTTCACAAACAAAGTTAAAATTCTGTTTTTAAACTTTTTTTTTTTTTTTTTTTTTTGTAATACGAGAAATAGAGTCTGGAAATTACGGCAAGTGATTTTGTAGGTTTAAATGACGCTAAACATTTAGTTTTAGATTTTAAAAACAATCCTGGAATGTTTTAATATATACAGCGATTCCTAAAATGGAGATATTACTTTTAAGTTTTCTAGTTATGCAAGGAAAAATTTTCTTTTTTGATTTTCCACGAACTAGAAAAATTTGACACAGCGCATCTGTGATCTTAAGTGTCCATATAAAAGACATTCAGGGATTACATCAAACGATTAAACACATGTGAGTGAAAGAAACCTTTTCGAAGTGGGATGAGAGAAAGTCTAATTTTGTTTTAAGGGACATGTAAAAGCGTCGTCTTCTGTATTTAAACTATCACCATTGTATTGAAAGTATGAGTTTTAAAATATCGTTTTAGAATTTTTTGTTACTTTTACTAAGCAATATTTTAAACAACATCGTGTTATTTTTTGGACATGAAAATCTAAATTTTTTTTGTGATATTTAAAGTAAAAATTAAACTTACATTTTTTTACGATCGTCCGTTTTTTTTTTTTTTTTTTTTTTTATTTGTGATAGCTGAATAATTTTATTATTAATCGCGAAATTTTCGTCAGAGAATTATTATGTAATTATAATGACAAACATATTTTCATACCAGTTTAGTATTTTCCATAATTGTTTAATAATATCTCGAAGTTTAACAAACTTTTCGTGATATGTTATACACGAATAAGATTAATATGTAATATTAATATGTAATCATCATGTTAGAAAGGGTTAATCATTTAAATTTAAAAGAGGAATGTGATAATCACACAAATTTCCATTGAATATTTCTTCATTGTAACAATCAAGAATATCTGCAATTTAAACAACGTCAGAAGGTTCGATGTGATAAATATGTGAATCGGATGTAAAATATTTTTTGTAATAATAAAATGCATCTGCTATTTTAACAAGATAGCCGTATGAAATCAATATATATCATTTTCGTCCTTATAAGTCTAGAACAATCCTTCTTTTAAAAAACCTCAATGTTTTGAATGTTGGAAATAATATCATAAACATCATCATTATCAACGTTACCATAATTTTACGTGTTACATATGTAAACGAATAAATTGTTTACAGGGTATAATTTACGCGAGTTTCGAAGATTTCTAAGCAATCACTTTATCTAAACTGTAACTAAATTTTTAATGTACAAATCGAAGGAAAATATCAATACATAAAGTACAAAACATTCCACGACAATAGGTGACTTCTTGCAATAAGAATGCACAAATGATAAAATTATATTTTTCATGCATATATTACAAAAAGTGAAATATAAAATGTTGAAAAAAAATTTGGAAGGTTTAATCAAAGTAAAACTTTAAGGCAAAATAAGTATATATAAATATTTTTATTTTCAGAATTTCGTACCATTTTATATATTTAAAATAATTAAAATTTTAAATGATTCATAAAAAAACACTAAATTAATCGCTAGTCATAGGAATTATTCAAGAATATTTGGTTGTATGACAAAATAAGGAGAAGGAAAGTTTGCTATATAATACCTTTAACTATAATAATAATGATGATGATAATTAATAAATAAATAAAATTAAATCAAAATTTTCGAAACTTCAACAAAACAGAGATAAATATACACACGAAGATAATTTAATTATGCCCTCAAAAATTTAAAACAAATAAATAAAATGTGTTCATACCAATTACATTAAGCAAATTTCCTACGAAAGTGAAAGGTGATGATATGTGCGGATGCAAGAAAATTTTAAGACAAAAGTCCCCCCCCCCCCCCAACACTTGAGAAAACTCCTTCCTAAAACACATTTGAGTAAAAGCTATGCATTTAAATATATGTATCAAAATCTCCATAATATTTAATGGAAAGAATTATTTGAATCACACTATAATTTTTACAAGTAATTTAAATTTTCATTATTTGTGTACGTTATTGATGAAGGAATGGTATTAAGTATTTGGGGGGGGGGGGGGGGTGACTAACTGCTAAGATAAATTATGCAAAGAAATCCAAGTTTAATAGTACTATGTTTAAGGAAATAGGATGTTCTCTGTCATTGAAAATATTTCTAGATTTAACGAAAATTGACAACACATCTAGGTAACTAAATAATCGACAAAAATATTGCTTATTTTGATCGTTTTTAAAGTGACAATCGAAAATAATAAAACAGATTTAAAAAAATTTAATGTAAAATATAACTGCAACAAATCTACGATGCATTATATAGAGTTAGGCACGTTCGTACCTCAAATTTTACATATAGAGCACATTTTTATACTGATGACAACAACCGGAGGCCACAGGGTAAGGGCAAGGCCGTCAACAAGGGTAAGGTAAAAGAGTTCTACTATACCCGGACCACACCGGAAGGGGAACAAACATTAAAGGTAGCAAGAAGACGAAAGGGGAGCATGCTATAAAGGGCATTTTGGACGGGACACGTGCCCAGGAGCATCATAAAAATCCCTGTTGGGATTTTAACTTTTTAAAATATA
Source organism: Maratus speciosus (assembly GCA_963932465.1). Lineage (NCBI taxonomy): Eukaryota > Metazoa > Arthropoda > Arachnida > Araneae > Salticidae > Maratus > Maratus speciosus. The sequence goes on from OZ010787.1 coordinate 486,407,964, forward strand.
AAAGATATTTACCGAATACATGCCGGGCGTGGATCCTCCAAGCATGCCAAGGCGGGGCAAGGAGTCGACTTTCTTGGCTGCGGGCAGGTAGCAGTGCTGGGAGCCGTAGAAGGAGCCGCCGCCGGCCGATACGGCGGCGGGGCCCCCGCCGCTGCCCGGGGATGCCGTGGTCAGGGCGCCGGACGGTTCCTCTTCCTTGAGGGCTGGGGCGACAAAGACGACGGGTGCGGTGGTGTGTACCGGCGAAATGTCACATGAGGTGAGCCCTGTGGGTGTTGTGGATGGTATTCAAGACAGGACTGCATCCGAGGGCCGACCAGTCGGCCGCCCCGGGGGCACGAAGATCAAAATGTCCGGCGCGACGTTCACTGGGGCTGAGCTTTCGGGTCGGCACAACGTGGGCCGCAGCGAGCGGGCAGGGTGGCGGCCGGGGGCTGCTGTTGCTCGCTAGAGACCGGAGTCTGGAGTGAGGGCAAACGGCACGGCGCTCCCAAGAAGAACGGCCCTCCCGCTCGCATCGCGTACGGAGCGAGTGATTAAGGAAAACGGCGGCTGCGCTCTCACTCCACAGTCCCCGCCCGCCGGCTTCCGAGCATATTTGAACAGCGCGAAACGGCCCTGCAGACACAGTTTCCAATTGGACACGGACGCGCGCGGATTTTTTCTTGCTCGATAAAAACACACTTCGCACGCTAGTTAAGAGCCGAAACACAGTCTCCAAACACTACTCGCGGAATTCTTTTTTTGTTTTTCAAATCTTTTTAGGATTTCGCAGGACTTTCTTGTGTCGACTATGTTGTCATTCACCTAAAGCAATATATTTTTATAATTTTTGATAATCAGAAAGTTAACTTTGACACGAAACGTTATGACACATGAATGATCATTTATCAAGGAGAGCAGGGACGATAGTGTTGTATCGGAACTAAAATCAAAATCTAAAATATTTTCATTTAATACTTTTTTTTTCTATTTGGTAACTGATACAAAAGAAAGAAAATCTGAAAATATTTAAAGATAAAAAATGTTCAGTATTTTATGAACAGTATTCACAGACCCCAAATGGAATCATTTTGAACCTTTTAAATGTTGTATTAAAAAAAAAAAAATCTTGAAACTTAAAGAGTTTTTTTTTTTTTTTAAACCTTTGCTTTATCTCGTAATACCAGATGTTTTAAATAATTATTTTTAAATTTTTAGATTTTTACGATAGTTTTTAAAAATAAATATTGTAGAATGAGAAAAGTTAGTATATATAATTTACGTTTTTATTTTTTATTTAGTAAAAGCTCAAAATCATCAAGTGGTCTAAATTTTAAAAGTTGTCTAGATAGTTGGCCTCTTGGATGTTTCTCTGTAATAAGCATTGTTTTAGGTAATATATCTCTTAGGTAATAAATAAAAGATTAAAATAACCTCAACTTTAAGTTCTAAAGCTTTTCTGTAAATTTTTGGAAAATGAGGCAATGAAACGGGAGTAGAGTATGATAACCAATATTTTGTTAAATATCCGAAAATCTTAGCAATGAATAGACTTTGCTTTAATGTTGCCCCAATATTTTACTTGTTGTCTCAATATATAAATATTTATAATTTATCACTATCTCTTATTTAATATTTTACCAGCCGCGGAGTTGGAAAATTATTTAGTCGTTAAAGGCCAAATATTAAAGGCCAAAATTAGACATTTTAACTGAGAGACAGCTTTATCTCATTCAGATAGAAATTAATTTTCAAACATATATCAAAAAAAAAAAAAAAAAAAAAAAAAAAAACCTCAAAATCATAGAAAAACCTTTTGTCATTTTTTTTTTTTTTACAGTGTTCAATTTAAAAATTCATAAAAATCTTAGAATGACTCAGTACTTCTACAATTATGTAGGCGTGCTTAACTCTTTATATTCCGACAATACCGTACCTTTAACGAAAATTTAATATAAATTTTATTTAATCCGTCTATTAATAAATGTAGCTTTTACATTTCATACAAAACACTTTGTGCGGAATCAAGTTTAGAAATCAACGCGATACAGTCGAAGCTAAATATTTTTTTAATTCGTTATTTTCTCCACCATCGGTGTAAATTTCTCTTATTAATAAATGGTATATATATATATATTTTTTTTTTTTTTTTCAAATACGAAATCTTTTCCATTTACTTATAGGATTACAAAACATTGATTTACATTGATTTCATACTAATTCAGAGATTCCATAACAGTTTTTTTTTATTATTATTTATTTATTCTAATTATTTGTGTAAATATTTTTCAAAAACAGCTGTAACTTCTGATGTATTTCACAGGTTTTAATGAAAAAAAAATTACTTAAATTTCATACTATTATGGGAAAAAATTTCTAATATATCTTCAGACGGTAAGAAAGGTAATAATTGAGGAGCAATTTATGGATTAATAAATTGGGACATAAAGGGTTAAAATGAATCCCCGTATGAAAAAAACACAAGAAATAAGAAATACATTTTTTATAATTCGTTATTCTCTAATGTTTCCATTTGAGAAATGCAAGACAGCATCATTTAAAAAATATTAGTGCGCAACACCAAGTTTTATTTTTCGGCGTATGATTATATTGGTATTGAAAGGAATGTTTAACACGTTCACGCCGGCGCGGTGGGTCACACTCGACTGTCTCGGAGTTGCCAGGGTCGCCGTCTTTTTGGATACTGGTATTTTAATACAGAAAATGTTGTTTTATTTAATTAGAACAATTGTGCGATTTAAAGGAACAACATTTTCTCTAAAATAATAGTGGTGTGCAAAAAGCCGGAGACTTGACAACTCTGAGACAGTCGAGTGTGACCCATACCACGCCGGCGTGAATGTGTTAAGAAAAACTTTATCTTCAAATTTGTTTACTAATATATATCTACTGCAGAAAAAAAAAAAGAAACCGTTTTTATTTTTTTAGTTCTTATTTATTTAATTTCCAGTGAAAATTATTTTGTGTGAAACAGGAGCGAATATAGTTTTGAGAATCTTCTTTGAAGATAAAACTGCAAAAGTCTAATTAAATTGCCATTTTTACTATAGCTAAGATGGGAATTGTGAACATCTGTTTGCCAGTACAAAGGTTTAGATTTGCTGTATAAAAATAAAGCAAATTTCACAGATTTAGTGAATATACCAATGGTAATAGACACTACTATCATACTCGCTACTTTCTGACACGATCACGAAATCAATTTCACCGAAACTTTTTTTTTTTTTATAAAAAATAGATTTTTTAAAAATTATACAGTGTAGTAATGAAATTTTGCATCTGTATAACGCCTATTTATATAATGAAAGAAAGTAACTGAGCTATTCACTATTAAAAAAAAAAAAAAAAAAAAAAAAAAAAAAAAAAAAAACGGGACTAAAATACGGAAATTGTACTGGCAATCGACACGCTAGTACTATTTCTATATTTTAACGGAAGTTTTCCCCCGTAAATTAAGAAAAAAAAAAAAAAAAGAAAACGGAAATTTTCCTGTAATTTACGGGTTTTTTTTTCCCCTAGTGTTTAATGTTTAAATTTCATTGGAATTCAGATCAGTAGTTTTTCTACTTCTGTTTCTTAATAAGAAAATAAATAACAGAGAATAGTAAAATAAATTCCTTGAAAGAAAAAAAACATGCATGGTCCGAAATTTGTGAAAGAATTTTTAAAGAGATTTTTCGCCACGAAAAAAGCGATATTTCCACGTCACTTGCGTTGACATTTATTGGCAATTTTAACTTTTCCTAGCAGGTTTCAGAGGCGGTAAATTTGTGTGGGCAAGAGTTGAAAATGTACTCAAAAAGAACAAAGAAGAAATTTAGGCTTAATTTTTTTCCCCCTTTTTAAAAGCTTTTTTTAGAAATCGAAAATATTTTTTTTTCTTATATATTGCAAAGTATATTTTTTAAATTTGCATAAAAATCTAATTTGAAATTTCTTCTTGAAATACAGTAATATAAAATAAGATCGTTGTGATATATATACTGCCATAGATCGGCGTAATAAATATACTATCATAGATCGTCGTAATAAATATATGAACCATTAAAATATTTCTTTTTCATTTTATTACTATTTTTATCTCTTGTTTTTTTTTTTTTTTAAGAAAAACATAATATATATATATATATATATATATATATATATATATATATATATATATATGTATATATATATATCTCAAAGTGGTAATATGTTTTTTTCTTTTTCAATCCATTTACATCCGTATTTATTTATTTTTTTCATTTAATAGATTTTCCAAATGTTTTTTCTGGTTTTATTGTGTGTTGGGAACTTTAAATTCGCATTATTTTAGGGCTCGTATTTTAGGGCTAATACGAAGATGAAACCACACATTTTATTTGTAGTGTGAAGGTATTTAGGGCCTAAGGATTCTGCCTAGGTTCTACAAATTTCCAGTACATTACTTTAATTCTATTTTTTACTATGTTTCTTTGTGATAATTTGTAATTGTTTTTAATGGTTATATATATATATATATATATATATATATATTATTCGAAATATTATTCAAAGCATATAATGCTGGAAATCATTATCTAATGATCAAATGATAAAGAAATTGAGTTTAAAGAGAAAAACCTCAATGACACCAGCTGCATGTGGAGTATAATAAAGATATTTTCATGGTACATTAATTTTATATTTATTAAATAATTTTAAATAATTTTAAATTTATTAATAATTTTAAATTTTTTTGTATACTTTTGAAGAATGAGAATTTGTGGGATGAGGTTTCAAATATATTTTTCTTAAAAAGTGCGAATAAATTTAAGCATAAATGAATATTCCTCCTTTTTTTTTTACTTTGAATAAAAATTAAAATAAAATTTAGGATTTTTTTTTTTTTTTATAACATACAAATTAACTTTTTGCACGTGAAAAACTATTTTCATCTCATTTGCTCAAAAAGAAGATAATAAGTCAAAGAGAAAACCTGATTTTTTTATTTCATCCATGTCTTCTGTAGGAACTTGCGGAGTTAGACAAATTCGCGAAACGGATATAGCGAAATATTATTCAGGGCATATAATGCTGGAAACCATTGCCCGAAAGAGATAAACTCTATAAAGAATTTGGATAGAAGGGGGGAAACGTCATTGTCACCAGCTGCATGAGGGATGAACTTACCTACTCCGTTCAACGCACCTGTCGAATTTTCCCCCATTATCAGAATAGGAGAAAGCTATAACGTCAGTTGTGAAAAAATTTTAGTTTGAAATTTTTTTTCACTTTGCTTTACATAAAGGATCAATAGAGTCAAGTGAATTAAATATGTTCTGTCAGAAAAAAAAAAGCTTAATTTGAAATTTAAAAGTTTCAAGAGAAACAACTATTGATTTGTATATATTTACCCAGTATACAGTTCAAATAAATACAAAATATTATATATTTTGAAACAATTTTTTAAAGAATTATTAGTTAAAATGTTTCAATACATCTTAAAAATACATTGTTAAAAAAAACTATTGATTTTTTTTTTCTTCAAAATCTACCAGCAGCAATTCGAGGGAAAAAACATTTCTGTTATGGTAATAATCTGTTTGATACTGTCGAATACTGTATCAGACTATTAAAAAACAGAAAGTAAATAATACTAATAAAACGAGTAATAATAATAATAATAATAATAATAATAAATCGTTTATTGTTTTTACTGAAATTTACGGAAAACTTTCTAGCTGACATTCTATTTATTATACAACTGATTTTTCTAGATATTCAATCATGAAAATTTCAGGCCAACTCGAATGATTTTCTTTTTATTCGTACCAGTTACGGAAGCTTAAAATTGCCACAATTACGCAATTTTTACATCATATTTGGAATCGCTGTTGAATTTTATCTTCGGATATCTTCGGAAAGTCCTTCGGTGGCGAAGTTTAGGAATTATGCCGATGTAAAGTTTGGAATTGCAAATGTTAAATTCACATTTAATTGTAAAACAAAGTTCAATACTGGTAGTTTTTAAGCATAAACGAAAAACTTCTTGTAGAAAAGATTTGTAATTTTGGATTCGTATATTTGAAGCTTATAGAAAAGATTTATTTTTCGTAAAAATTATTATAGATTACAATACATTTTTTGCGAATATCAATCTTATAATTTATATCTTTTAAAACTAATACTAAAATATATATCTATATATATTATAACTTATAAAAACTATAAGTAGAAGCTTTAAATATGCGAATACAGAGTAATAACTCATTTTGTTACGTAGCTTTTGAGTTATGATTAAAAAGAGTTACCCGCTTTGCAGTTTGTTTTGAAACTATTAAAAAAGAAGCTAACATTAGGCGTTCAAAACTTTACACCTGTATAATCTATACCCTAATCTATTTTACAAAATGTCTTTCTCATTATATCTGAAGGATAAATTTGCCAAGGGATCAAAATGTGATGTCAAAATTGGGTGTTCGTATTGAATTTTTTAAATTTTTTTATAATTTCAAAATCGATACCCCCCCCCCCCCCCCAAGCGTTTTTTAAATATAATCTTGAAAGAAGAAGTAATTCCTAATCAAATGGCTATTTTTATTTTCTTTATGAATAAAATGTATGGTATCCTTTATTTATTTTATCTTGTGCGTACTCAGTTTATGTACTAAATTATTACAACTTGTACATCTGCATACAGCTTTTAGCATTTAAAAATGTTAAAAGTATTTTTTTTTTTTTAATTACATGCTCCACACTAAATATTATAAAATTTTGAAACTAAATGAAAAAACAAACAAACACAATAGTTTAAAAATAATAGTTAAAAAAAACTTTTAAAATTGATTTCCATATTCCTTTTTCATGTATGCGTACCTTAGGCATAGGAGCGAGTATTCACCCCCCCCCCCCTATCCCTTCGCCAATGAAACATACTTCAGTGCTCCGGAAGCATTTAATTATAGCATCCCGACATCTTGATAGAAGAATACCGAACAAACTACGTATTACTGTTAAAAAATTTAGTATTTTTCCAATATACTTTCCGGATTATTTTCCAATTTTATTAATTTCAAAAATGTGTCAAAAAGCAGCAGATGTGATTTTATCATTGACAGATAACAGTGCTAAAAGTCATTTTCATTATGGCTAAGTCGAAATTGTACCGTCAACCGGACCGCCAGTATAATTTTAATAATTTTACGGATTTTTTATTTACTTCTAAAAATAAAATAAACCCTACAGCCCTACTGAGATTATCAAGTTAACTAGATATATATCGCTGTCAATGATTTCTATATCTTTTAAAGGTATTCTTAAATCAATATTCGCTAATTTCTAAAATCACTTTCATCGAAAAAAAAAATCTTTAAAAGTACGAAATTTGCACTGATGGCCAAACAAGTTTTTTTTTTTTTTTTTTTTTTTTTTTTTTTTTTTTTCCTTGAATGCAACTTTTAGGAAAATGAACAGATTGTAATTAAATTTAAATATTTTTTAAATTGTTTTACTTTGTTTTAATTTACAAAATTCACCGATTCTGAAAAGTAATCTTGTAAAAGAAAAACAAAACAAAACTAAAATGAAATAAAACATTTTCAAAATAAAAATAATTCTGGATGTATTTCTTATCATTAAACTTCACTAAACTAGTATAAGCACCAAGAAAACCTCGCGAAAATTATATGAGTAATTAGTATATGTTCTTAGCATGCTTTAAAGGGAAAATAAAATAATTACGATCGTTTCATAGCGTGCAAAGAATAGTGTGTTCAACAACTACAGCTACGATTTTTAAAAATCACCTGAGTTTCCCGAGAAAAGAATCAGCTAGGAGGACAAACAAAATAAAAAGATTTGTTTTAGGAGAAAAAAAAGGTTTAAATACGAACTTCCTGTTTTTAGAGTCAGGAATCGTGTTTCACTGTTATTTATTTATTTATTATTCCTTTTTTAATACGTAATATATATATATATATATATATATATATATATATATATATATTACCGGTGCCTAGCTGGTAGTTTTTACGCTGTAAACTCAACATCTCTATTCTTTTTTACAGATTATATTTTATTGTCAACCTGATGAAGAGCCCTAAATTATGTCGAAACGGACTTAAATGTTTTATTCTATATTTTATGATGTCTTATTAATTTCAGATATTCATTCCATGTACTCTATTTTTCGAAATGTATCGAATTTATCAATAAATCAAATTTACCAGTACGCCCCAATGCAATTCTCACCCCTCTGTTTGTAGTATAAAATGGACCACCAATTTTCAAGAGTTTGAAAGAAAAAAGACTCAGAATTTAATTGAGACTAGACTCAGAATTTTTTTAATGTCAGTGTTTCCTTCTCTAGAGGGCGAAAGAGGTAAAGAAAGACTCCTGAAACTAGTGAAATGAATAAATGAAATCTGCTATTATTTTAAAATAGTAAAGTATGCTAAAAAAAAAACTCCATATATAATAAGTTTATAATTAGAATTTAAAAAAATAATATAATCAGTGCGTTCCCATAACGGCGTTCAAATTTCAAAAATGCATTAAAAAAATTTATAAACTGTCGTATCGGAGTACTGTTTGCACCATAAGACTTGGAGCTATTATTTGTTACAAAACTTTAAACCATTTGCCAAGTGTTATGGTACAATTTGTACTCCATTACATTTTGTTATTTGCTTTTATTATTACTTTCTTCCATCTATAATACAAAACAGTATTGTAATTTTTTTCAACTTCCGGTTTTTGACTTACACGTTTTAGGGTTAAAACTAATGTCAGACGAACGTCTTTTTGCACTCTTTTTTCCCTACATATCATCCCTACACAATGCTAATGTCAGACGAACGTCTTTTTGCACGCTTTTTTCCCTACATATAATCCCTACACAATGCTAGCGGCATTGTGTAGGGATTATATGTAGGGAAAAAAGCGTGCAAAAAGACGTTCGTCTGACAGTAGCCTTAGTGAGTCCATGTGTCGCCATTGTTCCATCAAATAGGGTTGAAGCTATGCATAGAATTGAACGAAGTTTCATATATATGTTTTTGGCTATGGCAAGCAGCTCCTTTTTGAGTTGGGAAATATTCCGCCGGAAGAGGGCGCTGTCATACCGATGTTTGTGCCATTTTCATTATTGTATCATCAAAAAGTGTATGATGTTAAGTCCAGAATTGAACCAAATTTCATATATATGTCTTTGGGAATGGAAAGCAGGTCCCAATTGAATTTGGAAATATTCCGCCGGAAGGGGTTGCTGTGATAGCGATTTTTTGTGTAATTTTCTCAGTTTTTAGGGTTCCCTACTTAAAAAGTAAAAGCGGAACCATGATAAGATCACTCCTGTGTGTGTCTGTCCGTCTGTCACAGCCATTTTACGCGTAAACTATGGGATGGAAAGTTCAAATTGGGGGAAGTAATAAAGACTATTGACCCACATATTTACAGATTATTAAACATTCACAAATATATTTGAAAAAAATATAGAGGGGCTAATTAAGTAACTTGGAAAAAAAATCTTTTGTTTGTATATCGTAAGGGGTATCTTGAGGAAGCTTTCGAAACGCTGAATTTAAAAAGGAATTTCTTTTAATTTTAGGTATTATATTTTCAGAGATATAGTCGAAAATGTAGTGCAAAAATATGCCCCCCCCCCCTCTATTCCCGAATCTACTGAAGCTAAAATTATGAAGAAATGAGAGTTAATAGACGTTAATTTAAATCTTGCAGGAAAATTATAGCGATTATCCTAGGTCACATAGTTTTTGAGGAAAAACGCATTTTTCCGTTATACACAAATTTCAAATTTTCGGTCATTCAGAAGAAGTGTTGAGGAGCGCTAGAGGTACCTATCGTAGCAGAAGTATAAAAGCATTGTTGATAATGAATTTCGAAAAAATGTTTGGTAATTAGCTGAGATATTAACCCTTAAAGACACGGACGGTTTGGACATGCATAATGACAGGAGCGGCGTTCTCTATGTATCATCGACTTTTAACCCATTCGGGACCATGGGTGCATATATGTACCTTCAAAAAGAGCATACAGAATTTGTTTTAGGCACCACTAAAAAAGAAAAGGAATATTTGCTTTCTTTAATTAAGCATTTTTGTGATTATTTAAGTGAAGGTAACTTTTTTTATAAAGTGGTGCCAACCGAATAAAATTAGTGCTAAAGCAGCCGGTCCCAAAGGGGTTAAAGCCTAGATAACAACTTTTAATGATATATTTGTGTGATGCGATGCCCAGTAGCAGTATGAAAGCAATAAACATCAAATTGTTAAAAACAGAATAATTAGAATTAATCGCACAAATGCTATGGGATTCGCGACTTGTTTGCATTGAGTGGATCTCTCAATACGCCTCCCGTGTCTTTAAAAGTTAATTAAAAACCTATATGGAAAATGCGGCACGGACAAAGGCGGCGTTGCAACTTTTCGACCTCCTTTCGAAGCGCGCTTAGTACAATGCCAAATTTAAACTTTGAACAAGGGTTTTGTTTTAGCTATCACCGTAAAAAGAAAAGATTATTACTACTCTGAATTTTGTTTTATGAAATGCCAAATGAAATTTAAATATGCGCTACTTTTATTGTCAGTACTGATTTAAGTACAACATAAACAGACTAGGATATGATTTAAAAAATAGTTATTCAGAATTACAATATTTGATATTATTTAGGCTTCATATATTTTCGAGCTTTTATGATATACAGATTCCTACTTTTCTAGTATATACAGCTATACCCAATCCTACGTTGTATAGTTTTGTACGTTTTTTACAGAGTCTTTTAGCAACATTTTTTTAAAAAAATAATTCACATATTTATTGTAGAGAACCCTCTGAGCGCGTGTAATACTCGCACTTGACCGTTTATTCGTAGTTCTGTTGTACTTTGCATCATGTTAAGCCGGCTATTCAGAAACAGCTGACATACAACAGAATAATGAAAATATTAATTTTATTAAAGAAGTAGTAACATTTGTAACTACTTTTTGAACTATTATATTATTGTATGAGTTAGGAGAAAGTTTTGGGATTGGCACATCCAACCAGTTTCCGAAATTTGAAAGAATAAATTAGACTCTTTGAACTATTTTTTTTTTTTTTTTTTTTTGCTACAAAATCCTTATGGTGCAGACAGCACTAATGTAAAGTAACTCGACAATATTTTATGAATATTTGAAACTGAACTTAAATCTGGGTGTCTTTAAATGATTTTTTTCATTTGGGCCAAAATACATTCTACTCTCGTTCAAGTCTTGTGACGCAATCCGCAACCCGATAGGACATTTTTTTAATGAATTTTTTAAAATGTGCACGGACTTATGGGGCACCCTATACGAATTAAAATAATGTAGTATATCTTAGCCTATATAGTTGATTATCGACACAAACAAGACTAATTAATCTGGTTTTTATAAATAATTGAAATTAGAATCCGGCATGGGCCGGCTTGTACTCGAACCGAATTGGATTTTTTTTTCTTAAAATCAAATCGAAGCCCAACCCGAACCGAACAACAACAAAAATATTCAACACTAAAGCTGACCCAAACCGATATACCCGAGCCTGAAACCAAAATATTCAAATCCGCAGCCGTAGTGACAGAAAATTAATACATATTTTAATACAATTATAGAAAAATAATCTAGAGTTATATATCTCTAATACCAATTTTCTCTTTTTGTATAAAAGTGAACACTTATTATATACTCTGATTAATATATATATATATATTTTTTTTTCTCATTTGAAAAATATTTAGGACTTTCATATGAAAAATTGGGTAAGCCCGAACCCGATCCGAAAGAGTCAAAACCTAACCCGAAACAATAAAAGTCAACACAACCCGCAATGAAAAAAATATTGTCAACCCCAGCCGACCCAATTTTGACCCGGTTACACCGGTGTCAACCGGGTTTGGGGAAAATCGGGTTACCCGACCCTATGCTGGACTCTAATAGGAATTTCCTAACTTCCCACAAACATTATTTTTAACATAGTTAAAACAATATAAAACTATTATTTGAGTAAAAACTAGTACTTTTCTCTAAAGATAAAAAAAATAAAATGTTCCCTAATATTAGCAAAAAGTAAGAAAAATGGCCTGTGAAAAAGGCGCGTAGTAGAAATAGTAATAATAATACAGCAAAGTAAAAAAACAAAAACACAATGTAATCTGAAATACTTCATAATTGATGCGGGTACAAATAATAAAACATTTCTTGTGAAAAACAATATTAAGTAATAATAAATAAAAACAACGACAATAATAATAAATGTATTAAAATAATAATAATAATAATAATAATAATAACAACAATAATAATAATAACGCAATAAAGAAGAAATAAATTACAATAAAATATAACGTTTTCTAAAAGAAAACAATAATCCATACATAAATAAAAATACTATTAACAATAATGAAAATATTAAGGATTTAATTAATTCATTGTTACGCATTAATTTTTTTCATTTCTTGAGAAAATGCATTATTTAAATTATTTCGTAAAAATCAAACACCCGATTCCGCATCATAGATAAATAAAATAATGAAGCATATTTACGATCCTTGAGAATATTGGCGTCCTGATGGATGATCAACTAGACAAGTTTTATTTTATTCATTTATTTTATTTTATTCACTAAGTGATTTGAGAATCGTTTCTTCCGTAAGGAAGTCGAAGGAGTATAAATCTTACAGACGTCGATTACATGAATTACGTTTCACCCGCAAGCCTGTTTAGTCTTATTTTACATTCGAAATGGTAAGTTGATTCTTCAGTAATCATTTTATTTTCGTTTCTTGAAGGTCAATTTACGCAATGGAAAATGTAGTATATATAAAGTAATAGAATATATAATGTTCAAGTTATTCTAAATTAAAATCATAACCCACAGTAATTAAAAATATGATGAAAAACAATAAAAATATTAAACGAGTTCATTTCTTTCAGTGTTACATATAAATTATTTTATTAAATTGAGAAGGTATATTATTTATTTTGTAAAATTAAAATAACAGATTTCTCATGACAAACAAACAAAAAAATGTATATTTATTTTACGATTTGAGAATATCGGTATCCAGGTTGATTATGAACTAAATAAATTTAATTTTAGGAAGTTCATTTTAATTTATTCACTTAGTGATTTGAAAATTGTTTACCTTCGTAATGTAAAGATGATTTCCTCAAGTAGAATTTTATTTTAATTTTCTGAAGGCCAATATATGCAATAAAAAATACGGTGCATAAGATCCTCATATGGTATGTAACGAGTTGAGCATCATTATGCTGGTATGAAATATATGCAGATTTTCTATTAAAATTCATTCAAATCGATTTTTTTGTAAGACATTATTACATACTTCCGTATACTCTCTTATTAAAACCCTTCCCAGGATAAACTTATTCCATGCTCTCAAAAAATTGCAATTGTAATTTTTAGGGTGTAAAAAAACAACAAAATTCCAAGTATTTCACATAATGATAAAAAATAAACAGGAAAAAAAAATATTTGTTTTGATTTAAAAATATCTTATCTGGTTTGTCCAATTTGAATTGATTTTAAAGTCTTAGAACTTATAAAATGCGAATAATTTCTAATACTAAACACAAATACTTCTAAATACTTGTGTTTGGGTACTAAAAGCAAATTCCCCACTGTCTAAACTTATTGTTCTCTCTAAGTGCAATTATTGTTCTTAAAATTTCACATATTTCGTTTACCGTTTTTCCATTTTGAGGAATCCTTTCTGAGTATTCTTTATCTATTGGTATTATTGAAATAATTATATGCAAGAAAGAAAAAAAAAGTTTAAATTTTTTTCCAGAAAAGCTCATGCATGATAAATAATGAAATAATTTGTGAAAAAGAAAAAGAGAAAAAAAAGAGAAAAAATCTCTGAAATATAATTATTACCTGAAAAAATTTTCCTAGGCATTTTATTTATACCATTACCATTCAGTTTTTCATTTTCGATTTCGGAAACAGAAAAATTAGTAGATAAAATAAATTAGGTAGTTGTAAAAAGTAACTGCATTTTATTGAGCCCGATTTCTGGTCGAAAACATGAAAACTTGACAAAGCTTGAAAATACCGTGATACTAGGTAAGTTAGAATTGTACTCTTGAAGATGTTAAGACGCGAAGAATAACTACTATGAAGAAAAGAAAATTACTGCACTAAATTATATGACATCTAACTTTTTTTCTGTATAAAATAGCAGGTAAATTTATTTAATATTTCAACTCTAAATATGTTTTTCCTCCTTTTTGTACTATGCTAATAAGCATTTTTTTTATTCGTAGGTACATAAAATTACATTTGGTGCAATAAGGTCAGGACGAAAAAAATTATGCAGAATAAACGACATGCGGTTTTCGCATCGCCATAGTTAGGTTATTAATAAAATGTGAAATAATATAACAATTTAGAGAAAATATTTACGAAATAAACAATTTTATTTTATAATTATTTAGCAATGTTTAACCCATTTTCATATATATAAAATATTTTTAAAAATTCAGTGTCAATTTATAAATGTAACTGGTAGTGGCAATTTGCACAATATCGTTTTCAATCTACTTAAGGGTCCTGTCCCTGCCGGCGAAGACACTCACAAGCTAATGCTAATCCTATGGGGAGGGATTTTTCTAATATCTCGTTTGCATTTCGATATTTTTAAATAATTTTTTTGCATTGTATAGCAGAGGTCCGTCTCTACAGCGCACCTTGGTTACTTTTTTGATTTTGGTCGCAGATATTTTTAATAAAGTTACTTTCATTTTCAAAACCGGTTCTGAAAATGAAAGTGTCATTCTAAAAAATATCTGCAACCAAAATCGAAAAAGTAACCAAGGTGCGCTGTAGAGACGGACCTCGACTATACAATGCAAAAAAAATTATTTAAAAATGTCGAAATGCAAACGAGATATTAGAAAAATCCCTCCCCATAGGATTAGCATTAGTTAGGATTTAGGATTAGCATAGGATTAGCATAGCTCGTGAGTGTCTTCGCCGGGAGGGACAGGACCCTTAAAAGTATGTAAGGATTATCTAGATTCATCCAAACGAAACATGTCTGAATAGTCAAATGTTTACGTAGCAATTGTACAATTTTGTCATAAAAAAAAACTATAGTATACTACTTAACATCTATCAGTAAATCAATATTAGTACAATACTGGTCAATTTACCACAAAATTGCACTTGTGATACTAGACTAATGTGATTACGCTTCGGAATTAACTATTCAGTGTTATCAAGTGAAATGTAAAATTCACTTGATATGAACAAATTTTTGATATTATAATTGAAACGTTATAATAGAACAACAAAGCACAATATTGTTAGAATATTTGGCTTTGATTAGAAATATATATGATACAATGTTAATATTTACGAGAAATTCCGAACTTTTTTAGTATTTTGTGTACGAAAATGATTGCTTTCGTAATACTGGTACATTAAAAATATTTTCACGTGAAAAGATTCGAAATTAACAGGTGATATTGGCTTGTGAGTGAATTGTGAGAAATACCCATTTTATTTTTTCTTTTATTTCCTTTGCATTTCCTAATTTATTTTATGCCTAATCATAGAAACAGGATAAAAGATCAACAAAAAGAGTTCAGAACCGGAAGGCCGTGTTTTTAAATTTTGGTGTTAAGGGGCCGCTGTACTGAAACTCCCCGATCGCGAAATACCATGTTAGCCTATGGGAAATGTTTCAAGCGCGATTACTCATTATCTAATTTAATTATTAAAATACCGTTTTCACTATCAGAAAGTAGATGTCAAATGCCGATGATGTGCGTTTTTAAAAATTGCCTACGTAAACTTTAAGTATTTTTGAGAAGATGTTAAAATTTAATCAAATGGAAATTTCAAAGTTTAAAGGGATTTTTTATGTACTTAAAATTTACAGAGGTAATTAAAAAAAACACACATCATCGGCATCTGACGCCTACTTTCTGATTGTGAAAACGGTATTTTAATAATAATATTAGGTAATGAGTCAGCGCGCTTCAAAGTTTTCCCATAGGCTAACATGGGATTTCGCGATCGGGGAGTTTCAGTGCAGCGAAGACTGAGTAGATTTACAATGGTGTTTATAACGATGTAATTTATAAAGAAATGTACAAGAAAAAAATCTCAAATAAAATAAACTTATTTTAGTTTATGTAGAACAACAATAAGAAAAAATTGTTATATAACATAATTTTTTTTTCACTACTACTGTTTAATTTTTATGTATACTTCCATCTAATTTCTATGATTTTAGAAACATCAGGAAAACTTTTCTAAAACAATATTACTTATAATGTCTTCAAATTATGAATGGATTCGAAAAATATATCATTAATAATAACGATAATTATTTTTAATTTTTCTCAGAAATCAAGGAAATTTAAAAATAGTTATCGAAACATTAAAAAAAAAAACTGTTTCCAGTGTATAATAATAATAATAATATTACAGTATATCTTCTACAATATTAGTTACACTTATAATTTTAGATACTTTAAAGAAGTAGATCTTTTATACTAGTATGTGAAGCTTCAACTCTCTAGCTAATATAGATTTTTTTTAAAATGTACCTAAAATTGTAGAGAAAAAAGGCATTCTGAGAATGGTCTAAGTGCAAAATCGAAAATTTGAAACTCTAAAGCATGTCATGTTTTCTGTGTCCTTAAACATCAGTGAATTTAGTTAATAAATGGGCGTGCATGCTATACGGTATGCGGGGAACCGAAAAATCGTTTTTCTTTTTTGATTGAAAATAATTTCATTTTCGAAAAGATTGCGAAAACAATATAGTTCCTTCTTGGCTAACAAGGAAGGTCTCCTTACAGGGCATACTAAGAATATGTTGAAAAAATGCTAGTGAAACTACTGATGTATGTAATAAGGGATCAGTCAAAATTAACGGCGGAATTTCAGTAGAAATTCTGTAAAAAAATAATATACTTTCGAATATTTGGCGCGAAAATACGAAAGTGCCGCGCGATTTGGCGAGCAGGATTTTTCCTTGCCAAAAGCAAACGATTTTAATGCATTATTAATTTTTTTTTAGAAGCCACGGTTTTTAGTGAATGTAAACTTAATCAATGAAATAGGTTATTATATATTTTTTATATTACATGTATATGTTGCTTGTTGCTGTAGTTATTTAATTTTATCACTGTAAAAATATTTTCTATTATTTGCAAGTTGCAAATATCTATTTTAAGTTATAGTCAACTGACATTTCATTGCCATAATACATTTCCATATCAAAGATGAAGTCGTTTCCGTAGCAACAAAATCAAATCGACGGTGTTCTATCTGCCTAATTTTTGAGCTTGAAATAATTTAAACCAGTTTAAATTTTGCTTTAAATCGTAAAATATGATATTTAAATTTTATTATAAATACATATAAATATATATGAGAAACTGTAGTTAAAACAAACTAAAAATGACAAAACTATAGTTAAAACAAACTAAAAATGACTAAACTAAAGTTATTTAAACTTATATAAACAAATTCAACATAAAAAGTTTTTCCTACATAAAAGCTTTTTTTTTTTTTTTTTTTTTTTTTTTTTCATCGCCAACCGGTATTAAATCGCCAAATAAACGAAAATTTCGTTATTTTTTTACAGACGCTGTATCGGGGTTTCGCCATTTTTTTTTATAAACATATATATCCATATGAGAAGAACATTCTGCAATTTTTTCAGATTTTTCTGAGTATGCCCGTATGGAGACCTTCCTTGTAAGTTCAAATCCGGATTCTTCACATCAGAAGACAAACCTGAACTGTTATTTTGTGTATCAAAATGTTTGATTTTAGAAGTATTTGTTAATTATTATATTGAAAATTATTAATCAATAATATGCCCAATGTATATAAAGCAAACTGGTTCGAGGAAAATATTAGTGGGATATTTCTGGATTACATTTAGTAAATTTCAACTTCGAATTCGAAAATTTACTTTGTGAGGACAGTTTTCAGATTACACGGATTATTCATATTTGAGATCTGACAAAAATCGAATCTGGGGAATTTTCACAACAATATCAATCTGTTAAGGAAAGATCGATTAAGAAGATAGATTTATTTTAATATCTGTTCAAAATTCTCTTTACGTTTAGTCTGCTACCAGATTAAAACAAATTATAAATATTATCTGGAGGTACTAATTAAACAAAAATATTGGGAAAAATAAGTTAGTTTGGTAACTAAATTCGAAGATTAAGAAACTCAACACTTACATGTGATTTGTACTCGTGTAAGTTTAAGATTTTCTAATGCAACTTAAGTAAACTGATTTTGTAGCGGCGCCTACAAAACGCTACCACGTACGCAACTTCAATTGTTTAACAGAATTTTCTGACTTATTTAACGGCAAATAAAAGTTACAAATTCTACGATTAGATAAGTGACTACAAAGTCTGCGATAGAAATATTGAATAGAAAATTTCTAATCTGAAATAGCGGTGCAAGACACTTGGGAAAATCCAAGAAGAGTATTCATTTTACATGTAAAAAAAAACAATAAATGTTTATTTTGCTGTGAACAAACAAACAATAATAAGTATATGCCTTGAAAAAGCAGAGAACTTTTTAAAAGAAAATTTACAAAGAGATCGATTAATTGTTTTCATACAATATGACAATTATTATTATATTTTATTCTTTAAGTGAAGATTATTTAATTCATGTTTTAGTTCAGATTGAAATCAGTGAGTGTTTTCATCGTTCTAGAGAAAAATTCTTTATTACATGGTTTGAAATTAAGGTGTCTTTAAACGCGGTACCTTTTAAACGCGACGAAATTTAACGAAAAAATTCTAAGTTTGAATTAGTCTATCTTCAAAACCTTTTCATGTATAAACATGAAATTTTGGATATTTATTAAACAGATTGTCCTTTGTAATATGCTGTCATTAGAAATGCATTTGCCTTTTACAGAATTTGTGTATTGTTGAAATCAAAACAGCACTTTTTTTTTTACTTCTTAAGTCATTCCGTGCGTGATATCTTGAAAAAGTGTGAATGGATTGTCATGGAATTTGGTAAAGATACTAAACATATCTGCGTGTTTAAAATGAACTACTCCTAGGCCAAAATTATTTCATTAACTATATAAAAAAGCATTTTTGTAAAAAAAAAATAAATAAAAAAATAATATTTTTAATGAATAAAAATAGTCATAACTAAAAATATTACCATTGTAAATACTTAAAAATAGTTCAGTTTAAACACGCATATTTGTTTAGTATCTATACCAAATTTCATGACAATCCATACATTCTTTCTCAAGATATCATGCACGCAATGACTTCTGGGGCAAAAAAGAGAGCTATTTTGATTTCAACAATACACAAATTCTGTAAAAAGGCTAATAAATTTCTAATGTCAGCATATTACAAAGCACAATCTGTTTAATCAATATCCAAAAATTCATGTTTATACATAAAAAGGTTTTGAAGATAGACTAATTCAAACCTTGAAGTTTTTCGTTAATTTTCGAGGCGTTTAAAAGGTACAAGAACCCTTAAAATAAAGAATTAAAAAAGTGGAAATTTAATGTTAATCAATATCTAATTCATTTTCATAAATTTTAACTAAGAAATGCACTAGAAAATATGAAAACGAAATCACTAGGGACAGGAAGAAATTGGCATTTTAGACAGGTTTATGTTTTAGAAAGTATAATTGTATGGTATTTCTTCTATTGGAACCATGAAAAATTTCGGTTAGACACATATTTTCTTTCATAGATTGTAACTGTGTATAATTTTTAATCAGAATTCATTGTCATGGAAGCCAAGCAATTGTTTTGATACGTGGAAAACGTTACATGTAAATGAATTTTGATAAAACGCCTAATTTTTTGACATGCATCGTTAAAGAAAGAATAAGAAAGGCGCTTCATTTAATTATAGGCAAATTTTAGTTATGCAGAAATTAGAAACAGGCCTTTTAATGTGTATTTCTATGAAAAAATTCTAGCTTACATAGATAGATAAAACATTATACCACACTGCATTCACGTAACGCATAATTGAACTGGGTAACCACTGCTTCAAATTTTCGTATATTTATATATACCTATCACACTGATCACAGGATTGTATGGAATGGTTTAAGAAATAAATTTTAAAAAGTGCATTACTATATTATGATCAATTACTTGGTATTATGTGAATAAAAGAAATTAGAATAAAAAGTTGCGTATAAGCCGAGTATCTTCGGATCATTTACTGACAAGACTACCAATATACCAATATTTGTCTTACCTCCTTTTTCCACTGAGACTGATAAACATGCTACTAGTTGATCAAGAGATATAGATATTTGTTGCGCGTATTCACAACCACTTCGTTCAGTAATAAATTTATTTTTAATACTCTATATGTGCTTATACACTGTCAAAACATTTTTTAAATTTTTCTCGTAATTTCTGTTGCATTTTTAGATTTAATTTTTAATTTATGTTTTCAAGGACAAGTTATTTTAAGGAATAATCGAAAAAAAAAAAAATAAGGAAATCATTCTACAAATATGCTTCAAATGACCTACTTATTCCCCTCCAAAACTTAACAATTCAAATCTTTGCAGATAAAAATGGGGATCAAATATATACATATATGTATATGTAACGTTTAATCCAAATCCTACAACCACTGAATATCAAAAATATCGAAGCAGAGCAAAAGCTCACAGCTAGTGTTCAGGTGTCCGGAATTTTTTCCGAATCGCGGAGACCGTGAAGCCAAATATGTTGCATGTTTGCAGTGCAGGACAGAGATTAAAGACAAACACAGATTCTAATAAATTATATTGTCTTTTGCCTCATTGCCAGCAAGGACTTCTTTTTCGGTACAACCTAAAAGATTGGTGGGGATAAAACATGGTGTCTGTCTGTCAGTGTGTGCAGAAGACTTAAGAAGCCACCCAAGTATTGCAAGAGATGATCAAAAGGGGCTTTCTCCATATTAAATTTAGATAGAAAGGGGGAGAAAGAAGGAAACGTAAAATTGAGAAACGGAAGAGAAAAATCTCCCTCTTCGCAACGTTTCATTTTATATAATATATGTATATATATAATTAAGCTATGTAGCTATATTTTTTCTTATTACTTCCAAGTTACTTAATCTATTTCTGAAATTCAATTTATTTGGAGTTAGACATGGAAAAGTAAAAAAAAAAAAAAAAACAAAGTACATTTTAGTACAATATATATAGTCAGTAAATTAGGAACTCTAAGAAAAGTTCTGAATTTTCATTATTCAGAAAAAATTAAATGAAAGCAGCAGAAAAATATTAACGAATTGGAAATGTGATAATGAAAATAAAACTAACATATTTTTTGAAACCGTATTCCCTAAATACTCTATTAATATGTGAATAATTCCACAATGCCAAATCGCATGGGTAAATACTGTAAAATATCGCATCGATACTGATCCATGATATTGGAATATATATTGGAAATACGTTGCTCACACTGATAAATGATATTTGAAAAATATTAGAAAATGTTAGCATGATATTAGAAACAAACATATCGTCAGTATTAGTATATATTTAAACTGAGTTTTAAATGATGTATTGTTAATATAGCTGCAATCCTTAAAATTTTAATGTAAATATTACAATGTAAATATTACAATATAAATATTACAATGTAAATATTACAATGCACGTCAATATTGGTCCAACAGAAATTTCTTTGAGTGGTTGCTGCGTAAGGTTAAATTTTCACTTTAAGGAAATTTTTTTATTTCTTAAAAATATTATCCTAAATTCAAAATCAGAAGCTTTACGTACACATTATTAAACCTGTATTTTTTTTCTTTACTGGAATTTCCGTACTAAAAAATAAATAAAAATCTTGGCATTTACCCGGATGGGGGTTTAAAATATAAATTTTTAATATTACGATCGTTTTCTATTCTGAAGATACGGGCCGAATAAAAAGATGCGTGCAGAAGATTACTGAGGGTTTTTAAATAGGTATCTGAACTTCATCTCTATAGGGAGAAAAAAAATCTAGATATGCATATCGACTACATTCAGATCAAAATGCAGTTCTGACATCACCATAGAAACTTACCAAATCACATAGGGAATATAATTTCACTTGACGAGGGTATTATCTTTTAATGTATCAGCATGTTAAGTCAAGTTGTACATATATGTTGATTACTTCAAATACCAGTAAAATTAAAAGTATAATAATAAAAATAAAGGCTTGCAGAGCACAAATGAATAGAAATAACGAGTGAAAAAAAAACTGAAATAATTATGTGGTAATTTTTCAACAGATTAAATTAAAATCACAAACTTAGTAAAAGCATACCATTATATTTTTCAAAGGTAATGCAATTTATCAATTTCAACTCTCGTCGGGTTGTCAGTTTTAATTTCCGGCTGGGGGTCCAGATTAATTAATGTGGATATTCAGGTTTCCACTTATCTACATTATGCAAAAATTCCTAGATTTTCTTAAAACATAACATAAGAGTATTTTATGAGCCGTAGTTTATTGGCAATGTTTTCTTTGGAGTCATTTTTTTCAGCTTATTTTCTGGATTATGGTTCCAATTTTTTTTGTACTTTTCAATAATATATCTTAAAATGTTTTGTCAAACGTAATGCGTGCGCGTATGTGTGTGTTTATTTTTTGCATTAAAATCTTTTTAGTAATCTATCTTCTTTATGTATATATATTTTAAAAGAACAATAAAAATAAAATCTTGCTGTTAAACTATTTTGTTTATTGCTAATTGTAGTCCTATGAATTTCCTACTAAATTCTGCATCTTTTGTTCTGTATTCTTAGTGTTCTGTGGATCTATACTACATTCCCCCAAAAATATTTGACATACAGTAGAATATCGTTAGAACGAAAGCCACTTTAACGAATTTTTCAGCTAAACGAATATTATTTGGATTGTTAAAAAAATCCTACTATCCTATTTCATTATAAAAATATTAACTTTAACGAATTTTTCAGTATAGCGAATTTAATCAGTGCTCCTCAGAGATTCGTTGTAACGAAATTTTACTGTATATATATTGCAAGTATTTTGATCGTCAAGATTAAATGTGGAAAAATGTACACAAACATAATAAAAGTAAAAGAAAGTTTTTCTCAATCGAAAATGGAAAAAAGTGGTGATATGAAAAAATATATCTTTAAATTTTAGATAAAAAAATATGGGATAGTCGGAAGAACGAAATACTCTTAGACATAAATCGCCTAGGCAAGATTATCGTGCAACCCCGAGTTAATTTATTTTCCAGAGATTCAAAAATATCTTCCATCACGAGTCAAGCAAGTTGCAATATCGTCGTTTTAAACCGTGTAATTGCTATAAAAAGCTTTACTTTTTACGATTATCCTTAAATCCCATTCTAAATTTAAAAAAAAAAAAAACCGTTCTGTTACAAGTGAACTACTACCTTCATTAACAGGTATTCTAGAATATTTTTTTTCTTCATGTGTAATGTATTAATGTGCTGCTACATACTGCTACAAAAATTTTCAATACATAACCTCACAATCCTGTCTGAGAGTGTTAGGTACGTTTAAGTCATAATAGCCTTTCAATAAAAGACACTTATCCCAATAGTTTTTTTTTGTTTTTGTTTTTTTACTCGGAAAGTTACTTTGATATTTTCTTTTTCTTTTGATTTTTTCTTATCTCCACCCCGATTATTATTATTTTTTGTGCAGACTATAGTTCTTTTGTCCTTCTTAAAGCTCAACAAATACCCTTCAAGGAAAAAAAAAACCATGGCAATGGAATATGGAATATGCATTTATATATGCAAACTTACGTACGGACACACATGTCACTACTTGATTTTTAATTATTACTTTTAATTATTTACTTAATTTATTTTGAATTTCTTGCATTACTGGCCGTTACAATGAGCCATGTCTTAGCAACAAACACATTTATATTAAATAAAATGGTTGAAAAGGAATACCATGCTTCTTAAATGGTTTCATTTAAAAATAAGGCTGCGGTTATGATTAAATACTGATTCATATATTAATATATCAATTAATTTAATTATTCATCACTGATTTACGTATTCTTTCATTGAGATGACAATATTTCTGCTACCCTGTTTGTTAACTCTGTACTTCATTTAATATGAAATAACAATTAAATTATTATAAAGTGAAGTAAAAAGCCTTTCTACAAAGGAAAACTACTTTATTTTCCAAAATAAGCTTCATAAATAAAATCGTTTTATGAGTTTTCTGATATTAAGAGAAAATATTTCATATGCATGCGGGCGTTTCGATCACATGCATATAAAACTCAACTACATTTAAAGGAAGGAATAATGTACTTGCCTATTTACTTATTTATTGCTTACGTACCTAGTCACTTAAATTTAATATAAAGGTAAAATCTCTTTAGTTAAACATATACAATAAAGCATGCAAAAATGGGACAGAATGGAAACGTCAAATACTCTTTTTCAGACAGGCGTTTATCCTTACCAGGTAAATCATCTCTTATAATAATATTTTCTCTTGTATAATATTTTCTTTTAAGCTGAGTAATACATACTTTTTAAAATTGAAAGCAGGTTCCATTTTGCCATGTAATGGTTTCATGAAATTTATTAAATTTCCTATTTTTATGTATTTTTTTAAACAGCAATGCATTTAATTGAATAAGTACAAACATATGCCTGAAAAAGAAAATCTAAAAAGGCTTTACAGTTGAATTTAAGCAAAAAAAAAAAAAAAAAATTCGACAGAAAACAAAATCACAAGAAATTTTTTAGAAAATGCTCAAACAAATTCTTTGTCCTACGATTGTGTATGAAAACACATAGCTGTACATACGTGGTCTAAACCTATTTTAAAGTTTATGCGATAAATCTATTCCAGAGAGTTAGCATTTATAGTTAAGTCAATTATACCTTCTGAAGGAAAAAAAGGGCAACATTGACAAATCGAGCAGATTTTCGTGGTCACGTTTCCCCTTATAGGATTTGACGGCAGTCTAACGGATTGCGTACAAAATTACATTATCTTGTCAACTTTATTTTTGAAATTAGAGTTTTACTGCTTTCAAATATTGGGGCCGAAAGGTGTTGTAGAAATATATTGGGACAGGTCAGTATTTAAAAAATTATTTTTTCTTTGAGTTTCAAATTTAATATTATTCAGTTTCTTTGCTATGTGTCGGCATTTAAAAATTAGTCAAATTTAAAAGAAATAGACAAGTTCATTATTAATATTTCAATTAACATGTTAGCATGAAACAAAATAAAATAAAAATGTTTAAATCAACATTAATATTGTATAGCTGGATTATTTTACAGAAATTGACTATGTATTGCTTATATTTGTGTTTCATGTGCCCTTGATGAAGTGAAATGCTATATAAGCTTCCTGATACATCCATCCGGTTTATCTTTTATTTGTTTATGATACGTTTTTTAATGGTTCAGCATTGTTTAGCTGGTTTTTTGTGTCTTTGGTCTTCAGTTGGTTGTTGTATCAAAATGTGGTGGTTTTTTATATGTTTTAATTGGATTAATCTCCCGCAATCAGGGCCCGACTAGCAAGTTTCTGTGCCCAGGGCACTTTAAATTTTTCGTGCCCCCTTAGATTGGTTGATTTACTGATACTATTTTTTTTTTTTTTTTCACGTGTTACACACTTATTCGAAAAGTGTTATCTCAAAAAATTAAGTTTTACGGAAAATTGAAAAACGGTTCTAGGAAGAAAAATAAAATATTTTTCTATTATTTATTGAAATGGGTTTATAACCATATATCGAGATATATTTTTGTCATTTCATAGTATTTATCTCAAATATCACATTTTTTCACAATTATTTTATTTTTTAATGGAAATTTAGATGGAATTATGAAAAATTTCGTGTCCAGGGCATGGACCCCGGGTGCCCGTGCGATAGTCAGAGCCCGCCCGCAATGTGCTAGTGAATTAGTGGTATTGCACTTGATTTTGTGTGACAAGCCATAGGTTCCATTTTTATTTTGTATAATGTCAATGTTATGTATTGAAGCTAAATTTATTAATTTAATTTTAGTAAATGGAAATAGATGATGAATTGTAATTTTATATATATATGCGTATGTGTTTGTTTAATATAGACACTAGACAGGGAACAATGAAAAAATCTGGGCGAGACCTACATCCAGCAGTAGATTGAAAACGGTTGTTGTTGATGATGATGATATTCAATATGTAAATGTTATTAACTTTATTTGATTAGTAATATTTCAATGAAGATTTTTAATTAATTACTATTTACATATATACTTCTACACTAATCCATAATAAAATTAATACACACATATATATTGAATTTAATATAACATTAGTTAACAACATTAAAAATCAAACAATTGGACCTATATTATATTGTATTTTACTTAATATAAATGTATAACCAATAATATTAAATGAGTTTAATTAATAGTATTGAAATAAACCTCTTGAATTCAGGTAATAATTTTGTAAATATTTAAATGTTACATACTCCTAAATTTAAATTAATACTTATATTCAATTTTCAATACAAAATTCTAAGACAAGATTTTCAAAAAAAAAAAAAAAAAAGAATCGTAGCGAATAAAAATTATAAACTTATTACAAATGATTCTCTTTCGAAAATAGGCTAACTAATTTTTACTCAGACATAGAGAGTAATATCTATAAAGTGTCTTCCACCCAGACAAGATATTAAAACATAGACTGAAACTAAGAGAGAGTTTAAATATCCTTTCATTTCCTTTTTAATCTAAATTATAAAGAAAATTGAATAATACCTATTTTGGTAACTCATTGACGAAATCTTCAGTGGGAGATAATGTACATTTTTTTTTTCATTAATTAAACAAAAAGTTTAGAAGTCGTTACTGAGATATTGGGAAAGCCTCACTATCGCAAGGGCAAACGGGGTAACTATCCGTATCCTAATATCTAAAGAGTAACCCCAAAGCTAAAATTTATAATATTATTTTTTTAAATGATCTACACATAATACACAAATAACTACAGGCAAGTTTTTTTTATGGCGACTCCCAATTGGATGTTTGTCCAGGACTCCATGTAGTATTCATCCGGGCCCGGGATTTTGGCGCATATTTTTCTTTAATACATAGGATTAAATAGTAATGAAGACGCGTATATGTATCCGTTGTTTCAAAATCATGATTTAAAATTTTTTGATGAAGTAGACCAGAAATTTCAGCTTCATACTTGCAGAAAAGAAAAAATACAGTACTCTTCTAGTACAATATTCTTCTAGTATACCTACGGTTTATTAGCATCTTTAAGTAAATAAAATCTGTAAAGGGTGAATCCACGTGCTTTTGCTGTCGAAAGACCAAAGAAGAACTTGAAGTTAAAATAACATTACGCCTAACCAATAGATATATAAATAGAAAGTTTAGCAAAGTAAAATTCTAAAATTTGTAAATTTTTAGTAGTTTTGTCAAAAGAACTTTAACCACAAATCAATATATATATATGTATGTATATGTATATATAACCATTAAATAAACATTACCAACCGCCAAGAAAAACTGTGGAATTATGAATAAAATGATATTAACAAATACAGTTCCAGCCAACACAGTTTACATAGATTCCAAAAACATAGAAAAAACAGCAGAAATTGAATAACAGATGTGGAAAGATGAAAATTTGTAGAACTTAGACAGAATCATCGGGACCCAAATGCCTTAAATTCCACAAATAAAATGTGTGGTTTCATCTTCATATTAGCCGTAAATTAGCTAAAGAGTATGAATTTGGGACAAACACACATAAAACCGAGAAATAAACCATTGAACACCAATTAAGTTAAAAATGAAACAAGATATATATATATATATTAAAATATACTATATGACAAACGAAAAAAAGTTAATTATAAAGCATTAAAAAAAAATAATAAGGATCAATAGTTTTATCTTAGTATTACATTAAGAATCTGATTTAAAGCATTGTTCAAACTAAATCAACGAAAAAGTGAAATCGTCAGGAGTTTAAGCATCACAATTTAAGATACTTGTGGAATACTTTTATGATTCGTCTAATAATTTCGACAGGATAGTAACAGAATAAGTTTTGAAATGTGCAAGCGAATCCACTTGAAGCCATTATTCATGTTTTTTTTTTTCTTTTCGTTTCTTTTCATTAAACATCTCATTACCATAATTTTTGACGAATAATCCACATGTTATGGGAGATTTAATTTCATTTAATAAAACGCGACGTTTTGTTATATTCGTGATATTGATTTGATTACATTTATTAAGAAAATTTTCTTTTTCAAAGCTTGTCAGTTTAATTCACGGAAATGTTCGTAATATGTTACTTCACCTTACAATCCAGAGTAGTCAGTTTGGCCTCTTTTTTTATTTAAAAATTCCGAATTCACCCAGAAATTATGATTAATAATTTTATTTAATTCAGACATTTGTTGAGTACATAAAGTAAAGGAAAATTTTCAGAATTTCAGGTATAATTTTAGAATTTCTGAATAAAATGAGGCTAAGCTGGCAACAGTGTTACGGTCCTACTTAAGATTGTATGAACAATATTGAACTGAACAAAAATTCTAAAACATGTGTTTAAAACATTCAGTCGAGCAATGTTTGCGAAAAACTCTCATATATAAAAAAAAAAAAAAGAATTCGAAAGGGAAAAAAAAAAGATATTTCTTTCGAAAAGCATAAACTTTATGTTTTCACAGGGTACTGAATTATGATTAATAATTTTATTTAATTCAGACATTTGTTGGGTACATAAAGTAAAGGAAAATTTTCAGAATTTCAGGTATAATTTTAGAATTTCTGAATAAAATGAGGCTAAGCTGGCAACAGTGTTACGGTCCTACTTACGATTGTATGAACAATATTGAACTGAACAAAAATTCTAAAACATGTGTTTAAAACATTCAGTCGAGCAATGTTTGCGAAAAACTCTCATATAAAAAAAAAGAATTCGAAAGGGAAAAAAAAAAAAAGATATTTCTTTCGAAAAGCATAAACTTTATGTTTTCACAGGGTACTGAATTTTTTTAGCACCTCGAGAAAATTCTTCAAAGTAGCTTTATTTATTTAGTTTTAAATGTACTGAAACATTTGACAATTTAATGACATTTAAAAAGGATATGGAATAATATTTTTAGAAAAAAAAGAAGAATAGATGGAACTGAGTATTATTTCATAAACGTAACAATACTATCATATTATAGATCAGATTAAAATGCTGAGTTGCATCCTTAATTATTTCCAAGTAATAAACTATTATAGCGGCATATTGTTTTGAAGACTATTCCGTGAATATCAGACATTTTGGAAATATATAGCATAAATTGTGAACTCAAAAGTAGTGAAATGCCGGTATAATATTAATATTTTTTATAAAATATGCTAAGACGTCATTAATGGTAATAAATAAATAAGTAAAAATACAAAATATATATTTTCAATAAACAAACTTTTATGTTAACCGGTTTCATATTCTAAACTATTCTTAAGACAATGGTAACAATTCTCCCCATATTTACCTCGTAAATATTCCCACTGTAAATCTAATAAATCTAATATTTATTATTTACAATGTTTGTACTCATTTTTCAGATATTAATTTCAAAAATTAGTAATTAAAAGCATCTCAATAAATGCAAATAGGTTAAATTTTAAGAAAAATGTTGCACAATTTCGTATATTTAATTATTTTCGCATTCTTTTTGCAAAGAAGAAAACGAAAACGTAAGATTAGGTTAGTTTGAATAGTGTGTTTCATACATTTTCGAATCTAGGAATTTCATTTAACGCAATAATAGGTTGAAATGCATAGGTAAAATATATTTAATATTAACATTTAATACTTATTATAGCAATAAATTATTTTTGACGACTTCAAAATATACATGAATTTTTATTAATATTGAATTTTATATCGACATTAAATGTTCATATAGAAAATTAGTTTAGACCTTAAAAGTATTTTTTACATCTCCAGAAACATTCAGAATAGTGGTACAGTGATTCCTTTTTCTAGTTCAAAAAATGTTACTGTTTTTTTTTCAGTAATGTAATGAAAAACACATTTCCACTTCACTGAATGACAAATACAATGCATTAAATGTCACAAAAATTCACGATTTTCTGAACTCTGAAGTTTTGAACATTTAGTTTGATTTGTGTAATGTTGCAGAGCGTTTTTGTAATTAAAATGAGCCCAAAATTGTTTCTTGGAGCATAAATGAAACATAGTAACAAAGAAATATTTGGTGAAATTATCACTAAAAACTATCCTAAAACTTTATGTATTCAAGTTTTATCAATTATTTTAATTTAAAATAAGAATTTCTATATTTAACAGCTATGTACTTTTTTCTAAAGATAGCTTTGGGTGTTTACAGGTGTTAAAAAAAAAAAAAAAAAAAAAAAAAAAAAAAAAAAAAAAAAAAAACCGCTGACATTAAGTGATAGAGACGTATTTTATCATTGGGAAATACTGTAAAAAAAAAAAAAAAAAATCTCTAAAGTTACTAAAATTTTTCTAGGAAACTGGAATTCCTGGAACTTTTTATGTAACGGCGACAACAAAAATTCATGTAACAGATACAGTTTTGACCTGAAAATAACAAAAAAATCTGTAAGGTTACTGTGAATTTATTATGAAACTGTGATGCTTGGAACTTTTTTTGTAACTGCAACCAGGGTTACAGATAATATTTTAGTAAGATTACTGTAATTTTAGTAGATTCTTTTGTAAAGCTACAGATTTCTGTAGCTTTATAAAAATCAGTTTTATAGACTTGCATCTTTTTTTGTACAGTGTATAGAAAAAGTTTTAGTAAGCATACAGATTTCTATAACTTTACCTGTAGAATTACAGATTTTATTTTACAGTGAAGAGCTTCATTTTTCTATCCTGTTACTGTAACATTTTTTTTTTTACGAAATGTTAAAAA
This sequence comes from Maratus speciosus, assembly GCA_963932465.1. NCBI lineage: Eukaryota > Metazoa > Arthropoda > Arachnida > Araneae > Salticidae > Maratus > Maratus speciosus. Next base: position 486,438,943 of record OZ010787.1, read on the forward strand.
AAAATTTAAATACTACAACAAAAAATTTGTATTTATGTAAAAGATTGATAATGCTGAATATTTTCTAAAAATGAACATTTCAGAAAGTTTTGGATCATTAAAATTTAATTTATATATGCATATTTTATATATGCGTACAGTTGACGCGAACAATTAAAAGAGCTTTTAAACCCATTAACATAAATATTGTAATTATGTCATGAATGAAGAAGGATGTACAATTTGCATCTTTTATTTTTCAATTTTTGTTTCACGCATATATGTCTCGAACGGATGGTTTGGTTTTAATACTTTTATTTATTTATTTTGTTGGAAAGGTCTTGATCTGCAAATGGTCATGTTTAAATATGGTTAAGCCTAAAAATGATATGTTTGTCTGTCTGTCTCTTCCATGTCTTTTTTTCCAATTTATGGTTGGTTGGTTGGTTGTATTTATAACGGCCAATTATCTGCACGAGGGATATAGGCCCAGGGGGGAGTGCCCTTCGTGGGGGTCTTTCTAAGGGAACTTAACCCGTATTAACGCTTGGAAATCCAAGGTTCGAAGAAAACCACGAAAACTCCGAACGTTTAGGCCGACGGGCGCGATTGGGTTCGAACCCAGCACCTCCCGTCTACCAGCTTCGAGAGCAGAACCTCCAGCCACTGGTGGGGCTCCAATTTATGGAATTAAACTTTCGTACAAATTGACAAATTTTCAGAAAATTTTAATATGGTATTAAGGAACACAGCAATATTTTACGTTTAAAATAGTCGCCATATCCTGTATAGTTTCTTTTTACAAGTCTCCTCAAAATGTTTAATATATCGTCATCTACTACGTGTCAAAGTAATCAATATTGGAAACAATGAGAATTAAAATGAACGAGAATTAAAATCCTGCATCAGGTCGGGTAACCCGATTTACCTGAACCCGGCCTGACTAGCGATTCGGGTCGAATCCAGTTCTTAATATTTTGTTTCGTTGCGGCTTAAACTAGTTCTAAATATATCGGTTTCGGTTCTTTTTTTTTTTTAATCCGTTTTTCCAAAATAATTGTAAAATATTGTTTAAAATGAAATATATATATATATATATATATGTAAATGGATATATATAGAGATTTATTTTTTAGCACAAAAGATAAAATTGATATTAAAAATATAATTACAGAGTATGTTTTTATAATTGCATTAAAATATAGATTAACGTAATAAAATATGGGTTTCAAGTGCATTGGGTTCTGTTCGAGTTTGAGTTTACTTAAAATAGAAATTTTCGGATTTGGATCGGTTCAGCCCTCCCCGCGGGACTCTAATGTGAACAAGTCGGAAATTGTACTTCAAACGTGGCAAATGAGATGCGTTCGTACTATAACTAGTGTTATAAGTATTCAAATCTTGGTGCAAGAGCTGTCGCACTCTTATGCAAAAAATGCATGAATACAAAATTTATTACGATTATATATTAAATTCAGTAATACGATAATAATATGACTCCATCTTAAATAGGACGTAATCACCATGGCAGTCTAGAATCATTACATATCACGGAGTATTATTAAATGAATTACCTATGATAGGATTTAATAGAATGAAGAAAGATTTTATTAATATCTTTTTAAGTTTTGACTTTCATAAAATTTGAAATGACTCGACAAATTTCGGCAACAATTATATATATTAAATTTCAAGCCATTCGGTTGGGTAGTTTTTGCGCTGTTATATGCGGACAGACGGACGGACAAGACGACGACTAGATTTGCTACGCATTTATATATTTACGAACGCACCTAATAAAAATGCAGTTTTGCTGAGAAATCACACTAAAGTAAGAAACAATTCCCTGAAGTCGGTTTTATTTTTGGTAAAAATTACTTGTTACTTTTATTTATGTGTGCAGAATAACGATTAAACTAATAGCATTTGAAAAATATACAATGAGCGCGGTAAATGTGCAAGGTGTAAAATTTCAAGCCATGGCAGCTCTTTAAACCAAGGAAATATATTTTATGATACATCAAAATTTCAAGAAATCAGATACTTATTTTACTATACACATCGAAAAAATCCCAAAGGAATGAAAATCGCCGTTTCCTACGATTTTGTAAAAGTATTAAGTAGATAGCCCCCTAATTGCAGTGTGTGTATTGATTCTGATAGACTGCGGCCACACGATGCTCTTTCGGTTCACACCTGAGCCAGCCTCTCTGGCCCCCCAAAAGTAAAAAGGGAATGAATTTCTTTTTTTTCTACCGATGTTTTATATATTATCGGATGACACCGGGATTTTTGATTTCTCTTTCTCTTCCTAACATGCGATTATTTTCAAAATGCCTTATATCATGCAAATTCTAAGCGGAAACAGAATTCTTAATTTAACATCTTATTAATCTTAAACAAATTCATTTTGTTGGAAATAGACTTTTAAAAAAATGTATAAAAATTATTGTTTAATCTAATTTCTGGATGATAACAAACCGGCTGAAAATGTGGTTAGAACTTTCATGAATATATATATGTATATATATATATTATGAAAGCTGCTTAACTGGAGTACTTTCACTCTAAATAAAAAGGAGTGAATATTCCCTCTATCGCAGAGTCAAAATATGCCCATTGCCCAACCTCTATAGAGTGACTATTCACTCTGAGCAAAAGTGAAATTTTTGACTATCTGAAACAGTGAATACCCACTCCTGGGAAATGAATAGTCACTGTAAACAGGGGTGAATAATCACTCTTTCGGAGGAGTGACTATTCACTCTTGCTAATGGAGTGCGTTTTTTCACTCCTGGTAGGAGTGAATAGTCACTCTTTCGTAAGAGTGAATGTTCCATTTTTATGCTGTTTTATGGTTATTTTAAAAGAATCACATCTTTCAGAGCATGCAATGAAAATAAATACAAGCGTGGTAAAGATTGGGATAAAATACCCTATTGACAATATTTATTTAATTCGTAGTTTGTACACTGTTAAAAATTTGCAGCATTCTGGCAGGTCATTTGACCGTTTTATCCAAAACGGTTACACAACCGTGAATTTAACACTATTCTGACCATATTATTGGCCTTTTTATGGTCAGAATATAGTTAAATTATGGTTATGAAACTGTTTTTTCAAAAAACGGTCGAATGACCTGCCAGAATGCTGCAAAAATTTTAACAGTGTAGTATTAATCGAACTTTTAAGGAAAAACTCCATTAAAGTTACATATGAATTACATTAGATTACTGACAGAAAAAAACTGAAATATTTTATTACAATCTTATTTCTTGTGTTTGCTTTCATTGCATGCCCTATAAATATATGATAATTTTAAAATGCCCAATTTTAAAATAAAGTTTTGTTTTAAATATAAAATCTTATCTTTTTACCGTAATTTTTAGCAAAGTATCGCTATTTTGGAGCCCAGTTTTTTTATGTATTGTGATTTGTCATTGCTTTATTAAATATGAAGATACAGTCTAGAATTTCATATTCTCCGGAATATGTATATATTTTTTCTTTTAAACATATTTCTTAATTTAATTATGATTTCGAATTTTCTTTCGCTATTGTTGAAAAACGGATATTAATGCAACTCTAATTTATAGAACGACATGATAAGTGATATTTATTTAAATTTTTTATTCCCGTATATATTGTATTTTGTGAATATGAGCTAAATAGATTTGGTATGTGTTATAGGAAAAGACTGATCTGGGAAATAGTGGAAAGAAAATAAATGACTACATATGTACTTTTCTTATTGTTTGAAATACATTTTTAATGCAAAAAGTAGTTATTTATCTCTTTAAAATATACTCAATCTATATTATATAAGTGATACTATAAACTTTTAAAAATATATACTAAAGCGGTTTTATCTATAAACATCAGGCATAAAAAAAAAAAAAAAACACTTTATCTTAATGCTTAAATATCATGTTTTATTTTTTAGTTCCAATAATTACGTTATCAAAAACGTAGAAATGCGTTTAAAATAGAAGTAAATTTAATAACTGATTCAGAAAGTCTATAAATAAATGTTTGATTAAAATCACAAACAGCAAAAAAATGCTTGCATACAATTTTAAAAAATAAATATACCAATTTCAAAAACACTAAAAATAATATTTAGTACATTATAATTGTACCATTAAACAACAACAAACTACAATAGATGAATAAAATGCATTATTAGATTTAACAATTTCTCAAAAATCTTTCGATATGTTCTAAGAAATTCCTATTATTTTATAAATTTCACAAATGTTAAATCTGAAAACATTGGTAGGAAGATTTAGGATTTTAAATAATAATTTAAAATATTATTAGTAATAAAAAAAAATATATATTTCAAAAGTTTCACTGCTGTAATATGTAAAAAGACATTTTCCCACCATAATGCTAATTTATAATCTGAAACCGTTTCGTAATATCATATTTAACTCCAAAATAATAATGATGATGAATACTGTAAGTGTTAGTAATCAGAAGACAGTGAGAAACCGAAAAAAAATCCAAATCACTGTCTCAACACATTTTCAATCTCAAGTAACTGCAAATTAATGATTACATTTTACTATGAATGTAGGCATGATTCAGTCTCTGCCTTAGCTTTTTTTTTCCCTCGAGCGATGACAGATTAAGATATTTTACATCTCAGTATCGAATAGGAATATGTTGCTTCTGAAAACAAAGCCAGATCAGTCTTTTTCTATATAACTTAAAACTATTTAACTCATGATCGTAATATGCAAAACAGGAATAACAGATTAAAATTAAATAAGACTTACCTTTTACGTTCCATATAAATAATCACTTTAATAATATCCGTGTTTTAACCTAAAATGGCGGACGTCTTTCTCTTGCCATAAAAAAGCCGTTTTAGACGCTGCTCTGATTGGCTGATGTGTATCACCAATACTACGATACTCACTCCTTCTTAGAGTGACTATTCACTCTATGAAGGAGTTACTATTCACGCGCGTTTTAGTACCAAATGAGCGTAATTTACAAGGTTACATTATGAAATGGAGGTTTTAAAAATTAAGAAGTGACACATTTTGGTGCTTTTCATTATTTTACTCCATATATATTGGTTCAAAGTTGATCGGAAAATTTTTAAAGTGTATAATGCCCGTCTTTCACTCTCGTCAGCGGAGTGAGATATTTCTCTCTCGACAACGGGGTGACATATTTCACTCTAGACAATTGAGTGAAATATTTCATTCCTTTCTAGGGACTGGCAAATTCCATTCTTTAAGGAGTGTTTTTTTATAAAATTCACTCGAAATTAGTGAACTTTTCACTCCTCCCAATATTAGAGTGTTCTTTTACTCACTTAGCATGAACATCCATTTACTGAACAACTAATATTCATTACTGAAAGCTTTTCTTATAGTGAAACATATATTTTGATTCAAAATCATAAAAAATAAAAATAACATTTTGGAGCCTTCATATGCAGATTTCAAGTAACTATAATGTATTTTTAAGTAGATTTCATAAGAAATACTACATATTGCAATCGTTACCATGGTGCGAAGTTTGAAAAATTCCTCCATAACTTTTCATTATATGATCCCAGGAATCCAAAACCACCCCGCACTTAAAAAGTTATATATATGTTATGTATTTTACATATATGTTACATATGAGTTATGCATGTATGTATTAAATTTTGTCCGCACGATAAAAGTCGCAATTATGCACGGATCGTCTTCAAACTCACCAAAAAACACTGAGATGGCTAATATATCGGCGGGGATTGCAAATGGACAAAATCGGCCCAAGGGAGTGGATATAGGGAGGGGTTTTGTGAAAACAGAAATAAACCATAACTTTTTAATTATAATGCATATCAAATCAGTTTAAAGTTATTACTACTTCTAGAAAAGGGCCAAAAATTTATGTAAGACAGATATTTGATAAAATTAAAAATGGGCTAAGGGGCGAAAAAAAATAGTGTTTTAGGGAGAAAAAAAATTAAGAACTTCGTCAGTTCTCAAGATATCAAATTCAATTAAATTTATTATAAATCTTTTTAATATTATCTACAACTTTAATATTGATAAGTTTTTGATAGGACGAAATCTTACAGCGAATACAAATTAAGAATACATAGCAGTTGAAGAAAAAGTTATCGTATTAACATGATTCTGATAAATCCAGCTCTTACAGAAAAAAAGAAATTAAAATCTCGTCAAAAGCGGCCAGATAAAATTGTTAAACTGAGTTTATCTCTAATCTTCATTTAGTTCTTGTTGGTGAAATTAATACTTAACTTCGAAATTTATCTGCGCTTGTAGGCCGAGCCGACAGGGATTTTTTAGTTCCTTCTAAAACATGCAAGTCAATAAAACGATTCTTTTTGGACTGTAGCTGAAAACTTTTCAACTAAGGTTATACAGAACACACCAAATTACTTTTTCTGTTTAAGAACACTATAATAACGAGTATACTGAACATAAGCATATAATAAGGTTAAACAAGTAATTAACGAGAAGATATCTGGACATATTACATTATATAAATTTGTTTCAATATAAAAGTGAAATATAAAAATATGTAGTGAAGTATATATAGTGAAGTATAAAATCAGAAAACAGTCATCAATAATAAAATAAGTCTTTCGTTTATTTTAATAGGGATAAAAGAGGAATGATTCGAATATTTGGAATTTTAATTGAAGTATTTGAAATAGTTAGTTCTGCACGGTTGAATACAAATTCATAGCTACTTTTGGATTAGCCTTACTAAATAAACCTTTTAAAATTGATTAACATAGAAATCTCTCAGCTGAAAGCCTTGAACCTTATTAATTTTTTTTATATACTTGTTAGCGATTCCATTATTATCTTTTCAGATACATATATAATATATGTAAAAAAGTAGCTACACAGCAAATGTTTTTCCTATCTATCGGGATATAAAAAAAAAGAAAAAAATTGCAAAGAAAGCATACAAGGTGATCTTTAATTACATCATGAACGAAATAAAATGGCGGTTAGTACACGAGAAAAAAAAAACAATCCCATACTTGTAAATTTCCCATTAAACTTTGAAAATTTTATCCAGAAAATAAAAAAGTTTTCAACAAGAAATTTTTATTTAAGAAAATATTTCTTGTATTTACATGGCATGTATTAGGTTTAATTTATAAAGGAAAATTTCTGGTTCAAAACATATTTGAATGAGCTAAATTAAAACAGTTTTGCGGGAGGTTGGACATTACAGAATTTTGGTCAAAAAACATTATAATTCTCATAAAATCCTAAGGAAAAAAAATTCATATATATATATGAGTGTGTGTGTGTAAAAAGTAACTACACAGCAAACGTTTTTCCTATCTATCGGAATATAACAAAAAGAAAAAAATGCAATGAAAGCATATAAGGTGGCCTTTAATTGCATCAGAAACGAAATAAAATGGCTGATAGTACACGAGAAAAAAAAAAAATCCTACACTTGCCAACAAACCCATGAAACTGTGAGAATTTTATCCAGTAAAATAAAAATGTTTTCAAATGGAAATTTTTATTTAAGAAAATATTTCTTGTATTTACACCGTACGTATTTGGATTAATTTATGAAGTAAAATTTCTGATTCAAAACATGTTTCAATGAGCTAAATTAAAACAGTTTTGCGGGAGGTTGGAAATGGACAGTATATAATTTTGGCCAAGGAACATTATAACCTTCATAAAATTCAAAGAAAAAATTAATAAATACTGTTCAATGTAAACTGTTTTCATTATCTAACATATTTTAATTAAAAGTTATGAAACCATTGAAACATTGCTCAATAAATACATATTTAAGTTTAAAACTAAAACAGTAAAAAAAAAAAAAATAAAAAACATTAATTGCATTTTATTATTTATACTTGTTCTCTATTAAATTGAAGTTTAAAAGAACTTATTTAAGTAACTCTAAATTGGCAATAAGAAGTAAGTCAAATTTTGCTGCGTGTAATTTTAGATTTTGTAAATCAGGTGAAAGAAAATAATGCATTTTTTAAATTGTGAAATATTTTTAGAAAAACTAAAGTTCACAAAATGAAGGATAATTTCCACATTTTACAGATCTTTACTCTTAGCATTTTTTTACCTGCTTTAATTTTAGGTAGCAGAAAGCCCAATATTAGACGTTTTAGAAAGGCAACAGAAAAAAAAGTCCTATACCTGTAATCTAGTTCATTGCTTAACAGGGAAAATAAGCAGAAGGGGTTTTCGACGACGAGAAAAAAAAAATCTCGACAACAAACGAGCAGTTTCGGGTGTTTTCTTGAACGATGATACACGGGTATAAAAACTCAGTCAAAGGAAAAAAAAGTGAGTTTTCTGAAGCGATAATGTCGACTTCTCTACTAAAGGCAAGGACGATAACTAGCTTAACAAGAAAAAAAAATATGGAAAAAAGTACTAAAAGTGGTAAATGTGACGTCATTAAGCATTCATAAGTGGCCAATAGGTCTGTAAAGAAGCATGATCAAATAAATTTAGGAAGGCTGAGAAATGTTGAAAGATAAGCATTAAGTCTGACGGATGATTAATCCTGCAGTGCAGATCTAAAAAGATTGAAAAAAAGTTTAAAAAAATGTGAAAAAAAAGGAAAATTTAACATGGTTTAGGAAATTATTAACCACACCAAGTTTTTAAATAAACTTTCTGCACTAAAGAAGAGAATTTTACTAAGAAAGAGTTTTCCATAACAATCGCGTGTTCTTTGGCAGATAAAAAACGACAAATTGTCATACTGTTTAAAGAAAACTTTTAGAACTAAAGCGGAAATTTATGTCAAAACAATAAACGATTTGTTTTGAATAGTTATCTTAACAGATAGATTGAATGAAATACTTATGAAATTATATATTAAATTGAAATTATATATTACTATGTACCAAACATTATTTGTTTTATTACATGTAAAATTATAATTTAATATGAAAATTGCTTGGAATCTCGGTTTTCTCAGGTTGGTGATGTGCACGTACAGTCGTGAAAAAAAAGTAAACACCCACTACTAACTCTGCAATAAATTATTTTAGAAGAAATTTACTGGTATCAAGCGAGTGAAATAAAGTCTACTTTTAAAAGATGTATATAAAATTTGCTTAGGGGGCCATCTACATATCAAAACGAACCCAAACTTTTTTTTTCATTAGCAATACCCAAGTTTGACATCAAAAATAAATTCTACACCCTTCAATTAGCCTAAAAGCAAATTTTCATCAAATTCGTACGATTACTGTGAGAGAAATTAATTATTTTAAAATGAGCCTATTATAGGGGCTGTATCCAAATTGAAGTTTGCTACTCGATTGTTGAAATGTTACAAAATGACTATGTAACTTCTATTAATGTATTATTTCTCGCCAATATGACCATTTCACTCGCTTAATATGTTTTGACTATTACCAGCTCAAATGCTTCAATAAAATGAGTAAAATGTATTTTTTTCAAATTATGCTTCTCTACACATCATTTTGACATTTTAAAATCATAATTTGAAAACTACTTGGGAGAAAAATTTTAAATTGAAAATTCGCATAAATCAGGACCGAATAAATATAAATCTATTAAAAAAGTTGTAGGTTGCAATTCATATTTTTTTCGAATATTAATTTTATAATTCATAATTCATATTATAATTTTTTTTTAAAATTACAAACTCAATGTCAAAATGTATTTATTTTTGGGTTTTGTAGTATTATAACCACACGAAAAAATTATCGCATTAGGATTATAATTTCTGGAGATATTAATAAAAATATGAATGTGTAATTTAACATTAGACGCTATAAATCTTGATTGTTTTTAATTCAAAAACTTAAAATCCAAATTACTTGAAAATTTGTTTCTAGGCGTTGTTTGAATCGAATATTTAAAATATATTTTGAAAATTGGGGGTTGGCATTGAAAAAAAAATAAAAGTTTGGTCTTGTATTGATTTGTAGATGCCCCCCCCCAAGCAAATTTTATATACCTCATTTAAAAGTAGACTTTATTTCCAATCGTTTGGTACCAGTAACTTTCTTTTGTTACAATTAGTTGCAGAGTTAGTAGAGGGAGTTTGCTTTTTTTTTTCACTTCTGTACAAAACATTATCCGTTGAGAAAATTATGGTTGGTTGGTTGGTTGATTTTTTGACGGCCGATTATCTACGCTAGGGATATAGGCCCGAGAGGGAGTGCCCTTCGTGGGGGTCTTTCTAAGGGAACCTAACCCGTATTTACGCATGGGAATCCATGGTTCGAAGAAAACCACGAAAACTCCGAACGATTAGGCCGACGGGCGCGATTGGGTTAGAAAATTATGGAATGATACTAACTTCAACGTCAGGTTAGTATGATATTACAATTAAATTCTCAATAATTATATGAAAGATAAAGAAAGAAAAGTGCACCATAATACTTGAAGTTTTATTAATTAGTTAACAATTGCTATGTATTATTGTTATCTATTATTATTAATATTATCATCATTATCATCATTATTATTATTGACCGAATTATGACAAAAATTATCCATTAAAAAATATGTACTTTAATAAGTACAACTTCGGCATATTATTTTCTACATATATATGTTTTTCAATAAATGTATATTCATATTTTTTGCCACAGTATGAATTTACATAATTACTGCACACTTTCCAGTACTTTTAAGATTGATATTATAGTCGCTTTCCAAGTCACAAACGTAATCAGTTGTAATGAGCCAAAGATATGAAAAATAATTTAATTTCCAAAGGAAGGGCAATTTATATTAAGTTTAAAAAATCAAAATAAATATATATCTATATTAAAATTAAATTTATGGTATAAAAAAAAATTCTGTCTTGTGACAGTACGAATTAACTCGGGATAATTAATTTCTTTCACAAATCATGTGTACCAGAGTTAATAAGGAATAATAAGGTAAGCGCTTAAAATATTCTTTGAAATTCAACAGTATAGAAAATATACTTGAAATAAGTTGTAGCAATTAACCAACACTTAAAAATATAGATATCTGTACAAAGATTAAAATTCCTGCCATTACGAACTTTTTGTGTGAATAATTCGAAATCGAATAAGTATTTAAAAATTAATAAATCTTCTTCAAAACGATTTTTCAATCACCGTCTTAATAGAAACAATAAGAAACTTAGATTCATAAAAGACATGAGACTCATGAAGTGCATTTGTTTTAAATGGCAGCCTAATGTTACTGTAAGCAGGTTTCGTAAATGTTTTTATGAAACGGAGAAACAGAATAAAAAAGGCTAGATCAGCAGGAAAATCTTTTTGAAAAGAATAGAAAGTGAGAAAACTGTGTTTTCAAACATGTTCTAGGAGTTGTTGATAGAGCAGACAATTTTGAAAGAAGAGATATTTTATTAGAATTTTATTTCAGTTTCGTGGATTTTTTCGACGCTCAAAGAAAATGCACGTTGAACGTCATTTTTAAACATATAACTGTAAGCACAAGCATTATGTGATGAAAGATCGGATATTCATAGAATATTTGAATATGCTTTTTTTAGAAGTTTAACACATTTTCAAATCGGTCACCTTATGAACGTATTTTGTATGTCTTTATACGCGCTGTTTGTCTCTTAAAAATTCACCTAAATAATTAAACTTTTTCCACATTTAACACTATCTAAAATAGTTGAAAAACATTGTCACTTGTTTTTCTCTTTCTTGTCAGTTTTATTTGTCTTTCTGCTCATCTTTTTAACCCCCAATCCCGCACAAAAGATACTGAATGTTTAAAAGTCCTTATATATATATATTTTCTAGGATGGTACAAGTATAAACTCCGTTGATAACAAACCGTAATTAATATTATTTTTCATATAGCTCGAACTATAAAATATAATTACATTATTCCCTTTGTTACTTTTAAATGATCTTTAACATATCTTTTTTTTCTTACTTTACCAAAAGTTGCTAAAAATATAAAGTTTTTGAGCGTTTTAAGATTTTTTAACCTTGGTTTTATTATTTGTATTATTGTCTTTGTTTTTATTTAAAAAAAATTATTCTGTGTGCACAAGATAATTTAAAAATAAATGTTTAAATGGAATTTTCTTTTTTATTTTATTTTTTAATTTTCTAACTAGTAAAGCCAAATTGAAATCATACTATATAACTGCTTATTTATGCACTTAGACCGACAGCACTGATTTTAGAAAACTTCCTCACAAAATACACAGTATTAAAATTATGCATTGTATTGATTTGGAACGCATTTCTGAAACTAAAATTTTCGCCATTCTTTATTAGAGTTGAGACGGGCTCGGCCCCAAAACGGACTAGGGATCGTCTATTTTTACACGAAAATTCTGTCTCGGTCACAAAGTGAAAATTTTATTTATTCACAATTTGAAAAAAGAAAAAGCAACGAAAGATGCTATTTGAGAAATAACAATGTAGTCTAAGTTTCTCAAGGTGTTTTACAATCTGTAGAATATCATTTTTTAAACTTTAACCTTTATCTACTGAAAGTACTTATAAGTACCATTAAAATAACTTGTTATGAAATTCATTTAACACATCGATCAGTAGTAATACAGTTTAGAATGAGTTTTAGATGCATTACTTTATCTTGTTTCAAAAGCATTATTGGTTACACGAAACAAAATTAGTTTTAAAAGGATGATTTGGTTTGCTTTTGTATCTTTTCAGGTTTCTTTACGTTTGGAGGGGGGGGGGGGGATTTTTCAATTCGGAAATATTTCTATTGTAAGAACATTATATTTGTACATTTCCTAATTCTACAAAACACTAAGAAAAATATTTAAAATAAAAGATTTGAGAGAGGTTATAAATAATTCACAAAGTTATATATTCAAATTTAATTAATTCTTTTAAATCCTTCAGTCCGTCTAAAATCCTTTTAAAATACTTCTAAAATTTATTAAATGATTATGTAACTCTTCTAATGTAGTTTAAACAATTCACGAAAAATGCTTTAGAAGATAAAATTTTCATGAATTTATAATTCGGTACATAAAAGGTTAAATGGGGAAGTACAAACATTATGTGATGAAAGATCGGATATTTATAGAATATTTGAATATGCATTTTTTAGAAGTTTAACACATTTTCAAATCAGTCACGTTTTCAACTTATTTTGTATGGGTTTGTTTGTCTTTTAAAAATACACTTAAGTAATAAAAATTTCTTTCACATTGAACAACTGTCTAGAACAGTTGAAAAATATTTATTCACTTATTTTTTCTCTTTTTTTAAAGTTTTATTTGTCTTTCTTCCCGTTCTTTTAACCCTCAATCCTGCACAAAATGTACTGAATGTTTAAACATCATTACATATTTTTAGGATAGTACAAGAATAAACTCTGTTGATAATAAGCAGCAATTAATATACTTTTTCTGTAACTCGAATTATTAAATTTATTTAAATTATTACTTTTTGTTATTTTTTTAAATACAGTATGACAATATTTTTCAAAATACACTATTATTATCTCAAATACACTAATATATTTCCAGTTCATGTTACATAATCTTATAGAAATAGTGTAGAAAATTTCACGCCCACACACTTTTTTCAGCAAAATTTCAATAGGAAAGTAAAATTCTCTAACATACATTGATTTCTACATAAAAAAAACAATTTGACTTTATCAAAGTTAATTAACTTTTAAAAACAACTCAGAAAAAAGGCTAACTTAAGAAAAACGTGAAAATTATTCTCATAAACTCAATGTACTACAAGAGAAGCTTAATGTATGATTTTTTCCTTATTGTTGCAAGCTGAGAGCCTATCAAAACGAACGCAATGCAATAATTTGCATCACTAAAGTTACAGTACATTATATTAAAAAATAACTAACATCTTTAAAAAGTAAAAAAAAAAAAAAAAAAAAAAAAAAAAACATATAGTATAAGCGCTTGTTTGTTTCCATTTGACAGACAAGCCCATAATAAAATATACAAAAAAAAATTTACACAAATGTATATAATTTATAAAATAAAATGATAACTTACTTTCCACAGAAATTATTTTTGTATTTTTGAAATATTTATTTTTGCTTACTTGAAATTGAACACAATAGAACATTTTTGATAGTTTTAAGGTTTACTAAACTTTGTTTTTTATTTTTTATAATTACTGCTGTTACATTTATTTTATTTATTTATTTATTTTAGGTACTCAAGATAATTTAAAGATAAATTTGAAAATGGCATTAAAAAAAAAAAAAAAAAAAAAACCCTGCCGGCTCGGCCTACAGGCGCAGGTAGATTTCGATGTTAAGTGCTAATTTCACCAACAAAAACTAAATCATGATTAGAGTTAAACCCACTTTAACAATTTTATTTGGCCGCTTTTGACGAGTTTTTATTTCATTTTTATATAAGAGATGGTTTCATCAGAATCATGTTAAGGCGGTATTCAAAAAAATTATTTTCCGTGCTCAACAACTCGAAATTTTTTTGAACATTTTCCGATAAATTTTTAAAAGAAAAAATATGAAACTTGCTGACATGATTTTTGAAGAGATTTATAAGCGACCTGTGTTTTTATTTTTTGTTCAATTAATTAAAACTTGATTTATAAACAATTATTTTCTCAGTAGTACAATATTTTTCATTTCCAACACAATCGCTTAGGGAAATTCAGTTCAAAATGCCCAGTTCGACATCATTTTTTGAAATATATTCTGCCTCTATCAAAAAGTCGACCATTACGGTACATTATACAATTTCTAAATGAGAGAATTTATCAATTGGATGCGTTTGAGAGCAAAAATGAATTTAAGACTGAGTCAGAAAATAAGCAGTTTGGAATTTAATACACCCTTAATACAAGCATAGAATAAACTTTGTGCGAATTGTAATAAAAAGCTAAAATCTTAAACAACGATTTTTACGCACAAATAACGTACAGAACGATAAAAATACTCATACGATCGTTTCGGGAATTTCAAAATCCCCTTCCTCGGTGGAAAAAAAAAATAGTGGGTTCGAAGAACACCTCGGCTATAGCCCCGAGAACTGGCTTATGGAATGATTGAAAAGAGACTTCTGACGGTTTACCGAGGAGCCTGGGGTCACTGCCCCACATCCCCGACAGTTACGCTATGGAAGACTAACAGGAACTGAATCTTGGCAGTACTGGGAAAAAAGGCTTAAAAAAAGGGGGGGGGAAACAAACAAGTAATTCCTGAGCTCAAAATGAAAAATAAAAACTAAATTTAATTTTTAAAAAAATACTAAAATTTAAAATTTAAAATACTGAAGGTAAATAAATGATTGAAAAAGGCCGAAGCAAGAGTTTATATATCCCAAAGAAATGACGTAATTGAACAGAAACCAACTGGAAAAGAGTCACTGCGCAGGATCTCTCCACACTGGTGAAAGAAAGGGGGTGCTGGTCATATCATGTACTAAGGTGGAAGTATGTTTATGAATATAGTGATCTTCGTAAAAGTCTAGATCAAAAATTGAGTTACATTTTTGAATAATTTTTGCCTCTAGATAATTGAACTTGTGGTTGGAATTCCAACAAAGTTTCGCTATTGTAGATTTCTCAATCTCCTGCTTTCTAACATAATTCTGGTATTCTTTCAGCCTAATTCTAAGTGCACGTTTCGTCTGCCCAATGTAAAAGAGGCCGCACTCACAAAAAATTCTGTAAATGCCCCAGGTATTACGATCGTCAGTAGGATCTTTAAGATTGGAGAAAGAAATTTTACTGGTTGGAGAGAAAACAACTTTAAAACTAAACCTATTGAAAATACGAGAAATTTGTGTACTGATTTTAGGAAAATAAGGTAAGACAACAACATTTTTAAAATCTTTATTTGCTGGAACAGAATCGGTGATTATCTGAGGCTTAGATAAAATGCGATTAATGATATTCAAACTAAATCCACGATCGATGTCAACTGCTTTTATATAGTTAATTTCACTATTAAATAAATCAGAATTTGAACACATTTTACGTGCACGGAAAATAAGAGTATTGAAAGCTGCAAGATGTGGGGGATGTGGGGGATGACTGGACTTATAATGAAGGGGTAAACTTACAGCAAATGGTTTACGGTAAACTGTTGTCAAAAACTCACAATCGTTACGAATTACCAGGACATCCAGAAAAGCTAGTCGTTATTGAGTGTCAATTTCAAAAGTAAACTGTATACTTGGATCAATTGAATTAAATAAATCAAGAACAGCGTTAATATTATGTTTAGACAAATCAAGCAAAGCAAAGGAATCATCTACGTAACGTGTATAAAATGGAAATTGTATTAATTCAAATAATTTAACCTCAAAATAATGCATGTAAATGTCACTCAAAACAGGGCTTAAAGGGTCAGATAAATTAACCACAGTTTGGCTGTTTACTATAGGTAAATTTTCACGGATCCCGGGAGTAAAAAGTTCAGATAATTTTGCAAATTTCTTTTCCAGACTTATTTTATGATAATGAACAGACGAGCATGCTCTGTTCCAAGAAAGTTTATCAAAAGATGAAAAATCATGATGAGAATCAGCTGTAGAAAGATGTAGTCGCTACAATTCCTTTTCAATATTGGCTAAAGGTGTGCGAGTATCCTGAATAAGTGCTCTTAAAAGAGATAAACGAGAATTAAATAAAGCCCTACTGATTCTTTTTGACTGAAATAAATTACTAGTAACTGAAATAAACCCTGGAATAATTCTGCGACGTCTGCAATTTACTAAAAACCATGAATGATTAAGGAATTTTAAACGTTTAAAACGGAGATTCATAAAACGATTGGCCAAATACATGATAAATCCTAAAAAAATAACTAAATGAATAGCTAAAACCCCAACACCCCCAAAATACCAATAAAAAGATTAAAAGGCCCGTTGAAGCCAGAATATAAGCATAGAATAAACTTTGTGCGAATTGTAATAAAAAGCTAAAATCTTAAACAACGATTTTTACGCACAAATAACGTACAGAACGATAAAAATACTCATACGATCGTTTCGGGAATTCCAGATCCCCTTCCTCAGTGAAGAAAAAAAAAGAGAATTAAAGTGGGTTAGAAGACCCTTTAAGCCCTGTTTTGAGTGATATTTACATGCATTATTTTGAGGTTAAATTATTTGAATTAATACGATCACCATTTTATACACGTTACGTAGATGATTCCTTTGCTTTGCTTGATTTTTCTAAACATAATATTAACGCTGTTCTTGATTTATTTAATTCAATTGATCCATGTATACAGTTTACTTTTGAAATTGAAACACAACAACGTCTAGCTTTTCTGGATATCCTAATAATTCGTAACGATTTTGAGTTTTTGACAACAGTTTACCGTAAACCTTTTGCTGTAAGTTTACCACTTCATTATAAGTCCAGTCATCCCCCACATCCCCCACATCTTGCAGCTTTCAATACTCTTATTTTCCCTGCATGTAAAATTTGTTCAAATTCTGATTTATTTAATAGTGAAATTAACTATATAAAAGCAGTTGCCATCGATCGTGGATTTAGTTTGAATATCATTAATCGCATTTTATCTAAGCCTCAGATAATCACCGATTCTCTTCCAGCAAATAAAGATTTTAAAAATGTTGTTGTCTTACCTTATTTTCCTAAAATCAGTACACAAATTTCTCGTATTCTCAATAGGTTTAGTTTTAATGTTGTTTTCTCTCCAACCAATAAAATTTCTTTCTCCAATCTTAAAGATCCTATTACGATCATAATACCTGGGGTATTTACAGAATTTTTTGTGAGTGCGGCCTCTCTTACACTGGGCAGACGGCACGTGCACTTAGAATTAGGCTGAAAGAACACCAGAATTATGTTAGAAAGCAGGAGATTGAGAAATCTACAATAGCGAAACATTGTTGGAATTCCAACCACAAGTTCAATTAACCAGAGGCAAAAATTATTCAAAAATGTAACAAAATTTTTGATCTTGACTTTTACGAAGATCACTATATTCATAAATATACCTCCACCTTAGTAAATGATATGACCAGCACCCCCTTTCTTTTACCAGTGTGGAGAGATCCTGAGCAGTGGCTCTTTTCCAGTTGGTTTCTGTTCAATTACGTCATTTCTTTGGGATATATAAACTCTTGCTTCGGCCCTTTTCAATCATTCCATAAGCTAGTTCTCGGGGCTATAGCCGAGGGGTTCTTCGAAACCCCTTTGATTCTCTTTTTTTCTTTTCTTTCTTTTTTTTTATCACTAAGGAAGGGGATTCTGAATTCCCGAAACGATCGTATGAGTATTTTTATCGTTCTGTACGCTATTTGTGCGTAAAAAACGTTGTTTAAGATTTTAGCTTTTTATTACGCCCTTAATACGATGATTTTTTTCTTCAACCGCTATGTATTTTTAATTTGTTTTTGTTGTAAGAATTGGTCCTACCAAAAACTTGTCAGTATAAATTTTGTAGATAATATTAAGAAGATATATGATAAATCCATGGGGATTTTATATCTTATGAATTGACGAAGTTGTGGATTTTTTTCTTCTTCACCCCCTCTCCCTTTTTTCTTGTTTTCGTTTTTAATTTTACGAATTGGTCCTATCAAAAACTTGTCAGTATAAAAGTTGTAGATAATATCAAGGAGATTTATAATACAATTAATTGAATTTGATATCTTCAGAACTGAAAAAGTTATGAATTTTTTTCTCCCAAAAACCCTATTTTTTGCATCCCTTGAGACCATTTTTAATTTTATCAAAAATCTGTGATACATAACTTTTTGGCCCTATTTTTAGAAGTAATAAAAACTTTAAACTGATTTGATATGTACAAAAATTAAGAAGTTATGGGTTTTTTTCGGTTTTGCCCATTAACGAACTTGACCGAGATTTTATGCATCAGCTTGGAAGAGATTTGTGCAGAATTACGGAAGTTATCGTGTCCATAAGAAAGTGATTATATATAATATATTTCTTTTGCTAAAAGTTTTGCGACGTTTGCAAACTATTTTTTAAATAAATAAATAAATAAATATATATATATATATATATATATATATATATATATATATATATATATATACAGATAGATAGATAGATAGATAAATTTTTTTACTGAGGGTGGTTTTGGGTTCTAGGGGTCATGATCGGCGTAGATCTGCAAAAAATTTTCAGAAATTCGGACATAAGGGAGAATGAAATAGGTAGTGTTTCAAACGAAATCTACCTAAAAAATAACTAGCAAAGCCAAATTGCAATCATATTCTGTTTATGTATACGCTCCCTGCGATCGACAGCAATGATTGTAGAAAAAAGTTTCGCGAAATACACTATCTTAAATTCAAGTATCGTGCATTTTGAACGCATTTCTGAAACTAAATTTGTTACCCATTATTAGAGATGAGACAGTCTCGGTCTCAAAACAGACTAGGAATCGATATTTACACCAGTCTTCAGGCTCGGGCTCAATGTGGAAGTTTTAATTATTCACAAATTGAAAAAAGAAACGAAAAATAAAATTAGGGAAATAAGAGTGTAGTCTAAGTTTCTTAATGTCTTTTACAATCCTTTAAAAATCGCTTTTAAAGGAAATTTCATTGCTATTGAAGGCATATCAAGAGAAATAGTCTATCTAATTATGAAGTCCTAGTCCTAGTTACATAAAGCATTGAATATTCCTTGTGTATTCACTCTTTCTGTTTGAAATCCTTTTTAGGTGCTTTCGTAATTAAATAAAAACGTAATCACCTATAGTCGTTGTCTGGTCCGTCCGTCTGTCTGTCTGTCCGTCTGTCCGCATACAACAGAGCAAAAACTACCCTACCGAATGGTTTGAAATTTTATGTATATAACCATTGCAGAATTTTTTCGAGTCATTTCAAATTTTAGGAAAATTAAATCAAAACTTAAAAAGATAGTAATCAAATTTTTCTTCGTTCTATTAAATCCTATTATACGTAATTAATTCAATGATATCCCCTGATAGGCAATGATTCTAAGTTACCATGGTGATTACGTCATATTTAAGATTGAGTCATATTATTTCAGTATTACTGAATTTAATATATATAATCGTAATAAATTTTGTAGTCATAAATTTTTGCGCAAGAGTGCAGCAGCAATTGCACCAAAATCTGAATATTTATAAAACTAGTTATAGTACGAACGCACCTCATTTGCCACATCACGTTTGACGTACAATTTCCAACTTGCTCAGAATTACTGGGAATTACTCGGGCCTTCCTCGAATAGTTGCACAGTGATATTTTAAAAGAATAAGAATTGTGCCTTTTGTAGATTTCCGACAATGCTTGCTCTGACATTTGCTATTTAAACAGGTTTTGGGGGACATGAAAGTCATAAAATGCCGTATTGAGAGAACATATTGGATAAATAGTTATTTTTACTGCATACTTTTGTATTGGACTCGGGCTCTAACGATATAAAAATTTTCAGGTTCGGGCTCTAAAAAAAGAGCCCAAGCTCATCTGTATCGTAATCGCCATCCAGCATACAACAAATTAATTAGATGAGCACCAACAACTTCTTGTTTGTAATGATATGACAGATGCATTCATAAAAGATGATAGATTAAATTAATCGTAGAATTGTTATTTTTACTTTCTTTTATTTGCTATCATTGAACAATAGGATAACTCTTGAAGTTATCTCAAAAGACTATTTGACGGAAATTTTTATCACAGCAATCAGTATGATTGAGTTAAATTCAATAAAGTGGAAAATTTTACTTTAGGATTTATTTTGCATCGCTATATACAGGGTGATTCATAACGATCGAAACAATATTCTCAGCTATTTCCTTAAATATTGCCTCTAGCCACATACTTCCAGTAGCAAATTTTCATGAAAAAGGTTCAAATTTGATGAGATAAGTTGCAACTCCATGAGGGGGGGGGGGGGGGAGGTATTTGAGAAAATACAAAATATTCCTTATCCATTCCAGAATTATACACAAGAAATTCCATCTTCATATCTGCAAATCTCACAGAGATAATGGCTCGTTTAAATAATTCGTCAGATTTTAAGGGATTAGACAAAAATTGAAATGCGTGTAATTCAAGAAACAATATTACTTTAAGAGTTCCAGATCTGTATAAAATTTATTAATTGAGTTAGAATTTTCATTTTTTTTCTTTTTTGTGATGGTTAACTTTATAATTTGCAAATAAAATCACATCCTAAAATTTCTGATAAAGTTAAAAAAAAATAAAAATAAAAAATATTATTTTTTTAAAGTGGGGTAATTTAAAATCGTTATAACCCGAAACAATATTTGTCGAATTTCAAAAAAATTTTCATTTAATTAAAGAGGAAAACATAATTTTAATTTTGTTTCAAGATTTTTTTTGAAATGATAATTTAAAAATATTAAAAATACTAATTTAAAAAACGATGTAACTTATTTTTAAAAAAATCATATTTTCGAAAGTAAATACTTTTTTACATTTGCTGAAACAAAATTAATGTCTCGAATAAGTTCTCGAATTAATGTCTCGAGTGCAGCAGCTATTGCACCAAAATCTGAATATTTATAAAATTAGTTATAGTAGGAACGCACCTCATTTGTCACATCACGTTTGACGTACAATTTCCAACTTGCTCAGAATTACTGGGAATTACTCGGGCCTTCCTCAAATAGTTGCACTGTGATATTTTAAAAGAATAAGAATTGTGCCTTTTGTAGATTTCCGACAATGCTTGCTCTGACATTTGCTATTTAAACAGGTTTTGGAGGACATGAAAATCATAAAATGCCGTATTGAGAGAACATATTGGATAAATAGTTATTTTTACTGCGTACTTTTGGTATTGGACTCGGGCTCTGACGATATAAAAATTTTCAGGTTCGGGCTCTAAAAAAAGAGCCCAAACTCATCTGTATCGTAATCGCCATCCAGCATACAACAAATTAATTAGATGAGCACCAACAACTTTTGTTTGTAATGATATGAGAGATGCATTCATAAAAGATGATAGATTAAATTAATCGTAGAATTGTTATTTTTACTTTCTTTTATTTGCTATCATTGAACAATAGGATAACTCTTGAAGTTATCTCAAAAGACTATTTGACGGAAATTTTTATCACAGCAATCAGTATGATTGAGTTAAATTTAATAAAGTGGAAAATTTTACGTTAGGATTTATTTTGCATCGCTATATACAGGGTGATTCATAACGATCGAAACAATATTCTCAGCTATTTCCTTAAATATTGCCTCTAGCCACATACTTCCAGTAGCAAATTTTCATGGAAAAGGTTCAAAATTTGATGAGATAAGTTGCAACTCCATGAGGGGGGGGGGGGGGTAATTTGAGAAAATACGAAATTTTTCTTATCCATTCCGGAATTATACAGAAGAAATTCCATCTTCATATCTGCAAAACTCACAGAGATAATGGTTCGTTTAAATAATTCGTCAGATTTTAAGGGATTAGACAAAAATTGAAATGCGTGTAATTCAAGAAACAATGTTACTTTAAGAGTTCCAAGTCTGTAAAAAATTTATTTATTGAGTTAGAATTTTCATTTTTTTTTTCTTTTTTGTGATGGTTAATTTTATAATTTGCAAATAAAATCACATCCTAAATTTCTGATAATGTAAAAAAAAAAAAATAAAAAATAAATAAAAAAACAATAAAAAATATTATTTTTTTAAAGTGGGGTAATTTAAAATCGTTATAACCCGAAACAATATTTGTCGAATTTCAAAATTTTTTCATTTAATTAAAGAGGAAAACATAATTTTAATTTTGTTTCAAGATTTTTTTTGAAATGATAATTTAAAAATATTAAAAATACTAATTTAAAAAACGATGTAACTTATTTTTTAAAAAATCATATTTTCGAAAGTAAATACTTTTTCACATTTGCCGAAACAAAATTAATGTCTCGAATTTTGGATTTTAATATCTCTGCAAGTTTTGCAGATATCGAGATGAATTTTTTTTTTAATTCAGGAAGGGATAAGAGTAAAATTTCTAATTGGAAATTTTATTCTACGGGGGCGGTATAAAAATTTAGTTTTGGTATTTTCTAAAATAGCCCCCTTCCCATGGAGTTGCAACTTATGACATTCAATTTTGCACCTTTTTTATGAAACTTTGCAATTGGAAGTATGTGTCTAAGGGCAATATTTTAGGAAATAGGCTATTGTTTCGATCTTTATGAATCACCCTGTATAGGATGAAGGAAAATGGGGACTAATCTCCCTCAACTAAGTTAGTGTTTAAAAATATTTTTCCTACGGAAATAAATGCATGAAATATATATATATATATATATATATATATATATATATATATATAATAACGCCAATTAATTATTATTATTTTTTAAACAATCGACGACTACATAATATTACTTAATCAAATAAAATGCTTGAAAATTTTGGCCTGTTTACAAATTTAATCCTGGGTACGCCCAATACAACTATAATTTAACAGAAAAAGATTAAATATTTTCTTTAATACTAATACTTCTAAAGCTTCTAATAAAGATAATATCAAAAATTCATCTGGTGAACCATTCAAAAAAAACATTTTCAAATAAGACTTAATGCACTAGAGGAAATTGTTCTAATGCAATTTCTAAATTCAAATACAGTAAAATTCGACTCTTTGTTTAGTAGCTAATTGTTGCTGTAGTTCTGCACATGGGTGTTGCTCTTTCGTGTTTAATTTATACATGCAAGTTCATAGGGAGATTCTCAAAATGTGGGATCATTAAACGTTAACAATATGTAATTTTTAAAATTTTCAAATTTAAGGCCAATTTTTCTTTAATAGTATAGTATTTTGTCTATAAATATAATATATAAATATTTTTAATAGTATGTCTACAAAATTATACACAAACATTAAAAGACAGCAACTATTCTGGAAAATTAATTATTAAAGCATTTAATTAGCAGTTGTGTACGTTACAAATTTTGGACATTTTTTCGCACGTACGTTACAGATTTTGGACGTTGCGCTTAGTATTTAAAAATTCTTAAGACTAAGAATGTAGTAAATGTGTCCTATAATTGTATGTGTATACATATATATATGTATAATTAACTTTTTGTTATCCAGTAATAATAATAATAAAATCAAATGCTTTGTCGCGTACGTTACTTTCGGACATAACAAAATACAAAAAGTCCTTCCGGCCAGTGCCGGGAGGAAGAGGTAGCTTTCATATTCCTTATTTTAAAAAAGCCAACTTATATCATTCAAACACACGAAGCTCAATTTAGTGGAAACAGAATATAGGAGATTCAATACTAATTTTCATCAATATAATGAATGAGAATTTCGCGAAATTAGTCAGCGTTATCCAAGCTGCTTTTCTTTAAAGTAACTTATATTTGACTGCCAAATTCGGCGATTTCTTAAAGTGCCTGCCATTTAAAGACAACATGGTGGATGAGGCTAACCATTGAACTTGGTCGAGACCTTAGTAATTGCTGTGCACATGCTCACTCATATCGGAATCGGTTGATATATACGAGTGCCGTCGCATGCAAAAAATCAGATTTTTCAAACAATGTGCCAACAACAACAATATCATATGTATATGTCAAACAATATATATTTATCAAACAAAATGTCACACACAATAGAAATTGAAACTGCTATATCTGAGCCCTTTTTTTAAGGTAAAGACAAACAAAAAATGCTCCTGAATCCTTATATCAAAGTCAAATACTCAAGAAAGAAACCTTTTTCAATTTATAATTTTTTTGCACCTCACTTTAAATATATATATATTTTTTAATTTAATGGCCGCCATTTTGAAACAAGATGGCTGATGAATCTGGCCAGCGAACTTGGTCGCGGTATTGATGTATACTATCCACATGCCTTCTTAAATCGAAATAGGCGAATACGTGTGTTATCGCGTGACAAATAAAAGTTCGTTTCAAAATGTTAGCCATGCGAGAAATTCAAATTGCTATAATTCAACCATTTTTGAGATATAAACAAAAGAACAAATTTTCAGAAACAAAAACTGCTCTGGAATCTTTGTATCAAGGCCAAACACATAAAAAAGTAACCTCATAATACCTCATTTTAAATTTTAAATTAAATTTTTTTTAAATGGCAACCCTTTTGAAACAAGATGGCGAATGAAGCTGGTAACCGATCTCGGTCGAGACATTGGTATGTACTATGTACAGACCAAGTTACATCCAAATCGGTTCATAAATACGCCTGTTATCGCCTGACAAAAATCAGGTCGTCAGGTCGTTTTAAAATGTCAGCCACAATAGAAATTCAAAATGCTATTGCTCAGCCATTTTTTTTAGATATAGACGAAACAAAAACTGTTCCGGAATCTTTGTATTAAGGTCAAACACATACGAAAAAAATCTTTTTCATTTTCCAATTTTTTGGTATCTCATTTTAATTTTTTAATTTTTTAAATTGTTTTAAATGGCCGCCATTTTGAAACAAGATGGCGTATGAAGCTGGCCAACGAACTCGGTCGAGATATTTGTATGTACGAGTACTATGTACACATCAAGGTACATCCAAATCTGTTCATAAATACGCCTGTTATTACGTGACAAAAATCAGAACGTTTCAAAATGTCAGCCACGCTAGAAATTCAAAATGCTCTAACTCAGCCATTTCTTAAGATATAGACGAAGCAAAAACTACTCCGAAATCTTTGTATAAAGGTCAAATACATAAGAAAAAAATATTTTTCCATTTTCAATTTTTTGGTACTGCATTTCAAATTTAAAATTTTTAAAAAATTTTTAAATGGCCGCCATTTTGAAACAAAATGGCGGATGAAGCTGGCCAACGAACTCGGACGAGACATTGGTATGTACTATGTACACACCGAATTACATTGAAATCGGTTCATAAATACGCCTTTTATCGCGTGACAAAATTCAGGACGTTTCAAAATGTCAGCCACACTAGAAATTCAAAATGCTATAGCTCAGCCATTTTTTAAGATATAGACGAAACAAAAACTGCTCCGGAATCTTTGTTTAAAGGTTAAACACATAAGAAAAAAATACCTTTCCATTTTTTAGTTTTTGGTACCATATTTCAAATTTCAAATTTTTTTAAAAATTTTAAATGGTCGCCATTTTGAAACAAAACGACGGATGAAGCTGGCCAACGAACTCGGTCGAGGCATTGGTATGTACTATGTACACACCGAATTACATCGAAATCGATTCATAATTACGAGAGTTACAGTGTGACATACGTCAGATATATATATATATATATATATATATATATATATATATATACCAATTTTGAAAGGAGGGTGGTTTCGGGGTCTGGGGGTCATGATCGATGAAAATATACCAAAATTTTTTGAAATCGCTTTCCTCCGAACGGCTGCAATAGGTAGCTTTTTGTAATGAAAGCTACCTAATACTGCAACTCAGCCTGTTTTTTAAGATATAGACGAAACAAAAACTGCTCCGAAATCTTTGTATAAAGGTCAAATACATAAGAAAAAAATATTTTTCCATTTTTAATTTTTTGGTACCACATTTCAAATTTAAAAAAAAAAAATTTAAATTGCCGCCATTTTGAAACAAAATGGCGGATGAAGCTGGCCAACGAACTCGGTCGAGACATTGGTATGTACTATGTACACACCGAATTACATCGAAATCGGTTCTTAAATACGCCTTTTATCGCGTGACAAATTTCAGGACGTTTCAAAATGTCAGCCACGCTAGAAATTCAAAATGCTATAACTCAGCCATTTTTTAAGATATAGACGAAACAAAAACTGCTCCGGAATCTTTGTATAAAGGTCAAATACATAAGAAAAAAATATTTTTCCATTTTTAATTTTTTTGTACCACATTTCAAATTTAATTTAAAAAAAAAAATTAAATGGCCGCCATTTTGAAACAAAACGGCGGATGAAGCTGGCCAACGAACTCGGCCAAGACATTGGTATGTACTATGTACGCACCGAATTATATTGAAATCGGTTCATAATCACGAGAGTTAGAGTGTGACATAGGTCAGATATATATAATATATATATATATATATATATATCAATTTTGAACGGAAGGTGGTTTCGGGGTCTGGGGGTCATGATCGATGAAAATATACCAAAATTTTTTGAAATCGTTTTCCTCCGAACGGCTGCAATAGGTAGCTTTTTGTAATGAAAGCTACCTAAACAATTATTTATAGAAAAGTCCTTCTATCTTCAAAAAACAATAAATCAGCCTGTCATCTCTTAACGAAAAATCATCCGTTTCCTTTATGCATTCGTTGTTTACCATTAGAATCACCTGAAAAAAAGTTAAAACTCTTTTTCTTGGTGGTACATTGGAGCAGTTAACGTTATGAATGTCCAAATTGGCCTCTTTAGCATAAAATAATAAAATTTTAAGATATTTATACACAGCTTTTACAGTAAATTATGTCATTTTCTGTCTCTGAATAGAATTAAAAACTCAGTGTAAAAAAAAAAAAAAAAGTCAATGATAATTAAAGTTATGTTTGAAAGGCTTAAAGTTATGACGTGTGCCCAGTGCCCACCTTTTGAGAATCGCCCACATTATTTCTTTTTTTAATTTAGGCGAACGCCCGTTAAAATAAATTAAATCTCTATATTATCGATTTTAATATAATTTTATTGTTAAAGAGTAAAGTAATTTTGGTTATTTTTTTAACTCTGCTAGTTAAAACAAATTTGAACATCGCAGTTTGAAATTTAGTGCGCGTATAATTTAAGTACGTTGACATATTTTTTCATTTACGTAAGTATAATTACAATTAATATAATACACCGCTGAATAGAATAATTAACTTATATTGAAAACATGTGGATTCCAATTAGCAGGTTAGACAACTTAAACTTATACCTCCTACACGTATGTTCATGCATTATTTAAGCATGCACATGTAAGCACCAAACAACCAGAAAAAATAAACAATCGAAAATTGTTTTAAACGTACTATGTTTTTAATTTAATAACTGTATGTGAATTTATATTTGAAAATATTTGATATGACCATATGTATTGATGCGCATATACAATTACATGAAAATACACACGTGTGAGTAGTTTTGCAAAAACAAATGTAACATAAATACTGAATAGCCGAAGATAGTTGAGTGAAAATTGTCATTATTTTTGGGGGGTAATAGCTAGAATAAAAACATATTATCATGGAGGAAAAAAAAATAAAATGTATTCATACCTGCATATACTTTCATGTATATATGTACATACAGAAAATTTGATATGTGTGAAAAAACAAACGTTGTATAAATACTAGGCTGATGAAGAAACTGTTTAGAAAATAACTTTGTTGGTAATAGTGAGAAAATGAAAAGCAGAATAATTTTTCTAAATCTAAGGGAAAACAAATAATAATGAAACGTACACAAAACAATGTAACTCTGTCTTAACGGATGAGTATGCATAAAGAGCGAAGTAGTTTTATGCAAAATAAAAGACCGTATTTCTCCGTTAAAAGAAAATTCGGATGGCATTTATTGTATGGCGCAATATAGTATCGTCTGGAAAATTTCAATAGCGTCTGCGACGGAGAAGAGTTGTAACACAGCATTGCCGACTGAGGATAAAACCCTATTCAAAAAGCTTTAGTTTGAAGGATTAGAAGGCGTCTTTGAAAACGAACAGAAGAAGATTTTAGAAGCTTTGCCTGGACCGCGCTAAATAGAACGGGCTGGGGGGAAAAAATCAGGATATCTTAGCTGTTGTTGGGTAAGGAGGACGAAGGGTTTACTATTTCGCTTAGGGGATTAGCGTAAGCTAACTTTGAGATAATTGCAAACCCTTTTGAATTAATTGCAGACTCCAATTTCTGGCGGGGCTGCCCGGCCAATAATGCCACGAGATTTTCTTTTGCTCTTTACAGCAACAAAATAAGCGCTCAAAAAATTAATTACGAACACCTGGAGACGACAATATCATATTGTTTATAAATATTCGATAGAATCTTGGAAAAAATGCGACACCGGTAATAATTAAATAAAAAAAAGGAAATCGCTGAAACCTTTACGCTTTAATCAAAAACCAGGGCTTGAGAATCTTATTAAAATCTTAACCTATGGTATTTAGCTAATCGTTCTATTGTAACACGTAGAGTATTGCAAGAATCAAAAATGCAACAATAAATCCTTCGTGAAAAAGGAATAAGGAATTCTTTGAAATCTGTTTTTCTCTTCTGTATTGTTCTTAGCAAAATAGTTTCATTAACAGAATGTTCAGTTTTTCAGGCATCCAAATCGGAATTTTCAACTTTAAGTAGATAGAGCATACAATTTTAAATTGGGCTTGAGCCTTTTGTTTTCATGTGAAGTAAAACACAAGCTGCTTAAAGTAAAAATAAACGGTGCCTACTCATTAGTAGAAACAATAATATGATAGAAAAAAAGAGCACAGCATTCGAAGAAAGTAACAGAACAGAAAAATGGGATATTCATTTCATTTGTTTCCTTTAGCGGAACTAGCAAATGCTAAAAATATTTGCACAACTTCATTTGTCATTTGTTCCTGTGTTAAATACACTAGATTCGAAAACAAATAGAAAAAATATGGAATTTATGTTTGGAAAAATTAGATGATTTTATCATTTTTTATGCTAACTTGAGATTAAAATACTGTTAGGGATTTCATTTTATTTACTTCGTATTTTAAATAATGGAAAAATGGGAGTCCAAACAATTATTTCCTTTTCACAAAGCTATTGCATTTCTATTCCTATTTTGTTATTGCATTGAAAAACTGAGCATTGAAATTTTTATGGTCGATAAAATAATCATGAAAATTAAGCGAAAACCATCAGAGTGTGGTAACTATATATTACAAATATTTCATTTTAAAAAAGATTTGTAAATTAATACCAAAAATATTTTCATGTGCACAAGTAATAACAATACGTAGATGGCTCGTTTGTATTCTGAAAATTTTAGCTAGAAAAATTAAGCAGCTTAAGATTTGGTTCCACCAGATATTTACTATTGTTTATTTTTAAATACGCTATTAATTCTTAACACTGTATTGAGTCAAAGATTAAAAACAATATAAAAAAAAATGCAAGATCTCTGTCCCAGAATCAAAATGAAAAATTGGTCTTTCTAGTAAATAAAAATAAATTAATTAATGTAGAAAGGTATTTTTATTTCCAGCTCGGAAATTACGCAAACAAAATCTCTTAAAAATACTTATCTAATTCAATAAACGTATGCACTATGCTGGTAAACAAGTTCCCATAATCAAAAATGAAAAAAATCTGAACTTTAAGAAATTTTAAAAATATAATACTATGGGAAGTTTCTTTCAATTACAATGCTGAAACTCAGCTATACATTAAAACAAATTGTAAAATCCTGAAAAAAAATATCCTCTGTACCATTTCTTCTCACAATAATCGTATAAAAAAGACATATGGTTCCAATCTACTGTGGATAACGTGTACTATTAATGATATTCATAAATTGTGCTCCAGAAATAGTCTATATATTAACAATTCTCGAACTCCGATTTTCTGATTTTCTTCGAACTGATAACCGCAACTTTTTACATCATATTTGAATTCCTTGGATCAAGGCAGCCCATATAAGGCCCTCTTTTTTAAAATCTTCGTAGAGTTATAAAATAAAATGTGTCATTCATACATTTCGGAAAATAAAAGTAATATCTTATCAGGAAAGGTACAGAAAACAATCAGTTAGTTGCTAATAAAATCATTCATAAAGTTTAAATATATTATAAACTTGTAACATATGTAAGGGAAGCCTACAAAATGATGCACCCTTGGACTGTCGGAAAGTAAATTTTTTCTACATCATGAACTCTAATGGAGTGAATGAGCTGTAAACTTACTCACACATGTTTTTGACGATTGTGGTATGTTTTATGAATAATTAATGTAGCTCATAATTCATATATTTTTTTAATATGAAGTTATTAATAATTCCTATTAAAATTTATTTTTAAATCGATAAAAAATACCTGGAATATGTATGGATCTATTCACTGTACCTCACTATAAAACTAAAATTCAATCGCATTATTTTGTTAAAAATTTTTGCCACAAGGATTTACCATTAGCATCCTCAAGCTTTGAACTATTCTAAGAGGATTTAAAATAAAGTGTATACATTATGTCTTTAAGGGAGTCAAAAATAAGTGTTACTAATTGAAAATTCACAATT
The DNA here is from genome assembly GCA_963932465.1 of Maratus speciosus. Lineage (NCBI taxonomy): Eukaryota > Metazoa > Arthropoda > Arachnida > Araneae > Salticidae > Maratus > Maratus speciosus. The sequence goes on from OZ010787.1 coordinate 486,470,043, forward strand.
TGTACAAATGTTGATATTTAGGTGACCTTCTAAGCATAATTTCTGTATAGCATTAATTAGTAGGCCTTATTCCCAGTTTTTTCGTGCTCGCAGATTTTTATACGGTTATTTTTAGTTATTTAATAGATCTAATATGGGTTTATAACTATTCCTTTTCCTGGACTGTCCAATGCAGCTTGTTAGGGCTAGGATGAATTTTGCTAATAAGTAATTTAAAAACCAGTACATTTGTTCTGATGTGGAAAAAGAAATAAAAAGTGGTTTCGAATTTATTAAATCTATTAGAAGTTATAGCCCAAACCAATCTATGTCGTAGAACATCTGTTCTATGGTATGGTATTAGACATTTATAAAAAGTATATTGCGCTTATTTACATTTCTCTACCATATATTTGCATTCTCTATTTAAGGTTATTTCACGCTTTTGGACATCTAACTGTGGGTGAAATTAGCGCAAAGGAGAGCCTGATCTACTCTTGCAGAAATATCTAAGAGCAAAGCTTATCCTTCTATTATCTAATTTAATATTAAATCAATGAATGTTCTTCTTTTGGACATGCTTGGAGTTGATGCTCTCCGTATGTTGTAATATTTTTAAATGCACAATTCAACCTACACTTATCTCTTACAATTTCATTCGGAGTTAATTTAGTGTATAATGATTTGAAAAAGTTATACATTTCTTTTAAAATATCATGCTTTACGTTCAGATGGCAACTCTGTAAATTTACTGATGACCAATAACGAGTTCGGGAAAATGAATTCAAGTATCGCAGTTCAAATAAAGTAATTGAAACTGACAATATGAAATTAACGCTGGATGAATTTCTTTTCATCTATGAATAGAATTCGACTGATTGTTCGACTTGGCTCTTGCTCCAAATACATCATCAATCAGACCAGAAGCCAAAAATAAAAAATACAGATTTTAAAAATAAAAAATTAAAATTTCTTCACAGAAACAAAAACAAAAAAATTACCATTATAAATTTAAAAAAAAGTCATCAACGATTTATATTATAAAAGGTAATATGAATATATTTACTTATTTCCCTTCACTATATATATAAAGGAATACGGAGTGAGCATATGAAAAATATCTTCTTATTTTAAGTCTATTCAAAATATTATTAGTTATGATAAAAAGTTTTAAGCGGTAACAGAAATTTGATACGCGATTTACTTGTTGCTTCAAACGTTATTAATAACACTCTGCATGTCAAATGATCGGAAAACAGAATAAAAATATTGCCGCAACTAAACAGAGCTGTTCAATCTTGTTATTGCTACAACTAATAAAATACTCAAATTTGTCATTTACCACAACTCCAAGCAAGTAAAGACTTAATATGCAACGAACTAGTAAAATTAAAATTGAATTCTACGATTATTAAGAGTGCAGTTAAACCAGTTTGCAATGAAACAACCATTGTAGCGTACACGAGATTCGGCACTTCGAAAAACAATTTAATTAAAATATTTTCCAACGCACAAAGCGAAAACTTAAGAATTGAATTTTATTAAATTTCTGTAATGTGATCTAGACGCTTCTTTATTTACGAACGTGTATTTGGGAAAGTTTTAATTCCGAAAATATGAGAATTTAACGCTGTTTAAAATGACAATATTTCGGAGAAGTCTTTTAGTCGCAGCTATTCATATTTGCCTCTCTCGCAAAATCGGAAGAGGGAAGAATTAAATGATCGTTCATAAACTTAATGGGTAACGAGGAATATTAAAAAGGATGAATATGCTGTTGGTTTGGGGCAAAGCTTTAAATAACAGAGAAGGGAAGGGAAAACTCGGTCTTAAAATGCTGCGGAAGATCAATTCACGTGATTTATTCTTTACTCCGTGTTTGGACAAATGGATTTAATGACTGGACATGATTTGAAAATTCGAGTTATTAAAGGAATCAAGAGTTCATGGACAATGGGGGAAACACCTTAAATTAGGTGTGCGATTTTTTTTTCTACGCATGTATTCACAAAAGAAATTAAATAAATATTTGCAGTAATTGGAGAACCGATTATGAATCTATTATTGCTGATATTCATATTTATGTAAAAAAAAAATGAATTTTTATACATTTATACATTTATGTGCTGTCCTGTATAATAAAAATCACAATCGTAATTCAGACAAAAATAATCTTAAGAAAAATATAAATGCATCAGTCAATTGAAAAAGCCTTTTACATTAAATGGTGTAAGACAGTCTTATGCGGCCTATCGTTTTAGTAAAATGTTTAAAAACGGTTTAGTTTATAGGAGGGATGTCGAGTTTGGACACATTATTTCGAATCTAAGATTAATCTGATATTTGATACAAAATTTTAAGTGATATAGATAAATTTTGAAGTTAAAGTTGTTTAAAATTTTCAGATTTGAATTCAAATTTTTCATACTGTCATTTATATTTCCTGAAATTAATACCCATGTAAAGACAGGGTTCGTCCTCTTAAATTACGCACTGTCACTGTAGGTTGTAATACATATAATACTCCTGCTAATACATTAATTTTAAATATTCTTACACAAATTTATGAGTTATAAGTTAAAAAACACAACACTCACTGCATTAAAAATTTTGAAATTGGCGGAATTTTGAATTGGCGGGTAAAATAAAGACATTAACAAATGTCAATAATATTATTACATTAGATTTCAAAGACCTATTTAATAATATCATTCTAAAAGGCTTAAATTCTATTATCAATACATTATTTATAGAATATTTCCCTTTATTAAATTTACCTGATAACATTGATACTGACTACTTCACATCTTTGACTAACTTTCTACCATTTCATAACTTTATTTTCCAAGACAATATTTTTTTATTCAAATACGGGGCATGTCTCAAGGAGCTGCTTCATCAAGCATGTTATCTGATTTATATCTTTACTTTTATGAACGAAAATTTATTAACAATAATATATTGCTCTACAGATACATAGATGATATAATTATTCTTTCTATTACAGATAATAATTCTATATCTCTTCCTTTAAAGTACCCTTCTAATCTAGAACTTAGTACTACCTTTTCAAATAATTCAACTATCAATTGTATGCGTGTTAACTTTAATATTCTACCCAATAACACCCTAACATTCAATATTTATGATCAACGCAATGAATTTTCATTTAATGTAATTCATTTTACGAACTCCAATTCTTGCTTACATATTTCAGTATAGAAATATTCTACTTAATCCTAGTCTTCGTATCAAACGTTTATGTTCCTTCCAAGTCTTACAGCCTAACATTTTTAAATTAAAGCAATTAGCATTGTCCTATAAATATACCATCTCATTTATATCTGCATGGCTCAAATCTTAATATTCATTTTTTTTTATTTTTTACTAGTATAGGCATATAATATGTTTATTTTAAAAAAAGTAGCACTATTATGGATGGTGAGATGTGGATTCCTGAAAAAATTATAAAAACATACACAAAAAAATATATCACGGGGTTTCATGCATTTAACATCATAAATTTGTCATAAATTTTCGCATATTGCTTCATAATACAAGGATATATTCTACTATTTCAATATTCCTCATTGTTTTTTTAAATTTTCACATTTAGTTACATAATACAAGGCTATATTTTACTATCTCAAAATATTCCTCATTGTTTTTTAAATGTTATTTATATTCTCATTTTTTATAATATTTGTCTTTAAAATAGTTAATTTAATCAATGCCCTTTTATTTATTTATTTTTATATAAGTCTTTACTTTATTTTGTATTTACTCAATACTTATTAATTTTATTCCTGTTTTTTTATTCTACTTTAACTAAATGTTAATCTAAGTCATTTCTTGATTCCTTCAATCAATTTCATTTCTTTTTTTTTGGGGGGGGGGGAGATGGCAGCAGTAAACATTATTGTTAATAATCTAGTTCCAATTTACATTTTTCCCTTTCTCACACCAGATGGCAGCAAAGTTATGGGTTTCAGTCAGATACTCAACTGTGGCCCACATCTTATAATAGTCCTAACTGTGTTTTCCATCCTGACATGCTGACGCTTTGATTCCTAGTATGTAATTTAGGTAATGTGCTCTAATAATTTTTAATATCTTTTGTGAGGTGTATCTTTCATTAGATCTCTTGGATTTTTATTACCTATTTTATCTTATGTTTCCGGTATAAGGAGCTAAATTTTGTTATTTTAGGCTTAATGCCGACAAAATTGGATGAAATAAAGCATCTTCTATGAATGAACCCACAAGCTCCTCTGAAGATTCTGTGGGTTATTCATAGTTTCTTATTTTACATACTGGTTTTCTATGTTCATTTCTAATTCATCTTTAGAACTTTACCAATTTGTTCATACATTTGTGATTTCAAATTTATTATATATATATATATATATGTATATATATATATATATATATATATATATATATATATATATATATATATATATATATATGTCTGTGTGTGTGTGTGTGTGTGTGTGTGTGTGTGTGTGTGTGTGTGTGTGTGTGGATAAACTATAATACAGACAACATCATAATTCATGATGCAGAAATGGGGAAAAAATGAAACATGAAACTTATATGTGCTATGATAAATTAGAATTATTGAATATATTAAATCGAAATAAGAATCTAATTAATAATATAGAAAATGATTTAATAAGATAATGAAAAATTGCAGTGTCAAATGGTAAATCTTATAAAAGTAGGTATCAAATATCTACAAACAGAATAAATAATTGTATATAGATTTATAAAGTTGGACACGATTAAGACGCTCACGAGTAATACGCCATCGCGCTTAATATGCGGATTTTCCCGGTCTCTTGAACATTGGCCATAAGACTAATGCATATATATGACGCACTGTTGCTACGCGCACGAACTATGCACGAACTATACTATGCACGAACGTTACTATGCACGAACGTTACTACACTGTTAAAAATTTGCAGCAAATTGTCCAGTCATTCGACCGTTTTTTGAAAAGACGGTTTCATAACCATAATTTAACTATATTCTGACCATAAAATGGCCAATAATATGATCAGAATAATGTTAAATTACGGTTGTATAACCGTTTTCGATAAAAACGGTCAAATGACTGGACAGAATGCTGCAAATTTTTAACAGTGTATGCACGAACGTTACTATGCACGAACTGTTACTACACGAATCCACTTAATATGCGATAGAGTTTCGGTCCCTTGAGTCAAAAATTCTCGCCTAGACGCGAATTCATAGCCGAAGTTGCGAATTCCTCCTCTCTTCTCCAGTGTATCCTATTTAGTGGATTTTTTTATTCAGATAAAACCACTATTTCTGAATAGTAACATATGCCTTATTTAAAAACAGATTAATTACGGCGAATATTACTGATCGGGAATAGTGTTAGATATTTGAACAGAAAAAACCTACTTAATTAGAAACACTGAGATTCTTTGATTCCGCGTCAAAACATTCTTTGTATATCGTTTTGTGTCAGTTTTTACTGAAATAGAAAGAGATAGATGAAAGCGTTTTTTAGCGTCTTTTCGTTTTCTGTTACTTATTCTTCTTTCTTTGCGCGGTGCATACTATTGATTCTTTTTCCGTTTTGTACAATGTAGGAAACTAAGCCTCCCTAATACTGTGTGCTTCTGTTTATTTGTGTCCTTATACAAAAAATATGACCCTGAAGGTCATGGTAAGTAAAAGAGCCTTTACAAAATCGATAAATATTTCGAAATAAATGTTACGTATACTGCTAACAACTCCAGAGACAATCGAGAAAATTTCAGTTGCTTATTTGTCCAAGAGAAGCAAGGAAAAAAACCAAGAGATACGATGGCGTATAAAGGATATTATTTGAGTATAGTCGAGCTCGGTCCTTGAACACATATCTTAATGGTCAGTAGTGAAACAAAAGATTTAACGGATTGGACAGACCCTCAACAGGAAATTTTAACTGTCAAGGGGATGATTGGGTTGATTTAAAAATCGGCATGGACTCGTATACAGGCATGTGTCTGAAGTAGCGGCAAAAGTAAACACCGAAGATGCAGACTGTTGGAGAGACAGTGTGCTTCAACAAATTGCCAAAGTATATATTGGTTGTGATATTTTCAATGTGGTCAGTTGTGGTCTGTTCTTCATACCAATTAATAATTGCATGATAAAACCTTCGTCCGGAAGGTATCCTGGAAGGAAGTTCAGAATAGACCAAGTTCTTGTCGGAAGAAATGCATATGGATTCGAAAAATATTTAGATCTTCGTGATTGGTAAATCACGAAATCCCCGTTGCTTAAAAAAATGAAGAGTTTTCTCAGTGAGTATACAAATCACAAGCCTATTTGGATTACTGGGTGATCTTTTCGTCTCATAGATGAGAAATTTCGACCTGCAAATTGTCCAGCAAAAAAAAAAAAAAAAAAAAAAAAAAAAAAAAAAAAAAAAAAAAAAAAATCTGGGAAAGTAAATTTGTAGAAAACTGACCAGTCCACTCGATGAACATTCATGGTTTTAAAAACGTCTACGTCATGTTTTTGTCACCAGACTTCAGTCTGGCCACATCTGATGATTTAGGGCATAATTAAGGCTCGAAAACAAAACTACCGAAAATATGTAGTTCACGGGTTCCTCGTGGAATGATATAAACATGAACAGCAGGCATCTGTTAGTTTTTCTCAATAATGCAGCCTCAGTACATTCGGATAGCGTCTAACCAAAAACAAATGCGAACTGTTTCCGTCAGGCAGGTTTTACATGAAACAATGTTTGTGTTCAACACGAGGGATTGGATGACCACTTCCTGTCTCAATATTGAAAGGCTGTGAGTCGGCCCGTTTGGAAAACACAGATCCTCCTCGAAAAATAATTGATATCGGCGAAGGGTGACTTTAGAAATTTAGAAGAGATTATTAAAGACGCAAAAAAAAAGAAATATCTTTGTATTCATGACTCCAAGAATGAAGTAGATAAAGGCAAGGACGACGACGAACCCAAACCAATGCCATTTCAGACATTATCTGCTGCTGAAAATGCTTTCAATGTCTTGCGCAAATATATCATAAAAATTATTATAGTTAGAAATGATTATATTTATTATTAACGAGGTTCTTAAATGTAAGCTATACTACTACTATGTTTTATAATGCATATAATAAGAAAAAAAGACAGAGGAAAAAAAGACAGAAACACGTAAAGTTTACGCCAATAAGACTGGTTTCATAATTTCTTTTATTTTCTATGTTTACTATACGTTTTGCTATACAATATTTTTTTATATAAAGAATGATAAGGATAGTTTTTACTTATTATATTAAAAATTAAGGATTCATTATAATGGTTTTCATTAACACAAGAACTAAATGTGACTAAATGTGGCTAAATCTTTGCTGCACAACCCAGTTGGTAAATGAATTTAACAACTGGGTTGTGCTGCCAATATTTAAAAGTTTTGGTTACTGTTAAAAAAATTTGTCTAGCAGGAAAATTATTTCTGTTGTTTTATTTTTGGTTGTAACGTATTAATCGACAATAGAGCCATATTTGAATCCATATTTACTTTCAGTTATTATACCACTCGGTCCTATAAAAGAAACAATAAGCGAAATACAGTTAAATTTTTCTATAAATATGCGTAAAAGACACAGTCTTTGACCGTAAACATATAAAGAAAGCTCTAAAGTCCATTTTGAAGATTAGATGTATAAATAAGCTCACTTCCTGCAATATACACGATTCCCCTTAATACGTGGCTTTTGCTCAGTCTTTTGAAAGCGTCTTAAGCGGTTTCTACTGTATATATATATATATACACTATATGGCCACTAATCACCGGTCACTTTAAATTTTAGACATTTTGTCGAATATTTAAAAATATACTTGTCAGATTATTCTGGAACTTCAGGAATATAAAGAATATGTTTGACCTCTCATTTATCAACGTCAATTTGATAAGTAGGACGATTATGGGGCCAAAAAAAAAAATCAAAGAAAAATAATAACATTTGGGATCTCCCTGTAAATTAAAATGCACGAAATGATCTATTACTCCAGAAAACATATTTCGGATACCGTACAACATCTTTACTGATTTGTGTAAGAATAGCAGGTATAATCATGGAGATATAGAGATTTCTTTTAAAAAGCTGAAAGTTTTTAAAAAGTTTTTAGCTTATATTGCAGGGTTTTCAACCAAATTTAACGCCAGTTTCAGAAAATTTAGCAAAGTGTAGTAGAAACAATATAATGTAACTGGAATATAAATATATTAAATATCTTATGAAATATGTACAGTTGTATGAAATAATTTTTATCTGCGCATGCGCGAACGATAGCAAGGATTATTTTTTTTACATAATTTAGTAGTCTATGGAGCAACGTCGATAGAGTGAGCTGATTTTTAGTTGCTCTCTAAAAGCAGGTGAATGATAAGAGATTTTTCACTAATTGTCATTTTTTTTTTCATTTTCTATTGATGCTTTAGTTCTTCTTGGATAACCACGAGAACGAGTCTATTCCATGATAAAAAGAAGTATCAAAATCGAAGCATTTGTTCCAAATCTATTCATTGATATTGATTAAATACTAACATTTTTCTCAGAGTCAGTTAATAAAAAATGATAATTTGAGGAAAATACCTTATCATTCAGCTGCTTTAAAATCAGCTCACTCTATCGACGATATCTTTCTGAATTTTCACGATATTTGTCTTGATATTTTAAGAGTTGCTCCATAGAGTTGGCTATTAAATTATTTAAAATAATCTTTGTTATCGTTTGCTCATGGGCAGATAACAATTATTTCGTACAACTGCTCATATTTCATAAAATATTTAGTATATTTATATCCCAATTGCACCATATTGTTTCTACTACACTTTGCTAATTTTTCTCAAACTGGCGTTAAATTTGGTTGAAAACCCTACATGATATAATCTAAAAACATACAAGAATTTTTTGAACTTAAAAAAAAAATCGCTATATCTCCATGACTCCAAGACTTGCTAGTCTTACGAAAATCAGTAAACAACTTGTACAGTATCCACGAATTTGTATTCTGCAGCGATCGATCATTTCTACATTTTAATTTACAGGGTGATCCCAAATATTCTTTTTCTTTGATTTTTTGTTGCCCCCTCCCCCCCCCCACTCACCTCCTAATTGTCCTCCTTATCAAATCAACATTGATAAATTTGAGGCCAAACATATTCTTTATAATCCTGAAGTTCCAGAAGAATACGACAAGTACATTTTTAATGTCTAAAATTGAAAGTGTTCGGTGATTAATGACTATATAGTGTATATATGTGAGTGTGTGGGCATAACTTGGGTTATACGTAATTGAAAGTTATCATTATTATTATTATAGTTAAATTATATTGATAAAATAGAGGCTTTTCTATTATTTTCATAGGTGGTGTCGCAGTTCATCGGCCAATTTGATGCTGGGTTCGATCCCAATCGCGCCCGTCGGCCTAATCGTTCGGAGTTTTCTTCTAACCTTGGTTTTTGAAGCATAAATACGGGTTAGGATCCCTTAGAAAGACCCTCATGGAGGGCACTTTCCCCCTTAGGGCCTATATCCCTCCTGCTGATAATTGCCCGTCATAAACACAATCAACAACCAATCGGTCAATTTGAATATTAAAATTTAAGCTTAATCCCTTTCTATATTCAAATAGAAATCTTTTGTGACCTTTATATATTGTGAAATATTGCCCTTGATAATGCGATTCCTAATATAAGTTTCCATTTTACTATTGTGATGTGCTCTTACCTTCTGTTTTTGGATTTGTTTTCTCCTGCTTTCTATTAATCAGTGCATTCAACATTAGACAACTGATGTTATTTTCTATCGTTTTCTAATACTTGGTTGACTTCTATAATGTCAAATATCTTGTGATTTAATAGTTATTTAATCTGAAATTTTTATTATATACATATGTACATATATAAAATTCCCCGAAAATTTTGTTTTTGTTTAAGTTTATCATTTAGTTTCGTAGCAATAAATGCTGACATTAAAGCCTATAAGATCAAATAGAAAGTATATTATACTAATTCATAAGTAACATAATGCAGAAATATGAGACAACTAATAATTTTCTAAATAATTATAGATTTTTTATGTATTTTTATTTCTTACTAAACAGTGCCTGAAAAAAAAAATAATATATATATATATATATATATATATATATATATAATAAATTTGAAATCACAAATATATGAAGAAATTGATAAAGTTCTAAAGATGATTTAGAAATGAACATATGAAACCAGTATGTAATATAAGAAACTATGAATGACTCACAGAATCATCAGAGGAGCTTGTGAGTTCATTCATAGAAGATGCGTTATTTCATCCAATTTTGTCGGCACTAAGCCTAAAATGACAAAATTTAGCTCCTATATATATAACCATTAATTAAACATAACCTACCACCATCAAAAACCGTAATATTGTGAATTAAAGCTGTACGTATAAAAAAAAAAAGTGCCAAATAATTTATTATATATATATATATATATATATATATATATAAACAAATTATTAGAGTCAAAAAGTGCTAGAAATCACGATCGTTAATAAAACTTCGCAAAGTCTGATGATTGAATTATTTATATTTCACTAATTGATTATTATATATTTAATAAAGGAAAAAAATACATTTTTCAAAAATATGATTTATAAAGATTTTTTTTTAGTATTGTTAACAGCTGAAAAATAAATTCGGATAGACTCTCTCTGAAATTTCGCATTTAAAAAATAATAAATTCGCAATTTTATTTTAAGTCACGAAAGAGATCAGTAACGTGTGAAAATATTTAAAAAGTAAGAAAAACGCCAATGCAAAATAAAATGAACCTTGAACAAACTATTGTGACATAATTTCTGTATGTGCAATAGTTCAACAGGATTAATAAAAAAAAGAATTAATCACAATTGAAGAAATACCAGGACAGAGAAAAAAATTGCGGATGTCAGAAACTATCTATATAAAAAATATACATATTATATACATATACAGGGTGTTCCGTTAAAGGGGTCCAATATTAATAGGGGTAATAGAGGAGACCACATGGAGCATAAATCAGTATATAAAGCCTGGTCGCATCTCAATAGTTTTCAAGTTACAGCAAATAGAATGAAAATTCGGAAAATTGTAAAAGAACCCTCATTGCTAAACTATCGATATTGCTACATAAAAACGAAGCACATATTTAGAAAGAGCAGAAAAAAACCTACAAAATGACATCAATTGTATTAAAATAGCAATATTTATTGACGAGTTACAAGCCCTGAAACAGTGAAAAAAGTACGAAATCCAATATACATCAAAATAGTTAATCGTTAATTCCAAAAAGACAACTCTAGCTACAACAAGGAAAATGTAGTAAAATTTGGTCCATTCCGAAAACTTTCGAAAAAGCTTACAATGAACCATATCGGTTTAATTGTGTGAGAGAAATTAATCAGTTTCTTAGTTACAACTCCGCTTTCTTTGACACTAGCAAAGGTTAAACTCCGCCCATCACGATTGGAAACACCGCCTTTTTAATTACTCTCAACTATACATTTTCGATCATGCTTCTTCTGAGATGCAACATTTTTAATTATTCAAGAGTTGAATGAACCAAAATAACTTTACAATAATAGTCTACATTTTAAAGTGGTCTTTTATTGATATAAAGCTTAAGTTAAATTCTTTAAAATTAAACTGGTGGTGAAAATTCGGAAATAATTAAAAATATTGCGATTTGTAACTATGCAAGAAGTTTCAGTACATGTTTTACATGGACAATTATTGTATGTATATGTGCATCATAATTTATGATAGGAAATAATAATAACAAATAGCATAATAATTTTATTAATTATAAATTTAAAAAAGACACTAAATTTTAAATTAATTCATACAAACTTTGTAATTTACAATTTGAGTACACCACAGTCTGTGACTTACAAAATACTGTGCCAAAAAGTGTTGAAAATAAAAGAAAAATGACAAATAAAGAATTACATTCCACGTACTTTATGACATATGTGAAGCATAGTCTTCTGGCCTGCGCTGCACAGTTCAATGTCGGAAGGCAGACGAACGGACATTATTATAATAGGTGTTCGAAGTTGCGCCCATTAACAGAATCGCACAGCCAACAGCGACGTCGTAAAGATTGGCGAACACGCCGAAAAACTCCGACGGAGTTGGGAATGTCTCCTGCAGCGACAACAATTCGCGCTAGTAAATCCTCCGGTGTATCCACAGGCGTTTCATACACCAGCGATTTAAGGTGTCCCCAAACAAAAAAGTCTAACGGATTGAGGTCTGGAGAGCGTGCAGGCCAAGCAACAGGTCCACTGCGTCCAATCCATTTCCCAGGATATGTTGAATTGAGGTGATTGCGAACACCTATGAAAAAATGTGCCGGTGCGCCATCGTGCATAAACCACATATTGTGGCGCAATGTTGCTGGCACATTTTGCAGTAACTGCGGTAAGATATCCCGTAGGAAAACCAAGTACGTACTGCCATTGAGTACATCTGGGAGTAAATATGGTCCTATGAGATAATCGCCGAGGACACCTGCCCATATGTTCACACTGAACTTTTGTTGTGCGTTCGACGGGAAAACAGTGTGCGGATTTGTATATGACCATGTGTGCATATTGTGCGTGTTTACCACGCCCTCTCTCGTAAATGTTGCTTCATCAGTAAATAAAATATTTTCCAGAAATTGTGATTATTTTCTGTTACATTAAGCAACCAGCGTACGAATTCTGTCCGCTGAGCACAATCTGTTACTGATAACAGTTGTACCCGCTGCACATGAAAGGGGTGCATGTTTTCTGCACGCAGAACACGCCACACACTTTGGTGAGAAACACCGACTTCAGACGCAGCAGCTCGTGTACTCGTGGAGGGGTTATCTTTAAAAATATTCAGTACATCTTCTTCCACTGCAGGTGTTCGTACATGTCGAGGTTTCCCTGCATCAATGCTTGCTGTATTAAACGATCCAGTCTCCCGTAATCGTCTATCGATTTTTATGAAGAGTTTCGAACTTGGGCAACGTCTCCTTGGAAATTGCTCACGGTACATGCGCTGTGCTAGACATGCATTTCCATGAGCTTGCCCGTACATCAGATGCATGTCCGCATATTCTTCGTTAGAGTATTCCGGCATAATTATTATACATCAACTTACTACAATCCCACTTACAACAGCCTCCCTTTAACATAACGCCCACTGATGACTGCTGTTTTATTACACTTTTCTTCCTATACACATAGAAAATTTGCATAAAAAGTACTTCTTCTTCATCATCCTGAAAGTTCATGGAGGAAACGCAGCAGTCACGGAGTTTGCTTTAAGACAAGGCGAGAGCTGCACAATATGTCATTCACTTGACCAGACTGAATAATGAAAGGGTATTGATAGAGGTTGATCAGAAATGTATAATTGAAAGATATTAAAACGGGGTGTTTACAATCGTCATGGGCGGAGTTTCGCCCTTTCCGAGCGTGCAACAGTACAGAGTTGTAACTAGGGAACTGCTTGATTTCTCCCATACAATTAAACTGATATGGTTTATTGTCAGCTTCTTCGAAAGCTTTCGGAATGGACCAAATTTTATAACATTTTCCTTGATGTAGGTAGAGTTGCATTTTTGGAATTAACGATTAACTATTTTGCTAAATATTTGATTTTGTATTTTTTCACTGTTTCAGAGCTTGTAACTCGCCATTAATTCTCAATATTCTAAAACAACTTATGTCATTTCGTAGGATTTTTTCTGCTCTTTCCAAATATGTGCTTTGTTTTTATGTAGTATTATCGATAGTTTAGCAATGAGGGTTTTTTTACAAATTTCCGATTTTTCATTCTATTTGCTGTAACTTGAAAATTATTGAGATCCGGCCAGGCATTATATACTGATTTATGCTCCGTGTGATCTCCTCTATTACCCCTATTAATATTGGACCCCTTTAACGGAACACCCTGTATATATATATATATATAACTATTATAGAATATTACAAATCATCTTCTATTTCAAATATAATTTATAAATTGAGTATCAGGACGCGATACAGACATTATAAATTTTAAATTTGAAGAATAATTATTAAATTAACTAATCACAAATGATTTTTGTAAGACTAGATCCCAACTTTTATTATTGAAGTATTAAAACAGATACGAATATTATAACATTTAAATTTTGCAAAAGGTCAATATCAACAGGAAGCCGAATGCATAAAAAAAACTATATACGAAATCAGAAATATTTGACATATTTTGTCAAACTATTTGTAACTAAAACATTTTAACAAATCAAGAAAGACCAGAGAAAATGAAATCATTGACAGCACCATTAAATCCATTGTTCGAAATGCAGTATATCATATTGTAAAATACATAAACTCAATAAAAAAAGCCACAAGAGGAATGCGAAAAAGAGAATGGTCATTAATAAAATGAATCTTATGATTCGAAACTCGTTTTCAAAAGAAATATTTCAACATCATAAGCAAAATACGGTATAATTGAAATTAAAACTTTAATGTTCGCCTACTCCTTAACATTGTACTATTTCAAATTGCAAAACAAATTCCTAATATAGCAGATGCGTTTAGGAAAATTGAGAATAGATTTGATTAAACAACAGACGATTCTGGAAGTATTTCTCTTATCTGCAAAAGCCGTTTGGAGAAAGACGAATCAGAAATTCTAGAAAACATTAATTTTAAGAGATGTAGCGAAATGTTTCTTAAATAAAAAGTCCCCTTTTCTGATCGTAAGTATTGGAAAAAGATGTTTATGTTAATTTTGAAAAGCTACAGGTTTCTAAAATATTTTTGGCGGATAAGTGAAAAGCTTGCAGAATCTTATTTAAGACATGTTTATGCAATTTTTATAGTGCACAACTTTTTATTTCGGCTTCCTGTTGATATTCATCTTGTGCAAAATTTAAATGTTATAATATTCGTATCTGTTTTAATACTTCATTAATAAAAGTTTGGATCTAGTCTTACAAAAATTATTTGTGATTAGTTAATTTAATAATTATTGTTCCAAATTTAATATGTATAATGCCTGTATCATATATTATCAATTAATAAATTATATTTGAAATAGATGATGATTTGTAATATTCTATAATAGTTTTATAATGTGTTACCGGCCAAACCCGATTTTAGGCCAAACTAGATGATTGACCTAGGCCAAACTAGATTATCCTAACGCGCATCGGATAAACTAGTTTTTCCTAGCCAAATTAGTTTTTCCTAACGCCCATAGGATAAACTTGTTTTTCCAAGGCAAAACTAGTTTGGTCTAAAACTGCTATCAGATTCACCAACATTTCAAGCAATTTTTGAGCCAACTCTTGATTTCCTCCAACTTTTCGCGAAATATTGTCTGAACACTCAGAGTGATAGCAAACAGCAATATCCCCAACTTTTTATCCACAGCTCAAAAAAGTCTGCGCGACTTTCCGCCCTCAAATGCCTCCGCGAATTCCCCACCCCCTACTTTCAACCTTTCAGCCAATCTGAGATAAGCGATTGATAAGAAGAGGCGATAAATATTAACGGCTGGTACTAGTAGTACTGGTTTTCCTCCAACTTTACAACGACAATTGTAACCTTTTCTCCCTTTGAACGGGAAAAAGTTGGGGTTAAAATTGGCTCAAAAGTTGGTTTCTCGAAAAGTTGGTGAATCTGATAGCAGCTTAACGCTCATAGGATGAACTAGTTTAGCCTGCTATTCATTAGTCTGAACTAGTTTATCCTAGGCCAATTCAATTTGGCGTGCTTTTATTGATCCCAAAGACCGCTTCGGAGCCAACGTTCTAGTTTATCCTAGGTCAATCTAGTTTATCCTAGGTCAATCTAGTTCATCCTAGACCAATTCAAACGCAAATACAATTTCTCAAAAATGAGTCAAGTTCACGCTCAAATTCAAAATTTTTCAAAAGAATCCGCTCAACTCAAACATATCTATGGGATTTAGTAAAGTTCACTAAAAACTCGTTTTTTTTTTAAAAATATATATAATAGAAGTTTAGCGTCCAAATTTACAAAATTTTGTGAGCTAGTATTTTGGTTATTCGATGTAAGGTCTTTACGAGCACGTCCAATTTTCCTTCCCAACACTCGGTTCGGGCTTGGTTTGGGGATTACTTTTTTCGAGAAGTTCGAACTGTGACGGGCCGGTACTCAATTTTTTTCCAGTTTAACTCGGGACTGGACTACATTCTTCTTGAAGTCTGCACAAGCAGAAATTTTCAGTCCAATTCCCAACCCAGCTCATAAGAAAATCATTTGGACCGGCAGGATCACTGGTCTGTTCAGTAAAAATATGAGTAACATTTGGTCCGGCCTAACTTCTTTTTAATGGACGTATTTTTAAATGGCTAATATATTTATTATTATTTTTAATTTTTTTAAGATGAGTAGATGCATTTTTAGGTAATAAAATTAAAGTAGGTATAACCTGAGAAAAATTAATTGCCTATGACAGAATCCCGTGTTTAACAACAACAACAACAAAAATATGCTGATCTATGTAAAATGAGGATATGAATACAATATACATCCTCTAATCCGGCACGTCCGGGCATGTAGCATCCCGGATTACGAAATTTTCCAGATTACAGGATGAATGTCTTGAAAAACGTGTAGAAGTTAGAATTAAACAGAAAAGGCCAGTAAAGCATGTTTTTTATTTTTTAAACAGATTGAATAGAATATTAAAAATACTCAATAATGCAAGTTTTGTACAACATATGTACAGTCGTGAAAAAAAAAAAGTAAACACCCCCTACTAACTCCTCAACAAATTATCGTAGATAAAGTCTTAGGAAATATCGTAGGAAATAAAGTCTACTTTTAAATGACGTGTATAAAATTTGCTTAGGGGGCCATATACATATTAAAACGAATCCAAACTTCAGTTTTTTCAATAGCAGTACCCAAATTTAACGAGATTTTTCAAATCTTCGGTTCAAAATATGACAAGAAACCAAATTTCAAATCATTCGAATGATAAGTTTTTGAATTATAGACATTCAAAATTTAGTACTTCTAATGTTAAATTACATTTTCATATTTTTATTTATATCTCCTGAAATTATGCTCCTAATGAGCTAATTTTTTGTGTAGCAATAATACTAATATACCCAAACATAAATACGTTGAATTTGCAATTTTTTATAATTTTATGATATGAATTATGAATTATGAAATTAATATTCGAAAAAATTATGAATTGCAACATACAATTTTTTTGATGGATTTAGATTTATCGAGTCCTGCTTTATGGAAATCCAAAATTTCATATTTTTCTTCCAAGTAGTTTTCAAATTATGCTTAAAAAACGGCAAAATGATGGTTTAAGGTGCCGTCTATGATAGAAGTGAGTAAATTTTTGAAATTTATTCTGCTATCCTGTTTCAAACAGGTTTCATTGACGCTTAAACGGGCCTTGATCAAGAAGGCGGCTCTCTCGGTTAACAATCAAGTTCGGAACTTCAATTTGGATACAGCCCTTAAAATACGCTCGTTTTAAAATAATTAATTTCTCGGAAGCGTATGGCACGAATTGCATAAAAATTTGTTTATAGGCTAACTGAAAGGTGTAGAGTTCATTTATGCTGTCAGAATTGTGTACTGCTATTGAAAAAAAAACAAAGTTGTGGTTCGTTTTAATATGTAAATGGCCCCTTAAACAAATTTTATATACATCATTTAAAAGTAGACTTTATTTCCAATCGTTCGGTACCAGTAACGTTCTTCTACAATAATTTGTTGAGAAGTTAGTAGTGGTTGTTTACTTTTTTTTTCACGACTGTACATGAGTATAAAATTAAAACGTGCACTATAGGACTACTCGTAGAAGCCATCTTAAACAAATCTCGAATATCAGTTCGTTTTGTAGTAGTCTTTTCTCTTCATTTTATTAGGATGTTATTTTTTATGATTTGAAGTTTAATACTTTCCCCATGGTTGAACGAACGGCTGCGCACAAAAGACCTGATAAATGTATTCGAGATATCAGCTGCTTGATTCCACGTGATGTTGTTTGACTCGTGCACATCATAGACATCTGAGCCGACGTCTTTGGGGGCTGTTAGGTTGATAAAACTCTGAATGATGGCCTCATCAGTCAAAATTTAATCTGTCGGTTCATCAAAATCTTCTTCAACTCACTCCTTTATTTCTTCTCGATTCAGTTGTGTTTCCGAAAGTCGTGCCGGATTATCCAGCATGCCGGACCTTAGGATGCCGGATTAGAAGATGTTTACTGTACTTGTAAAAATAATATAATGTATTTGCAACAGAGGGTAAACCTTCTAATAAGGGAACCTGCCTAAAACGGATTTTTCTTTTTTCCTATGCAATTCCGACTTAGAAGATTTTATTGTATAGAATTTAAAAAATTTTTTAATTTCAAAGCCATAAAATGTGGATTAACGATATTAATTATTCTATTATAAAATATATGTATTTTTTAATGAATCTCTATTTGTATGTAAATATCTGAATAATTAATAATACCATTAATTTTTTTACTCGACTTGGAGACTTGAAAATCTGAAAATTTTTATATAGATTTTTATATATCCTTATAAGATGGAATCAAATAGGAGATTAAAAAACTTCGCTATAGTTAACTTCCTTTTTTAGCAGGTCCGTCGTCTCTAGCAAATGCATTATGATTTTTTTTCAAACGAATTAATATATTCAATTTGCTCCGATAAAAAAAAAAAAAAAAAAAAAAAAAAAAAAAAAAACCCATTTAAAACAGAATTTCGTCATACACAGATTCTTCTCATAGGTTTTGCAATTCTGTATCCTCACCGGTATAAATGTATACGTACTATTCTTTAAAGAGAGTTTTAATTGTGGAATAATGATAGCTTAAAAATATATGTATTTTAAGCCAAACTGGGACCGGGACATCGCCGGATTTTTAAAAATTCCAGATTTTTGAATGAATATCAAATGTACTTCTGATATTCTTAATGGTGCATTTATTCATAATATTTCAAAGCCAAGAGTGATATTTATGTGAGAAAAAAATAAATCAACGTTTATATATATATATATATATATTTCTCACATAAATATCACTTGGCTTTGAATTAATTATGAATAAATGCACCATTAGGAATATCAAAAGTACATTTGATATTCTTTTAGAAATCTGAAATTTTCAAAAATCCGGCGAAGTCCTGGACTTCGACGATGCTGGATTTTTGAGATTATATTGTACATTATTAATCAATCCATTAAATTCTTTCTCTCCTGAATTTTATGATGACCTCTCACCCAATTTTCAAAAATCCGGCGAAGTCCTGGACTTCCACGATGCTGGATTTTCAAGATTATATTGTACATTATTAATCAATCCACTAAATTCTTTCTCTCCTAAATTTTATGATGACCTCTCACCCAATTCTTTGGTAATCCAGCACACAATTTGTCATATAGAACATATTTTATAACTACTGGCGGTGGTGAAATGGGGAAGATAGGGGGATAGTATCCCACTCACCATCGGTTAAAATACATTATACAGGGGTGACGGCAATACTACTTTGCACAAGTTTGGCGACGGATCGGTAGTTAGGATCAATAAAAGCAAGTCAAATTGCATTGGCCTAGGATAAACTAGATCGCCCTAGGATAAACTAGAAGGATGGCGGCGGGGCGATCTTTGGGATCAATAAAATTACGCCAAATTGACTTGGCCTAGGATGAACTAGATCGGCCTAGGATAAACAAATTCGGACCAATGATAGCAGGCTAAACTAGTTTATCCTATGAGCGCTAGGCCAAACTAGTTATACATAAACTTATACATATTATAAATTTCTTAGCTCGAAAATGGTCTTTAAATAAAGAATTTAATCTCACCTTTGAAAACAATATATTTGTAGACGTCTGCAGACTTTTTTAACCCCTGCATTTCAAAGCTTAATTCAGCAAAAATCACGTGTAACTGATCAAGCGATAAATCAAACTTTGGTGAAAAAAAAATCAGTATAGACATTTGTTGCGGATTTAATGAAATAATAATGTTAATAGTAGTGTAATAGAATAACAACAATCAACAAAATCGTCTTTTGAAATTTACTGTTGGAATAACAATGACGTTGGCCAAACTAGTTTGGCCTAGGAAAAACTAGTTTATCCTGTGGGCGTTTGGATAAACTAGTTTGGCCTAGGAAAAACAAGTTTATCCTAAGGGCGTTAGGATAAACTAGTCTGGCCTAGGCCAATCTAGTTTGCCCTAAAATCGGGTTTGGCCGGTAACACATATATATATATATATTCGAATTCTGTACTCTTGAAAACGTAAATCAATATGTAAGTTTTTCAATTTTTTTCACTATCCATATTCTTCTTTTTGTCTTCCATATTAATTCTTGTAATTAAGTATAAGTCACTTTATTTTATACATACAATTCTATATTATAGGTTTGTGGCATTCATTTTTATTGTCATTTCATTCACAATATTGCGGTTTTTGATGATGGTCGGTAATGTTTAATTAATGGTTATATATATATATATATATTTTATGTATATTTTTTATATAGATAGTTTCTGACATCTGCAAATTTTTTTCTCTTTTTTGGCATTTCTTGAAGTGTGATTAATTCTTTTTTTTTTATTAATCCTGTTGAACTATTGCGCATACAGAAATTATGTCGCAATAGTTTATAAATATGTAAAATGCTACTTGTAATGTTTAATTTTTGAAGGAAAATTTTTCACTTCCTTATTTGTTCATCTTCAAAAAAGGTTAAAGGTTTCGATATATATTTAATCTCTAAATAAATCATTTTAATACAGATTCAGAGATATGTTCTTCCAAGGCTGTCTTTAATGCACTTATGATTTATTAATTATCATGAAAAGGAACAATATATTAATTGATATTTTGTAGAAATAAAGAAGATTACAGCTATGCCATAAAGAGTAAGTATTTTGTTTATACAATTAAAATTAATTCCATTCTTGGAAATTTGGCCTCACTGAAGGATAGGTCTGAAAAGAATAAATTGCTGCAGAATCAGATTTTTCTGATATATTTTTTGAAAATATTTTTAATCTAAGAGAAGCTGAAATATAACTTGAATTTATAGTGAAGAGTGAATATTTTTGACAGGCACAGAATATAGATACAAGAAATATAGATTAGCGAGTTATGCGAATAAGGCAAACAAATAAATTGAATAGACGAAATGATCGAGAATTTCTGGTCAATACTTTTCTAGGTGATGAAACGATACATTATATTATGAATCGTTTGAATTGAGAGAAAATATCACTTTATTTCTAAAATTAATTGATAAACAATAATATAGTGAGTTTTTGTAGTTACAAAAACTCACTTCTTGTGTTCGCATTTATTTGCAGATATTTTTAGATAAGTTTGACAGCGATAATATAGGAAAACGCCCCTGAATTTTAATAGGGATAACTAGAACTCTCTAGCACAGGGAGCTGGAATTTATAAGGATGACATGGAACTATTTTTCTAGAGCCACAATTTATTTTCTAGATGCCAGTGGCAGAATTTTTTATCAGAGTAGGAAATATGTATATTCATATAAATACGAATTTTATTCAGTTGAAGAATTTTTCTATGATATCTAGCGTTAAAATTCCATACCTCGTGTGCATTTGGCGATTTTGGCGATCTTTTGTGTCTCCAAATTTAACATTTTAGTGAAAAATTATTTTTTAAAAACAAAAAGTACATTTAACGTTAATTTTTACGTTTTCCGGCAAACAATCCAACTTTATACGTTATTTTTTAACCAAACAAAATATCAAAAGCAAAAACATTTGATAGAAATCGAAACACCTACCGAACGTGCGCCAGCAACTTCAGCTACGGAGTAAGTGGCTAAAATCTCAATTGTAAAATTGCACAAATTTGTCAATAACTCCGATTTTAATTTTGTCAATAACTCCGGTTTTGAATTTGTCAATAATTCTGCATTTATATTTGTCAATGACTCCGATTTTAATCATCTGCCCCAAAACATTAAAATTTCTTTATATGACCGGAAAAAGGTAGTTTCAAATTAATCGTTGAAACGGCGATTACGTGATACTTGTTTAGTTTTACTTTAAAACACATACAAAACTAAAATTGATTAAATTAGCGGTTGAAACTAATATCACGTGACTTTCATTTAGTGTTACCTTAAAACGAAGTTCCTGATATGAAAACGTCAGATTACCATAATGAAATAAAAATTGCTTATGCTTGACACCGAAAATAAAAGCACAAAAAGCATCCGGCTATGGAATTTTCCCCGTATCTAGAATTACCTTGAAATTTGAAATCACACATTAAGTAATTACCTATTGTGATTCTTGTATTATGGTAGTGTATTTGTCACAAATATGAGGAGCTTCAAGATGAAGTTGATAGGTTCGATTCCATGCAGCCATATAAAATGGCCATATGAAATTATCAGGGTTGTCATCGTAGTAAATGGAGCATTTGTGCTACTTTCCTTTGACCATAATCTTTTAAAGATTTGGCACTACGACAACCATCCAAATTTGCCCAACGGCTACTCAGCCCTTTTCATTTCCATTTCAAGATGGAAGACAAAAAAAAGAAAAAAAAAAAAAGAAACATAAAAGAACACTAGTAATACATTACGCATATTATATCACACCCGTTTTTGCGTTATATATATATATATATACGTTACATGGTACCCATACATATACATTAGCGCTAAAAGTATTTTGACAAAGATAATAATTCACTTAATTGAAAAGAATAATAAAATACAAAAATCAATCATTTATTTTATTTAACCATATTCAATGTTTTAATTTTAATAAATTAACAATAAATATTAATAATATTAATAAAATTATATATATATATATATATATATATAACTCAGTTTATAACTATCATATACAAAACTCAGATATAAATATATATCCATATATATACTTATATCTGAGTTTTGTCATACTGTAACTCTCGAATTTTTGAACCGATTTGGATGAAATTTTTCATATGCATAGTACATACTAATGTCTCGACCACGTTCGTTAGCCAGCTTTATCCAAAATCTTGTTTGAAAATGGCAGCAATTGGAATTTTGTAATTTTTTTTTATGTTTTCTAACATTGTATATGTCGGAGTTTCCTCTTAGTCCGCACAACTTTGAAGAAATTCCGTGCTATTTATATACTGCCACCACCATACCGTCACGCACTGAGAGGATTGTTTAAATGAAAACCAACGCTTTCAATTAACTAAATTAACAGTTTATTTACACACTATTTACACAATACAAAACACTATTTACACTTAAAACTCGGATGTAGGTGATCCGGTTCAACATTAAATTAAATACAGTAAAGCTGGCTGTGTACTATTAAAACTACGTTATATCACTCTCACTCTATACGCGTTAAATAAGCTTTACCGGAGATCAATCTCAATCTCCCAACACCTGGGCTCTAAGCCTAAGCTCTCCGAGCCTCACTCAACCTTACGCTCTCTCTCTCAGAGCTATCCAAGGAACTACCCTTGCGCTTGGCATTCCAGCCTTCAACTCAACCCTACTCTCTTATCTAAGAGCTATACGCAGGAACTACTGTCCACCCTGCGCTCTCAGCTCCAACTGACTGTCTCAGCAGAAGAGCCTGCCCCTACCAACCTTTTGCCTTTTCTCAACGTAACCCCCTCGGGGTTTTCTACCTGGCTCGCATTCCAAGCTCTTTTCTTCGTTCGTGGAATGCCTTTGTCTCCCCATCTTCCACAGACATCTCAAAAGGTTGGGAAAACCCCTCTCCAACAATCTTTTTTCCCCTTCATTCCATCTATACATTTTCACCGGCTTAGATCCAGTTTTAGACAATGAAAGAATGTTATTTTGAAATTCCAGTACACAGACCATACAATATATAATATATTAACACAAGATAATATAGAAACTGAGTTCTAATAGCAGATGTTTCTCAGAACCTGACAGTATACTTATAGGAAATGTTACGTTTCACAAAATTAAAACTCTTATGTATATTTTAAGCAGAATGTTAGAAACATTAAAAGATATTTTAAAGAGTCATACAGAGTAAGTTAACAACATAGGTCATTTTAAAGAGAAAGTTAGGAAACCTAAAAATTCCCAAACGTGTTCACAAAATTCAAACAGCCGCCATTTTGAAACAAGATGGCGGATGAGGCTGGCCAACGAACTCGGCCAAGGCATTAGTTTGTACTGCGCATATGAAAAAAATCATCCAAATCGGTTCAAAAATTCGAGCGTTACAGCATGACAAATTTCAGATATAAATGTATATACATATACACATATATATATATATATATATATATATATATATATATATATATAATTTTATTAATATTATTAACATTTATTGTTAATTTATTAAAATTAAAACATTGAATATGGTTAAATAAAATAAATGATTGATTTTTGTATTTTATTATTCTTTTCAATTAAGTGAATTATTATCTTTGTCAAAATACTTTTGAGCGCTACTCTATTAATAAGTGTAAAAATGAGGCTACTCCACTCACGCAAAAACACCCGCTCTCTAATGTTAATCCTATTCAAGAAATTTCTTAAGCTATCTCCTTTGCATTTCAATATTTTTAAATATTTTTTTGCACTGCATAGCTTAGATCAATATCTACAAAGCCGGTTTTAAGTTTTTCGATTTTGGTTACATGTTTTTTATTAGGATACTTTTATCTTCGGAACCGGCTTCAATAGTGAAAGTATTCTCGTTAACAAAGAAAACCTGCAAAGAAAATCGAAAAAAGTAAAAAACGGCCTTTGTAGAGATCGACCACAGCTATTTTATGCAAAAAGATCATTTAGAAATAATGAAATGAGCCCCTTAAAGAGTTGAAGTCCGCCTTGTAAAAGTGTGTATAAAAATCATTTTTTAAAAAAAAAGATAATTTGACTTGAACTTATCACAAGGAGAATTTACTTTTCTAAAAGTGAATTGGGAAACAATCATCTAATGTTTTACAATCATGTATATACGGTCTTTTAAAATGTGTGAATGAAACGCTTTAAAAGTTACTTGCACAGCTAATGCATACATATTAGTTAATGATCTACTACATGGAGATGTTGATTCTATGTGGCATCCGCCAGATCGAATGAACAATACAAATGTTGTTACGATTATCTTCGTAATTAATGCACTTAGCCCTTTCATGTTTCTAAAAAAAAAAGCTACCATCCAAGTTACCGCGTTCTGCCATAAATAATTATTCATTTATTAATAGATAAATCCATTAAAGCATTGCCCATATATACGTAACACATTATGGCATTATCAACCATGCTGGAACGCAAATGGAGTAAGGGTATAAATTTACTGCTCTGTAAGATTTAGGGAGACAAACCCTTTCATAAACAATCTCTTGATGGAAAAAAAGTAAATAGCATTTGCACGTTTCCTTTTTCTCCAATCTTCTTTAGCGGTGTTGAAAAAGCAGTTCCTTTTTTGAGAGATAGAAAGTAATAGTTTTAGAGTATTACAGACAAGTTGTTTCCGTGTCGAAACCACAGTGAATTTTATTGCTTTTCTTCTCTTTTAACCCCGACGTAAGTCTAGAAAACCGTGATCCAATCCCAAAAGATGCTTCGACTAAAGACATTGTTCAGAAAATGTGAGAACACGTTTAGTTTTTCAGTGATTGAGGAGGATGTTCGCGGATCATTATTTTATACGCCTATACGCTCTTGTGAATTACCGTGACCTGTGATTTTACAGCTCGTTATTTTGAGAAACGTAAATAAGGGAAAACAGAAATAACATACATAATATTTTTCGCTGTTCAAAAAATATAGTTGGAAGTTTTTAGTACAAATATAACTTTGTTTTTATATATATTTTTTTTATTTCTTATTTTTATTTTTATTCCTTTGGTGCTATTCAGCGTAATGGTGAATTCCAATGTTACCGATAGGTGCAGAAAACAATAGATTCTTTAAAAGATAATCATTCTTCAAATTTCAAATTCAGAAATCGCTAAGTATAATTAAAACAGTTTACAATCAGCTCCAAATATACTTACAGTATAATCAGTGATTGTTTTTTTTTTTTTTTTTAAAGATTATTGTTTTTTGTTTAAGTTTTATTTATTTACTTCTAAACTGAGTATTTATTTACTTGTAAAATGAAAACTGTTTTGAGAATGACTACGGGTGAGTTAAATGGATGAAATATGTCTATCACCATAAAATAAAAAATATGTTCTTGTGAAATGGTTAAAGTGATAAAATATCACCATTAAAGTTTTTGTCATAAAAAATGGCTGCAATTAAAATTTCAAAGCAACAAAAAGTAGAGATAGATTCTTTAGTTTATTTGGAAAAAAATTGAACTGAAATTGATTCCAAAACTTTGGGTAAATTTAAAAAATGTAAAATTTAATGCAATGTTTGTTTAGGTCTAACTATTTATATTACTTTCCATGTGTTCAGGCGCAACAAATACATTTATTTTCTGTGAAATTAATATTAATTTTATTTATCTTCCTGATTACATTTGTTCTGGTGATTCGTCTATTTTAATGATGCATTGTAATGAAAATTTAACATTTTTTTTTTCTTTTTACATGAAGAAATATATACGCAACTTATAAAAAAACAGAGTTTAAGGAGTATTTTTGCCATTCTACATTCGTTTCTTTTTTATAAATAGTTTTAAATATTTAACAAATCATAGATATTTAGTTTTTTATATCTACCCCTTTGAGTGCCAATTTTATGTTATGGCTTGTGAAATTTGCTTTTATGTTAAAAAAATGAAATACACACAACTCTATAGTTTCATTTATTTCATATAAAATTTACATCACACTTGCGCAATGATGTTTTCTTCTTTATACATATTTTTTCAGTAGGTTTTTTGGTGGGATATTACTATTTCATTTTAATTGTTTTTCGTTCTGTTGGATATTGCTATATTAGAAATAGTCTGTCTATACACTCAAATTTCCGAGTGAACTTAACAAGAGATTAAGCTGTGAAAACTCCTAAAACTATCAGATACTTGTATATTTTTACGCCCTTTTCCTTCTTTTCTCTCGAATTTGGCTAAAACTTACGGTAACTGAGTCACATTAATTGAGTAAGAGATATTGATAAAAAATTCTACTCCAGTTTGACACTAATAGCAAAATATAACAAAAATTTAACGAATGTAAAATAACTTAAAGAAAACAACGAATCAAAGCTCTGGTACTTCATATCTAGTGCTTTCTTATGTGTTATATATTATTAAATTCGTGAAATATAGCACAAGAGATTTAAACGCATGATACAATAGCTATTTATTATAGTCTCTGGCCTGCATTCTTTTAAAGAGCAAATACATTAATCTCATCTGTTTGAATATATCGAATGAATAATATATTGTAGCATTATTAGCCGTATATTTGTTAGAGTAAATACTCGAATTCACTACCACTAAATCAAAGTCATTGGTTGACAATTCAATTTTATTACAGATGATTCTTTAAATATTCCAGCAGCCGGCTTCAATAAAAATTTTAATTTAAAAAGGCATTCAATAACAATCTTTCAAAGATTAAACGTCGAAAAGAGGCTGTTAGCACAGGAACGAGATTGTCCTACAGGGAGTAAAAATGTCCTCTTATGTACGAATATCTCTGCAGCCGATGTCAAATATGAAGAGCCAATATTGACTTATTCCGAGTGTTCCAGGCTACCTTGGGAATAGTTATTCTAGCTGATGTATTTCTCAGATCAGGGGAAGTTACGCGCTTCTAAAACACCACCTCATACTAGTAAGAATATTTCGTTTCGTAAGTGTTAATTAAATTGAGCAAGAATAGATCATTTTTAACATTTCAAGCACATTTAAATCGCATAATCTATGGAAAATATCTTATACTGTTTATATAAGCGTTAACGGAATTGTTTTTCAAAAATTTTGATTTACGCAGTTATAATAAAGAACATTTCATAAAACATTGTGTAATAGTTGTCTAAAATCGAACAGTCGTCTATTCTTCAAGAAGTACAAATTGACAAAAAGTTGTACCTCAGTTATTTTTATTTATATTACTATACTTTAATATTATTTTATATCATTACAAAAAAAGTTATTCAGCAATGATTCTAGTTGTCAAAAAAACTAATAACCTAATATTGCGTAAATATTTTAATTATTGCTATACACTGAAAACCTACAAACTAATAAAAATGTTGTAAAAATATTGCTGTTGCACAAAAAGTATTTACATAAAGTGAAAATAATTGGCAAAATATTGCCATTTAATTGTGAGAGATTTCGAACTGCTTTAAATATATTTTACTAGCACGAGGTTCTTTTTTTTTTTTACATTTGAAATTTTATATTAATATTTAACCAATAATGGATAAAAAATTGTCGACAACTTTGCCAATGTATTTAAAAAGTGTATTTATTCAGTTATTGACGTCATATAAGAAGTGTAAACTTAAGTTTGACTTTTTTATCATTAAAATGTTCAGTTTTTATATGACAGATGTATCTAGGAAATGGATATATGTAAGGGAAATGGAAACATTGCTGAATTTTTTCATATTCTTTTTACATATTTTAATATTATTATGTATTGAGTCATATTTTATAAGAATATTTTAAATAACAGAAATGTCGATATAAAAAATGACATTTTATTAAAGAGTCACTCAATATAATGTATATTGTGAGTTGATAATAACATTTACAGGTTCTTTCAGAATACACAAATTGTAATTTTTTTCTGTGACATTCCAGTTTAAGTTACACAAACTGCTGAAGCGAGTGCCGAAAAAGTAGGCATGCTATATAAATATTTTCAATTTCTGTTGATCGCGTTGTAATGCAAACCATAATGTGAAAGAAAAATTAATTTTTAGATTAACTCAAAAAATATCTGTTAATTTCATAAAGATTGTATTGAAAACCGATTTTTAATTTTTCCTTTTGATGGTTATTTTAGCTATTTTTAAAGAGGGAGAACGTATTTAACAACAAAAAAAGGAAGAATACATTTATTAATAAAAAGTGGCAAATATGAAATTCTGAAAAACACCTTTTTGTATTCCTAGTTGGATTAAAAGCAGCCTTCAACACAAAAAGAATCCAAATTTTTTATCAGTTATCTTCCCACCTTTACTTTAAAAATTTAACAATAGCATAAATTAATCTGAACAATTTTATGAACATTTAACGGGAAAAAAAAATCCATTTTTGTACTTTCATCTAAATAAAAAACATTTCGTTGAGAATTTCTGGAGGAAAATTATGTGTATCAGTTTTGAAATATTAATTTATAAGAATAGTTGATGTGTCCTAATGAATTAAATATATTAGAATAATAAAGAATTTTACATAAAAAAAATTAAAGATATTTATTTGCGATGTGAAGGAATTAAATTATGAAGTATCTAAAACAGTTCTCATTTTGTATGTTACTATGCGAAATGATTTAAAACTGAACCAAGCCAAATAATTATTCAGACTATGTTAGATTATACACACTGTTTTCTTACGAAAATTAAAGATATATAATGTTAAGAACCATCTTTTGACAAAACTGTAAACGTTCGAAAAGAAAACTGTCGAAAAATTGATAATGTCTTCCGTAAGTATTGACGTAGAAATATTTCCCAACATATGTTATGAGATAAAGTGGTTGATTTAAAAAAAAGGGGGGAAGCCGGTGCGGTGAAGAAATGAAGAATATAACTATTGTTTTTAAAATATTTAACAAAACATTCGCTGAGATATTTGGTTTAGACTGAAGGACTTTTGTAGACTTTATATAAAGAATGAAAATATAACGGCTTTTTTACGTTTATATGGGATGCAAATTTTAAAAAAAAAACATTCTATTCCCAGCGTAATTTGGATAAAAGAAATTCGCAGCACTGAAATAAATGTATTTGATTCTTTTTTCAGAATATTATGAAGTAAAAAGGGGAAAACGTTTCTTAGTCCAGCGCTTATCATTCTTATAGTTTATGAAATGTAATATAATCTGTTCCAAGTTACCAAAGATTTATAAAATGTTCCTTATCTTCCGAAATCACAGAAAACAAAACACTTTTAAGATTTAAAGAAGTACCTCTAATATGAAAGTTTGTTTTGATGCGAGTTAGTTGCTTCGAAAAGTTTTCCAAACAGCAGTCATAGTGTTGTAAATAGTTTTTGTAACCAGAAATATCGGTTTTCCAGTTACGAAGAAATCTCAATTAAACATTTTTATGTTCAACAAACATTGTGCATTAACGGCATTAACATTAATATTAAGATTTATTTCATTAATATTCACACTAAAATTAACATCGTTTTGTTGCTATTCCGTGTATAAATTCTATTACAAAACTGAAAATATTTACTTGAGAAGAAAAACCGATATTCCAGATAGATATAATTGATTAATACTCAGTGTAAACTCCTTGGAAACGTTTCCAAAAAATTAAGGGCGGTAAAAGAAACCTTTATTTCTGAAGTGTTACTTTAAATCTTGAAAACCTATTGATTTTAGAGGCTTATATAAAAAAAGAAAGATTATCGGAATCTCGCGGTAACTGTTAAAAGGTTATAAAATATTTTCGTAAACCTTAAGAAAGATAAGAGGTAAATTAAGAAATATCTGTCTTTTTTACAGGGTCTAGATACTTACATATGATATAATATATATACAATGTGTCACTTCTCATCTTTGATAAAGAACTAAATCCTAAAAATATTTTAAATGTTGCTCTATTCATCATACGGAAATCCATTTACGTCGAAATAGAAAAAAAAAATGTACGAAATGAAAAAAATGATACCGTCCCTGTGTCGCACACGTTAGATTTAGGAAAAAATTCACCATGCTCTTACAATGAAAACTATAACATTCCCATTTTTCTATGACAAAAACGTACCGAGTTATGATACTGTTTTTTTTTTCCCGCTTTCCGACATTAAAAACGGAGAAACGCGCTTTTCGTCCCAGAAAACGCATACAATTCATAAAATTAAAAATATCATAACGCAATAAAATTTGCTCGTAGAAGAATGGATTTATTATTGTTTTACTTCTCTGAGTATCGGGAAAGATTTTGTAAATAGAACGTACAGGATCAGGCGACCGTATAAAAATTTAAATTCAGTATTATTATTACTTTTAATAACTATTTTTAAATAAACGAATTTTCATTTGATGAATTACAACATTTGAAACACATTTAAAATTGGAAGTATATCTCTAAAATTAACGGTTTAGGAATCAGCTATTGGTCAACTATAAGAAACGATAATCTGCATAAGTAACTTTTGGTTAGTAATTTAAATAATATTTAAATATGACATCTTTCTGAAAGTGTGTATTTTTAACAATACCCTTATATTATACGAATTTGAATCTTAAACCACGTTCTTCCTTTTTATGCATGATGTTTACCATATTTATTCAACTTTATGCAAGAAATGAACTAAGCATATCAATCATGAAGTAAGGCTGCGGCTCATTTCTTATTGTAAAATGTTTTCTACATAAAAATCTATTTTAATAATTTATAATATAATAATATAATAAATATTTATATCTGTTAAAATCATTAAGTTATTATTTTTTCTTTATATTTTATAGTTTGTAAATAAAATATGGTAATAATCTGTTTAATGGACCAATAAACTGGCTATCTTTAAAAAAATAGCTCAAGAAATTGTTGTTAACAGCAAAAAATAAAAAATAAATAAAATAACATAAAAAAATAAAAAATAAAATAAAATAAAATAAAAATTACAAAATTATATCTTAAAAAACTTGTCTTAATTGAAGCCTCACATTGCAAAACACTAAAAAAAAAAAAAAAAAAAAATGCTGCACGACTTCCGAATAAACTTTATTGAGAAGAAGACAGAATTAACTCAGTTAGACTAGAAGATTGGAACTGGATTAATTTTACTAATGCGGAAAAATCGCACTGAAACGAGAAAAAACGTTTAAAATCGCATAAAATATCGATAAACATTCAAAAGGTGCTGAGGACAAATTTTACTATATTTGTCGAAAAGATTAAAACAGGATTCCTTCTAAGAAAGTAGAAAAATTGCTGTGAAACGCGAAAAAAAAAAAAAAAGAAAAGAAAAAAACAACAAAAAAAAAAAAGAAAAAAAAAGAAAGAAAAAAAAAACAAAAAAAAAAAAAAAAAAAAAAGAAAAAAACAACAAAAAAAAAAAAAAAAAAAAAAAATTAAAAATAAAAACCACCATAACTGAAATTTCTTCACGAATGTTAAAAAATTGCAGCAAAATGCGAAAAAACGCTAAAAATCGCATTAAAATTCGATTAAAATTCAAAATCGCGGACGACAAAATTTATTATATTAGGCTATAAGTTTGAAATAAAATTCCTTTTACAAATATCCAGAAAACATTGCAAAACATGAAAAACTCAAAAATCGTTTAAAAAACGCGAAAAATTAAAAAATCAGTGTACTTTTTTGAATAAACTTTATATAAAAGAGGACAATATTAACAATATTGGCTGTACCCGATTCCTTTTGTTAAAGGGCAAAAATCGCCGTAAAACGAAAAAAAAAAAAAAAAAAAAACCCCGCTAATAATTAAAAAATCACAGAGAACAAATTTGCTATAGTGGGCTAAAACAGGAAATCTTTAATCGGTAACCATAGTTAACCGGAAATATTTCATGAATATTAAAAAAAAAAATCACCGTGGAACGGACGAAAACGCTAAAAATCAGATTGAAAATTGTATTAGAAATCACCAAAAATTCAGAAATCACGTATGACAAAATTTACTATTTTAAGCCAAAAATTTAAAACCAAATTCCTTTTTCGAATGTCAAAAAATTGCCCCGGAACTCGAAAAAACGCTAAAAATCGTATTAAAAATCGGTAAATATTCAAATATTGGCTTTAATTTCATATATTATTTTATTTTCCTTTTATGAATGTCAAAAAATTACTGCAAAATGCGAAAAATTCAAAGATCTCCATATATATTACGAATAAACTTTATTCAAAAGAGGATAACATTTAATATATAAAGCAAAAATATTAAAATCTGTTTATTCTAATATTATAATTCTAATATTCTATATCTTAACATTGAAATATTAAAATGAATGTAGAAAAATTGGCGCGAAATTCAAAATGATCCCGCTAAATATCGCATAAAAAATCGCTAAAAAGTCAAAACTCGCAAAAGACAAAATTTTCAGTAGTCGGCTACAAAATTTTCTATAGTGGGCCACAACATTGTAACCGGAATTCCTTTCCGAATTTCAAAAAATTGCCGCAGAAGGTGAACAAAATTTCCGAAGTACAAAATTTACTAAATTAGGCTAAATTTTTGAAACCGAATTATTTTTCCGAATATCCAAAAGTTGCTGCGGATTGCAAAAAATCTTTAAAAATTCGCATACGAAAAGTTGCGAAAATTTAAATTAGCTTTATTATTTCTGAATAAACTTTATTGAAAAGAAGACAAAACTTACTATATTGGGCTAAAATATAGAAACAGGGTTCTATTTATTAATGTAGAAAAATCGCCGCGAAATGGGCAAAATAAGCTAAAAAACGCATAAAAACTGAATTAAAATATCTAATAAAAAACTATAAACTAGATTCGAGGTGCCTAACTACAGATTTAGAGATACCATTCAGCCAAATCTAGTAGTCCTACGTGCATCGTTCTCGTCAGAACACAACACTGAGACAGACACACAAATGTCTATCGGTATTATTAGAGATAAAATAACGAGAAGGGCACGGCTACGTATTAACCCCAAAACACTTGTGATGCATGTTAAATTTAAGGAAATGAACTTTTTTGATATCTTTAGTGTTCCATACTTAAAAAATAAAAACGAAACCATTTTAAAATCACTCTTGTGTCTACCTATCCGTCTGTCACAACCATTTTACTCGTAAACTATGGAACATGGAAAGTTCAAATTGGCTGAAGTAATAAAGGCTATTGACCCACATATTTATAGATCATTAACCATTGGCAAATATATTTAGAAATATGTAGAGGGACTAATTAAAACCCTTTAAGCGTCCCGCAAAATGTTTCATGTGTGTTTAACCCTCTCGCTGCGCAACCCGAGATTTCCTCGGGCAACGTAAAGTAGCAAAATTTGCGCAACCCGAGATTTCCTCGGGGATTCATTTTTTCCGTCTAATTAAACCTCCTTGATTATTCCCACCAGTTATTTTTTAATGCCTTATTTAATCGGAGTATTTTCCCGATTAAATTAGACAAAAATTTTTCTTTTTAAAAACCGGTGATCCAAAATTTTTATTCATTTGAATAAAAATTTTTAAAAGACGCTCGTCGCAAAGGGGTTAAATACGCACATTTTGAAGCTATTTTGATAAAACAATTACGCAGCGAGGGGGTTAAAGATTCATAAAATAATAGCTGTGAAAAATATTTTATGAGGATTTGTTTATTATTACCTTACATATTTATTTATCTTATGCACTGCAAAAAAAAAAAAAAAAATAACATTAATATGAATTTTGAGTTAAATGAGCCTTTGAATTCAAAGATTACGTAACGGAAAAGCACGGTTAGGCCGCTTAAAGGATTAAGTTACTTGGAAAAAAAATCTTTTCTTTGTATATCGTGTGGAGTATCGTGTGAAAGATTTTGTAACGCCGAACACAAAAATACATTTCTTTTAATTTTAGGCATTATATTTTAAGAGATATCGTCGGAAATATAATGCAAAAATATGTTCCCTCACCTCTATTTCCGAATCTACTGGAACTAAAATTCTGAAAAACTTAGGGGTAGTTGAAGATAATTTAAACCTTGGAGGAAAACTATACTCATTACCCTAGGTCATATAGTTTCTGAGAAAATAGCATTTTTCCAACACACAAATTTGTTATACACAAATTTCGATTTGCGAGCGTTCAGACAAGCAGTTGAGGAGTGCTGCAGGTATCTATCGTCGCATAAGTAAAAAGGATTGTTGATAATGATTTTTGAAAAAAAAAATGTCGGTAATTAGCCGTGATATTAACCCTTAAAGACACGGACGGTTTGGACATACATAAAGACACGGGGGGCGTAGTCTATGCGCCATCGGCTTTTAAAGTCTAGTTAACAACTTTAATGATATATCTGTGTAATGCAATGTCAGTTTCTAATTCATATATTTATCGTACGGAACTCTCTGTATGCGAGTACTACTCGCAGTTGATCAATTATTTTCAATAAAGCCAATTATTCATTCTTTTATTCATTCTTGAATTCATTCTGTGTTGTATCTTTTGTTATTAAATACCATGTGATTTTACAGTATGTTGCTATAGTATTGAAGGAATAAGTTACAGTGGACTCTCGTTAATGTGTCTTCCTTTAAGATGTGTCTCCGGTTAATGAGGGCAATTCTCGGTTAATGAGGATAATTCATATTTCCCATCATTTTCTATTTGCAATTAATATTAAGTGTATTTTTTAATGTGTACTGCTCATCTCATCTGATAGTGCAGACAATTTTTTTTCACTAATTGAGCAGGCAGAATCGAAACTGGTTTCTTACATTATTTTTTTCAAAAGCAAGTTTTGTTGTTTAAAGATCTAGAAATTGACAGCTAGAGTGATGAAGAGAAAAAAAAAAACATTCCGCCACCAAAAATCGTGAGAGATTCAGAAATTGCTAACGGTTGTTCGCCAATATTACCAATTAGAATGTGATGTAACGGACCAAATTTTCAAGTGTGTCGCAAGACTGAGGAATGATGTGGTAGGAAATCATTTGTTCAACTATTGCAAAGAAATTAGAAATTACTTTAACTAAGGTTAAATTATGTTAGTATGTTAATTTGTTCGGGTATTTTTTTGCCCTGAGTAATTTATTCTTTTGCATTAACTAGTTTTCATTAACTTTTTCTTAAACTAATGTGACTACACCCTCTGAGCATTTTGAGGACTTTCCTTCATTTACATAAAAATTCTTATAAAACTAATATTAATTTTTATTATCTTTCCCTGTTTGTTTCTAAAATACACTTCATAACTATTTATTTGACATGCATTTTAAAATACAATTTTGCTGAAATTATTTTTGTCTGCAACCGATTTAAGTTGTTTTAGGGAAACGGAAAAATACGGGCAAACCGCTTAAAGGGTTAAAAAAACGTCGTTTCTTTTACCTTTAAATTGACACCCTATTTAATTTCTGTCTAAAACTGAACTCAATGTATTCAACGCAAGTGATAATTTTACACCTTTTGAATGATTATATCATTTAATCTGGACGAAAAGTGACCTTCTTTCGAAGTCCGCGCTAACGGGAGTTCCCTGTATTTGTTAAAATATTTGAATACGAACAAATTTCCTAATAATCATATACAGTTTTTAAAAATGTCTTGAAAAGTTTTAAAAACTTCAATTTCAGTAATTAACATTTGAAAAAAAAAATTGATGAAAAAGGACATTAAAGACAATTTAATAGTAAATGTATCAATTCTACCTAAAATCAGAAAAGGTTGAAAAAATTAACCTTTCTTCTCATGTTTTGCAGATTCCATTTCGCTCCATCTGCGGAATAGTCCAAATTGATTGAATGCATAGCATTAAGTGATAGCTGCAAATTTCAATTTAATTTTACAGAGCAGATTATTAGGCGAGAAACCATTTAAAATTTAATGCTTTTTGGTAAAACAAGTAACAAAATGTTAGAAAAATCTAGAGTGAATAAAGTAATCATATTATTTTTGAATTATGTTTTGTTTCTTACAAGAATATAGTAAAACCTAATGTAATGAAATTCGACTTTTAAGAAGAAATAAATTACAATTATGCAATAAAGTCATAAAGTTTTACTTTTTTTTCGTGAAAATAGTGCATCATTCTTTCCAGTGAGACAGACCTGAAAATATCCAGCAATCAAGAAATTTTCCACGAGTATTCCTATCTTTTCTACCGTTTAAAGTGTTAAATGATTATAGGTAGTGCTAAAATAGAAGATGAATAAATGATGAATTAAAGTTTGTCGTAATACATTCTATCCCTAAGGCTTAACGGCTATCATATTTGTGTATGAAAAAGCGAAACATTTGTTTGATTTGTGAACAGAAATCATAGACGATTCCTTTCAAAACACGCGCGCTCGGAAGAATTTCAAGGGAGAAACACTTTTTAGATATGTCTCTAGACACAGTCTCATTCGTTACAATCTCATTTTGTGCGTGCAATTAATAGAATTAATTTGAATTCGTATGCATTTGCTTATTGGATTGAGAAAGATGCGAGATTCTTATAAGCATATGCGAAATATTTTTAATTTGTAGAAATTTTTTTCCAGTTATCAAAACAAAATTACAAGGATTTTCTTCAAAGTTAATTTTTGATGTGTTAATATTATTGGAATTTAAACATATTAATTATTTATTGAACGGTATAGCGAAATATAAAGAAATGAAAATGACTTGTAATCCAGTTGTGTCGCACATTACAGTTATAGTTGCGGAATGACGTTAATTGATATAAGTTTCAACGTATTTGCATATTTGTTATCAATAAACAGAATACTATAAAAGCAATTACATAATTGAAAGAAAATAATCATTATTTTTTGAAAATTATGTAATATTTTGTCTATTTATTGGATTACGACTGAGGCAATACATTTATGAACATATTTTTTTCTTTCCGGTTACATATTAGACATAGATTCAGAATATTTTGTTGAAAGATAATTTTTGACGTGAGAATATTATTTCAATTTAAATGCTATAATTTATTTATTATGTTTTGCAATAAAATATATAAAACTAAAATTAATCGTTTCAGATATACATTGCTGTGAAATGACATTCAATAATATAGGTTTCAAACCATAGGTTATTTTTTTTTTTTTATCGCATAAAGAATTTCATGAAAATTAGACATATGAGGAAAAGTTATATTTCACGAAGTTCGGCACTATTTAATCTATCAATTCGTTTGTGAATAAAGCTAGAGGCCTCGTACATCTGTGAAACAATTTTGCTTTTTTTTTTTTTTTTTTTTTTTTTTTTTTTTTTTTTTATCTACGTTTGAAAGATAAATTAAAAATTTTTAGAAACTGTTTTTTTATGTATTTATATTATAACAATAAAACGGTGTTATTTATTTCTGCAATGAAATATGAAAAAAAATTGCAATGCATTCGTACCACACACTACATGAATAATAGTGAAATGACTTTCAACTGTATTTTATTAGAGAATTCAGTACTATTTCGATAACATTAACTAAATTGAAAACCCGTTAATCGTTTAATCAAATTTATTTCAAATGGAGAACATCTAACATTCGACAACTGATTTTAATTTTAGTAATGTACCCCAATGCGAAATCCAGTAATAATTTTTTTAAACTGAATTTATCTTTTAATTTATTTATAGAAAAGGTAATTCTTACACAAACACATGTTTAATCTACAGATAAAAAATAATTATGTAACCAAAGCTAATATTTGGTCATTTGTTACAAATGTAAGAAACAGTTTTTTTCATGCGAGACAGAATTGACTAGAGGTTTTCTAAGACATTTTATATAGTTATACATGGGAATCAAAAAATGCGACCTGTTCGCTTAAGTTAGAAAGAGGTGGAACCTTAAATTTGGTACTAAATTACGATTTAAATTGTTAATATTAAATTATTTAATAAAATACTTAATGCAACGACCTTCTAGGCAGGTGAAATTCTATATATTTTTGACGTGTGAGAGGGATTTTTTCATTTGTGGTGTTGCTGTTGGCGAGAGAGTGGGAAGTCACTTTTTCTTGTGTTTTTCTCCCAAATTTTCAAATATTACCGTATAAATGGTGATCGAAGAACAATACATTAATATTAATACGTAAATTAATTTCTGTAATGTTTATCTTCTTACGTTCATTAATAATATGATATGATAAGCATAGCTGCCAACTTTTACGCTTTTTATTATCACTCATATTTAAAGGAATCTTTTGACTTATTGAATCGCAGAGTTTGCCGATAAAATAGGGAAAATTTTACTATTAAATTTTAGTGGTAAGAAAAAAGCATAAAAGTTGGCAGCTCTGTGATAATGTAGTTTAGTTTTAAAAGTGTACAGTTAGTGAAGTTCACAAACACAGAAGAGTCTTCCGATGTTTCATGGGTTGCTGTGTAACAAAACTTGAATTACAAGTTTTCAAGTGTAATAAGACATACTGAAAGATTAATTTGGGAAGTAGAAAATAATAATTATGAATTTAATGTCAAAATTCAACGTTTAGGAAATCATATAGGGTTTCCTAAGTTTCAGATAGTACT
Source organism: Maratus speciosus (assembly GCA_963932465.1). NCBI lineage: Eukaryota > Metazoa > Arthropoda > Arachnida > Araneae > Salticidae > Maratus > Maratus speciosus. Next base: position 486,509,397 of record OZ010787.1, read on the forward strand.
TTAAAGAACTGTGAATAACAAATTATACATTTGTTAAGGAAATCTTTTTGATTTAGACCATATTTTCATTTTCGATTCTAATAAACTATTAATTAACACGTTGAGTGCCACGGTGACTGACACTGAAGCTGAAAAAATTACAATGTTTTAAATAATTTTTAAGAAAGTATAATCCTGTAATAAATAAAAGGTAAGTAAATTTTAAATACATTTTCAGTAATTACTTAAAACAATATATATATATATATATATTTAGTTTTATATCATATTTTAGACCGTCAGTCATCGGTGAATGACGCGTTGTAAACGGAAAGTTCAGTGTCAGTCACCGGTGACTGATGTGGTGCTTAACATGTTAAAAAAACAATTGAAATGATGAGTTAAAGATATTACATATATATTTATTAAGTTTTATATCATATTTTAGACCGTCAGTCATCGGTGAATGACGCGTTGTAAACGGAAAGTTCAGTGTCCGTCACCGGTGACTGATGTGGTGCTTAACATGTTAAAAAAACAATTGAAATGATGAGTTAAAGATATTACATATATATTTATTAAGTTTTATATCATATTTTAGACCATCAGTCATCGGTGAATGACGCGTTGTAAACGGAAAGTTCAGTGTCAGTCACTGATGTGGTGCTTAACATGTTAAAAAAAAACAATTGAAATGATGCGTTAAAGATATTACATATATATTTATTAAAGTAAAGATTTGATTTACTCATAACAGTCACGAGTAAAAGTAGCCTTTATGCAATTTCTTGTAAAACTAACCATCTGAATTTGTATATAATATTTGCGGCCTAAAAACAGCTTTCAAGACAGTTAGTTTAAATGTTTCTAAAATGCAATTCCTAAGAAGTCAAAAATTATCTGCAATGTCTAAAATGTGGTAAAAAGTTCCTCATCGTCGAAAACATAGCTTTTATTGTCATTATGTGGCTTGTATGTGTTATTAAGCTACGTCAGTCATCTTCAAAATAATAAATCTTCTGTAACTAATCAAAACATTCGATATCATATCATTTAAAAATATTATTGTGAGCTTGCAATTGTACTCAACAGTGAGTTTCCATTAGTTATAATGAAAAACATGGTTTTAGCTGTAAAATAGTGGATGAAAAAAACAAAGCAGAGAATAAACTTTCCCTGGAAACCTTACATCTGTAACAAAAGCATTTTTTTATTTTTTTTATTAACAAAGGATTACACATCATTCAAAATGCATGCTTTATACCATTTTCTTTCGTTTCTAAATATGAGTCAAAGTGTTTGATGCGTTTCACAATGAAAATCCTCAGCCTGATTGCAAATATGAATTAATACTATCATTCTTTGATCTAATTTAGGATGCTTCTTAATTCATTGAAGTTTATTACAGTTGCTTTAGTGTATTTTATATGAAAACATCGTGCAAACTAAAAATATAAATAAATGAAAACTTCTCATGAACATAAAATTCAAAGAGCCAGGGATATTGAAAAAGCAAATGACTTCCAAAAATAGTTCATAAGGACTCAAGTGAATTGCATAATTTCATATAAAAACAATAAAGAACTCGAGTACTCTTAGAAAAGTAATTTCCGATAATTTTACACTATTTTTTTACATCTCTAACAAAATGTGGTGAAACATTGAATTTTGAAAAACATATTTATCATATGAAAAAATATTTTCATAAAATGTTTATGAGTAATTTTTTAGAACATTAAACATGATAATTTTAAATAACTGTAAAATCGCTTATCATAAAAACACAATTCAATTGTTTAATTTTTAAACTATTTGAGAAATCTAAACACATTTAATTTTATAGAGTCTAAAATGAATGAAAATAAAGATCTTTTAAAAACCTTACATTCAATTCACATTCCTTAATGGAAAACTTAATTATATAATAAAATCATTACAATTTTTTTAAAAATAATGTTTTATAAATATTATTAGCTATTGCAACTTATATCACTTTAAGTTCTTTGAAAACTAATGCAGCTAAAACCATTGTTTTACATTTTCAAAGTTGAAAGTGAATGTCGAATGCATTTTTAATAGCATGCAATACAAATTTGCCTTGCAATTTAATATTCACTAGATGAGTATAATGATCATTGGATACTTTCTTTGGCTTCCATATCACCAAGTTCATTAATTGTATTTTAATTAGCATATAAATTTGAGATAAATCAGTGAGCTCCTGTTTCAGTAGCAATGACATGCATCCCGCTTAGAGAAACAGTAATTACCCCAACTCCGTTGACCGCAGATGACCCGCGAAGAGGAGAGGAAGCTGCGATTAGCATAAGTAACAGTTCAGAGGGAAAGCAAATTTAAGAATTGGTCTCCATTTCACTTTAAATAAGAGACATTTTAGAAAAAAAAAATAACTTTACTACTTTTTTAAAACAAAATATAATAAACATTTTGTACATTTTGTACATAAGTTATAAATTATAAATATGATATTATAATTTTTAAAAAGCGTGCACGATTTTGATAAGTGACATTCAACAATTATTAACTTTTATATAAATTTAACAGTGAGAAAAAAAATCACGATTCTGTCAATCTAAAATAATCGATAAACTTATAAGAAGATATCGTAGCACTCAAAATTAAAGTTTACATTTTTTTCATTATAAAAGATAACGGTTCTTCAAATTATAATGTTGCAAAAAGAAATATGTATTTTTAAGAATCACTATTTAGAACCGGAAAGCACGTGAGATTTCAAAAGACGAAGGATTTTATGTGCAGTGACCCCAACATCAAAATAATATTAGCCCAAATAATGCACCAATATTATTTATATAAAATTTATACAATAAACATTAAAACATTTACACTTCAACACCAATATTGTTAAAAAATTTAAGTTACTCTAGAAATAAAAGAAGCCTAATACTAAAATTGAGCTAATATTAGTTTTTATTGGAGATATTTTTCGGTTTAACATTCGCACTTCACTGAGAAAATGTCCAATTTTGTGACAATATTCCTCTAAAATTGATAAGCAATCGCGTGTCGCAACGTGAACATATCTGTATTTAAAAATTTAACAAAATCCAGCATTGTGCAAAATGAGGTTTGTGCTCCATATTTTAGCAGAAAATGTGTAGTCATATTTGAATTTAATAGAAAAATCAGCGAGGTATAGTTTTTCATTCCTTTTTAGTAAATTTTCCATTAAAAAGTGTAAAACTTTATGAAAAAGCGTTATAAATAATAAATGTAATAGTAAAGTCATTTAACTTATTCTTCATGAATCATTTTTTAAGACTTCCAATAAATGTAATATTTAGTTTAGGTCATTTTTTTCATTAGAAAACTTTAACTAAAAAACAGCATTTTCTAAGAAATATTAAAAACAAATGTCACTTTTCTCAAGACAATCTTCTAATAAATTAAAAAAAGAACTTTGTGAAAAATATTAAATATAATAACAATGATATAAGTCATTGAAATTGGTATTGGTTATGTTCTCTTAAACAAAAATATTTTTTTTTTATTTTATACTAACATTAAATAGAATCTTTTCATCGCAAAATTTATGCAATAAATAGTATTTTCTTACAAATATCAAAGATAAATGTCCTCTTTCGTCCAAACAATCTTTTAATAAATCATAAATAAAGCTTCATATAAAAAATTAAATATTTTAAGTCATTAAAATGTATCGCCTTCTTATCTGCTTAATTAAAAAAATCTTCCATTAAATGTATGCATTAAGATTAAGCATAAATCATTTTTTTCATGACAAATCCATCCGGAAAACTACAATGTCTAACAAATATTAAAGACAAATATCACTTCTTCTCAAGACTACCTTTGAATAAACATAAATATAGCCTAATGAAAAACATTTAATAGATTAATAATAATATTTTAAGCAATTAAAATAGGCAACGTATTCAACTCTCACGAAAAGCGCAAACCAAATGCTCCCGTTTCAATATTTTCCCACGTCTGAACAATCGTCCGAGAATCTCTCCTCTCTCCTCTCTCCACTACTCGTCACCTCAGCACTCAGTTAACAGATGGGGCGGCGTCATTTTTTAATTACAGTGATATCTACCGCCTCAGCTTTCGGACGTTCATGATCTTCCCTCCCTCCACCTGTTGACCGCAACTGACCCTCGGAGAGTCATAAACAGAGGCTTGCGTAGATAATAAATGGCTCTTTAGTGGAAAAGAGGTTGAGATTTCGCAACGAGTTGCTAGCGACACCCTAATTAAATTTCATTGCAATGAAGTCTGCTTTCAATGAGATGGATGAGTTTCACTAGGATATATTTCATGTTTAGTGTAATTTATTGATTTGCAACTATCATTGTGTATGAATTATTTATATAATATATTATATTAATGAACAGAGGTCGCATCGTATGTCATATTCTAACTTAAGAAGCGTTCATTTCCATGCAAATGTAAACGAAGGTCGGATATTATGTAATCGTGATGCTACCACAGATGTTTGGTGGTAGATCAAATTTTCGTAAATCTGTTTTGAAATAAAAAGAAGTTATGAAGAGCCATGAACAAAAAATACCCTTCAAAAATCTAGCTTTTTGGTATATATATTGGCAAATTTGGTATATAATATTTCCGGTATATATATAAAATTCAGTTACGTATAGCATTTCAGGTAACAGAATAGTGATGTGGTTCTGTTTAGCTATAAAATAACTTAGATTTAAACAAATGTAAATTAAAATTGCAATTAAATTTTTCTGTAATAAAATTGTAAAGGATGTAACTACCGGCAATCACTTAAATATGATTCGATAGTCGCAGGAAAAACGATAGCAAACTATTGTTTTCCTGTTAACACACTTGATTTACCTCGTGACCGTCAACATCCAACAACCCGTTTTATTATTATTATTTTTTTCACGAGAATCTTTTTCTTGAATAATTATTTTACCGATATTAAAATTAAAATATATCGATTTATAAGTCAGTATATAAACACTATTTTATGTACCTAGATTTTTATTTAATTCTGTTCAATACTTTTGTTGCACATTATAAGTAATTACGCGAAAATCAGTCATCTAATACTAGGTGATCTCGATATTACAAGTTAAGGGATTAAATAAAGCTCTCACCTATTGCTAACAGATAATAATATATGTATTCTATATGATTCGTGTAAATGACTATTATTCTGTGATTATGACAGAAAGTTATATTAATGGATGTGATCTCGAGTAAACGCGAAGAAATATATTTTAGGAATAGCTTTAAGCATCTGACAATTTTACGAATGAATACGTAAAGAAAAACTCACCAAATCACAGTTTATATTCACTGATAAGCGGAAAATAATTAATAGTTAATAATTATATAATAAAAATTATATAATAATAATTAATAATTATATGCTATAATAATTAAATTACATTTCACAGTTTATTATTGATTATTAAAATAAAATCTCGAAAAATTATTCATTATTATTATTATTATCATATAAGGACAATTTTTTCTCTTTCTTAAAACTTAGCAAATATTGTTCATTAGGTTTGTTAAAATTAAAAAAATATATATTAAAGATTTTCAACAGATAATTTGTTTAAGTTTAAAACATAAGTAATTTTAATGGAGAACCGACATTGTTACATGATTGCACCTCATGGAATTAAAATAGAAAATTTTGCTGTAATAATATTCCTAATATTCATAAGGTCATCCGAGGGAAACGGTGATCAGTGACAGGACCACTGATGGTTAACAAAACATTCCGGGAATACATTTTCCAAGTTCTTAGAAAATAAGAATGCCTAATGTAATATATGCGGGGGAGGGGTAAGTTTCAGCGCAAGAAAAAGATGCAGCAAATGTCCTGTATGACAGAAGTGTGTGTCTGTTATTCTCATTAAGCATTTCCTCAATTTGGTTTAGCTCGTCCCCGAATCTTACAATTCACCCTTCCATGACTTCTAAATAATGGGGTATCGTCCAGAGTGCCGGCGACGGTAAGAAAGTGAAGACAGAGAAAGATATAGGTATACGTCTATGGGTGGTTAGCGCGATCTGCAACCTTCTGTTTCTTGCTTTTTCAGCCTCAGGCGCACCCCAATTTTCTGTAATGTAAACCTGGTGTTGCATATCATCCAGTAGCGTGACGTTTCGCTATGCTGGGCACACATTGACGCAGAAACACTGCTTGTCTGTAGGCAACGCTTCGCTGAATAGCACAGGACCTTATAACATAGTATCCGTAACCACTTTGTTATGATACACATTCGTTACTTTCGTTCGTCTTGGTGGCCTTATCTGACGTATCTATTTGTTTTACAAAGAATTGACTAGGTATGTATGCTGTCATCGTAGCTTGTTTAATAAAATGGATAGCTGAGCTTCAAGTAGAAAAATTGTCTATGCTTGAATGCTAATAGCCTTGCGTTCTGTCGGAAGCTAAGAAAAGATAGATTCGATAAAAGGCTTTCACTTGGAAAAAATATGTTTTTTCTTTCACGTTTTACGTCCGTCAAAATTATTTTAAAAATTTATAAAATATTGCAAAGAAAAAGAAGTGTATATAAAAATTTATTTTTGCCCCCAAAGAAATTCAAATATATAATACGTAACGTTTGATGATCAGAATTTCATTTTATAAAGGGACTAATTCCAAAAATCGGGACTAATAACATTACGATATCTGTCCTATTTTTAATGATTTAATTTATAAAAGTAAGTAGCGACTTCATAATAAGTCTTATCTGCTGTGTCATTCCAGGGGGAATACTTTCACAGACACCCCTAAAACACTGATAAGTAAATATTAAAAATGAGACATATATCAGTAGATTAAAGCAGTGCATACAGGAAGTCCACTGAATCATAAACACTACCAATTGGGAAGAAAAGCACATAAGAAAAAGAAATAATATATTAACAGCAACAACAACAAAAATCTAATCATGATCCTTTAAATATTTAGATGCTCAATAATAGAGTTTATTTGTAATCTGAGGGGACATGTTAACTATCAGTAAAAAAAAAAAAATAATAATAAAAAAGACAAATTGCATGTAAATATATTTGTAGGATTTTACAGGAAAAGCACACTAAATTAGTGGACTCTGCCATTTATTTCCATTTCAATGAATATTTATACTGCCCACATTATTTCAAGTTTCGGAAGTTATTTCAGAAAATGATTACAATTCTGTGATCACCTATCATAATATCTTTCAAACAGGTTATATAATTTTTAGATCTTGTAAGATCTCCAAGTAAAAGTATTTCTGTAAGTTTGTTTTAGAGCAATGAATAGTTTTGAATCCAAGGGTGAATAGAAACATTTGATGTTTTCAACGTAATAAATTAACATCATATATGTTAATTTTTATTTAAGTATTTATTTGTTTTTGTATAGAAATTTTATAATAATATCGTAATATTGGAATTATTGCAAACGCCGCTCTAATAATATAATGTAAGAAGTACAGCAATACAAGTGCAGTTTCTGTTACTAAGTAAGAACCATAATAAATGACACATTATTTAGCCCACAATAGAATTTACAGGCTTGATAATTGTGTTAACCATGGCACTGTTCCACAACCAGGAATATTTTGCATGGCAATATTAGACAATCTAAGATTTAAGTAATAGGTAAAATATTATGAAAATTGAGTCACAGAACAAGTAGCAACGAATTGTACAGTTTTGGTACCGATATTATTATTATTATTATTATTTTTAATTACCAGTTTTCTTTTCTGGAAATTTATGTTATGAACATCTGATAATCTACCAAATAAGAAAATATAGACTTTTATATAAGACAGATGTGGATTTTCGTGACGATTTCTCAACTTTTTTAACAGTAACATTTCAAGTTAACAGAAACATTCACTACGTTGTATATGGGTACATGACATTTCGGTCCCTGGCCACTTCGATCCGAAGACATTTCGGTCCCGAAACATTTCGGTCCAGCAAGCTGAAATTTTGTGCACTTGAAATAGGTGACATAATTTTATAGGGGACATTGTAGAGTTTTTTAAACGAAGGTCTTCAAATTTTAGTAACAGCCCACACAAATTCTACATGTGGTAATCATTTTAGAAAGCAGGCGAGGGGGAAACTGACATTTTCTATATTTTAGTGTATCGCAAGTATTAGGTCCTGATAAATTAAAACATTTATAACTCGATTTATAATTATCGCAAAACACTCATATTTTTTATGGTAAACGTAGTCTTTATAAAAGGAGGGACATTATAGAATTTTTAATCGAACACCCTAAATTTTAGTGTAACCCGAATATAAGGACTCGAAAACGCAAGCACTTATAACACAGATCAAACTTGTCGCAGCCCACACAAATTTCGTATGATGATCGTAATCGTTTCAAGAAGCAGTGGGTGGGGTGAGGGTGGGAGGGCTCTGTTGACTTTTTCTATATTGTAGTGTATCATAAACATAAGGTCATGATAATTTAAAACATTTATAACTCGATCTATAATTATCGCAAAACACTCATATTTTGTGCGGTAAACGTAATCTTTATAAAAGGAGGGACATTATCGGATTTTTTTAACTGAACGCCCTAAATTTTAGTGTAACCCGACTATAAGGGCTCAAAAACGCAAATACTTATAACACAGATCAAAACTGTCACAGCCCACACAAATTTAGTGTGATAATCGTAATCGTTTAAAAAAAAAAGCAGGGGTGGGCGGGGCTCTGTTGACTTTTTCTATATTTTAGTGTATCACAAGTATAAGGTTCTGATAAATTAAAATATTTATTACTCGATCTATAACTATCCCAAAAAACTCATATTTTGTAAAAATATCAATTACATCTTCGCTACCTTATCATACTATTTGGCGACTTTTTCTTTAAGGCTTTTCTTAACTGCGCTGCTCAACAAGCGCAAAACGTTTTGACACATTTTTCAAATTCATTTTTTAATAGAAAGATATAAAACTGGAAAGCCTGGCGATGGAAACGATTTCGAATTGAACTGTGTTTTCCATTTTTCGATCAATAAATTATCTATTGAGATATAAGCGATTTTGATCACGTGACAAACATGTTTTTCGCCCACCCCTGAGTGGTTATTCTACTATCGCGCGGAAATTCGGTTCAAAACGGCGTCCAATTTGACACTATTTTCTGAAAGATCTACCGGGTTTGCAAAAAACTGGAAAAAGCAGCTCGATCACATAGTTTCTGAACAACAGCACCAGCTAGTTTCATGCATTTTCGAAAAAAAAATTAATTCAAACTTATGTCAGAAAGTTGCCCTTTTGGATTTGAGAACACCCTTAATTGATTAATATGATCTTAGAAAATTTGAAAACATTCATAGTCAAATTAATAAATTAACACTATTTGCATAACTACAGACATACACACATTAAAATTTTATTAAAAACAATTAAAATATAGTTAAAAAAATATATAAACGTTTCGGCTATTTTCATAGCCCTCATCAGTAAACGAGCAGAGTCGTAAAACAGCAAGAGCCACAGTAAACGAAAACACAGTTAAAATCACGGTTTAAATATGATAAAATAATCAGCAGGAACTTGGGTTGCTTCGTTGATTGGCGATTCAGCTAAAACAGTTCTCCAACCCTCAAGGAAGACACGGCTAAAATATACGGGGCAATTGGCTTCCACAATTCGTGCACTCTCAAAATCGGGGACATGATCGAACTCAAGTGCATGTGCAACCAATCTTGAATTCAGAGTACCTTTATTAAAAGAATTTTTATGCTCCTTGAGTCTAGCATTTAATGAGCGTCCAGTCTCACCAATGTAAATCGAGCTGCAACTTTTACAAGGAATTTCATAAACGACACCATTCAGGTCAAACTTCGAATATTTATGTTTAAAACTACTGAAAAAATTACAAATGCGGTTCAAGGGAACATGAGCTGTAATAACATTAACATTCTTGAGTACGGCTGAAATTTTCTCCGAAATATTACTGTAATAAGGCAAAGATATAGTTTCTATGGGATTGACACGCTGGTAAGGAGTGGGATACTGGTCCTCGTAAGTTCCGAAATAACTCTAAGACACCAACGACGTGGATAGTCGTTGAGACGTAAATCATTCATTATCATACCAATTTTATTATCAAAGCTAACTCTGTCACTGCAAAATCTCAAGGCTCTGTTGTACAAGGATCTGACGACTGCGATTTTATGTGAAAGTGGGCTATTGGATTTAAAAATTTAAATATTGCACGGAGGAAGTACTTTTTCTGTAAAAATAAGTTTTCAAAATAGGAATATTATTAACAATTTCTCTCTGGAGCAAAATATCAAGGAAAGGGAGTAACCTGTTATTTTCAAACTCTATCGTGAACTGGATTGAAGAGGAAAAGGAATTCGCTTTGTTTAAAATCTCCACAAGTTTATCTTCTTCAGCAATTATAAAAACATCATCAACATACCGCCTCCAAAACTTAATCTTATTACCCAAACTGAAAATAATATCTTTCTCCAAATACTGCATAACAATCTCTGCTACTCTCACGGACAGGGGGGAGCTCATTGCAGTTCCTTTTAACTGTTTATAAAACGTATCTTGAAAATCGAAACAATTTGATGTCAGACAAAATTCAATGAGTTTAATAGCAACGTCCATATCTAAATTAATAGCGTTAGCAAAATCGGGTCACATCGGGAACAGCGAGCAAAATCGGGAACAGCGAGGCAGGCTAGATTTATTGCTATACATGTGATATTATTTGTTAAAAGTCAAATTATTATTGTAAAAATTCTCAAAAATTAAATTGTTTTTATTAAACGTATTTATTAACAATTCAAAATAATTTTAATTATTAATTGTTTATATAGCTAATTTATCAGTTACTTGTTTAAAAACTATTACATGAACAATATAATAGTTATTTTAGTGTAAATGCAAATATATTTTTTAAATTTTGGGTTATTATAATGTTATTAATTTCATTGGGATGTATAAAAATGATAAGGATTCCGAAGATAAATATGTTGTTTATTTATTTATTAGTTAATTTATAATGTTTTTCTTGCTCGTTAATTATAATTCATTAATATCTTGCTTTTTGCGAATTGTAAACTATAACTGTGCTTATAAAAATTATCTGCATCTGGACAATAATGTCACCTAACACTATTAAGAATTATTTTTATGCATTTGTAGAACTTTGCTTTATTATTATTGTTATTATTATTATGTTTAATTAATTAATCATTACTTAGACTTTATGTTTTTGACTGATTTTTCAAAAAAAAAATTATTTTATTTTTTGAAAATAATAAATCAAAAATTTTGAAAAAAAAAAAAAACTTTAAGTGATGATAAATTGCTATTAATTAATTCTCAAAACAGTTAGTAATTTTGGTATAAAAATTAAATTAATATTTTATTAAATATATATTTTTTAATTTAATGTATCCTTAATTTACTAAATTAATAATATTATTGATATACATTAAAATTTTTACTTTAAAATAAACTCAATACATAATATATTTTATATTCATTTTATCATTATATTTTATAGTAGTTATAAACTGAAGTTTATCCTTTACCTGTTTATTTTTATATTTAAAGTTACTGAAATGTAAAACTATTAATAAATTAATAATAAAACTAAAATGAATTTTTTTTTCTGGGAAAGTGGGGGGGGGGGGGGGAAGGTAATATAAAAAATAAATAAATAAACGACAAATACAAAAAAGCTTAGTTTTGTCAGTTAAAATTTGCAAATAAAATTAATTAAAATAATAGTTACATTATTACATAAAATTAAAAATAATAATCTTATTCTAAAGAAATAGCCCCAAATTCAATAAAATTAGCTCACAAAAATCGTCTTCAAAGGGTCAGAAGACTAAAAAAAAAAAACAGTGGTGGGCGGAGTTTTCTGAAAACAAAATATTTTTCATAGCACGCCTAGTTACCAAATCACTATTGTTTTCCCACTGTTTATAATGTTAAAGTAACTTTTGAAAACAAATTTATAAGATGCAACTTTGTATTATAAAAATAAGAAGAAAATTAAATTTGTGCTTCAATAAATATATCTCATTTCTGAATTATTAAAGGAGAGGGTGTAGAGGTGTGATTTGAGAAAATATTTACTTATAATAGCTTATAAGTGTCTAACTGAATTATTAAAGATATTTATGATTAACCTAATTGGAAGAAGAAAAATAAAATAAACACGGTTTAATTATTTAATTAATGATAATTTAAACGTTCTAAAAAATGTATGAAAACAACAACAACAACAACAAAAAAACCATTTATGACAGTTTATATTATATATGTTACCAGCCAAACCCGATTGTAGGCCAAACTAGATTGGCCTAGGCCAAACTGATTTATCCTAACTCCCATCGGATACACTAGTTTTTCTAGGCCAAACTAGTTTATCCTAACGCCTATAGGATAGATTAGTTTTTCCTAGGCCAAATTAGTTTATCCTAACGCCCATATGATAAACTAGTTTTTCCTAGGCCAAACTAGTTTGGCCTAACGCTCATAGGATAAACTAGTTTAGCCTGCTATTCATTGGTCCGAACTAGTTTATCCTAGGCCGATCTAGTTTATCCTAGATCAATTCAATTTGGCGTGATTTTGTTGATCCCAAAGACCGCCCAGGCGCCAACTTTCTAGTTTATCCTAGGCCAATGATATTTGACGTGCTTTTAGTGATCCTAACTACCGCTCAAACGCCAACCTGTGCAAAGTAGTAATGCCGTCACTCCTGTACAATATATTTTATTCGATGGGGAGTGGGATACTGTCCCCTATCAACCCCCATTTCAGCACCGCCGGTAGTTACAAAATATGTTCCATATGACAAATTATGTGCTAGAGGACCAAAGAATGGGATGAGAGGTTGTCATAAAATTCAAAAGAGGAATAATTTGGAGGAATCATTAATAAGGTACATTATAACCTCGAAAATCCGGCATCGTTGGGACCGGGACTTCGCCAGATTTTTAAAATTCCAGAAAAAAAAAATAAAAAGGAGAAAAAAAAATTAAAAAAAAAAAATCTGTGTTTTGTTATATATTTTTTTTCCTCACATAAATATCACTTGGCTTTGAATTAATTATGAATAAATGCACCATTAAGAATATCAAAAGTTCATTCGATATTCTTTCAGAAATCAGGAATTTTCAAAAATCCGGCGAAGTCCCGGTCCCATTTAAGCCTAAAATACATATATTTTTAAGCTACCATTATTACACAATTAAAATTCTCTTTAAAGAGTATTACATGTACGTTTATACGGATGGGGATACAGTGCTGTAAAACATGTTAGAAGAATATATGTATGACAAAATCCTGTTTTAAACGGATTTTTTTTTTTTTTTTTTTTTTTTAATCGGTGCAAATTGAATATAATAACCCATTTGAAAAAAGCATAATACATTTTCTAGAGACGACGGACCTGCTAAAAAAGAAACTTAACTAAGACGAAGGGGTTTTTTTCTCTCCTATGTGGTTCCGTCTTAGAAAGGTTTTCTATATAAAAATTTTCAGATTTTCAAGTCTCCAAGCCGTGTAAAAAAATAATAGTATTAGTAATTATTCAGATATTTACATACAAACAGATATTCAATAAAAAATCAATGTAGTTTACAATAGAATCATTAATATTGCTAATTCGCATTATATAGCTTGGAGATTTAAAAATTTAAAAATGATATACAATAAAATCTTCTAAGACGGAATTGCATAGGAAAGTAGTAAAATCCGTTTTAGGCAGATTTCTTTATTAGAAGGTTCATCGTCTGTTGTAAATGCATTATATTCTTTTGACAAGTACTAATATCTTTATTTTACATAGATCAACATATTTGTTTTTGTTAAACACCGGATTCCGCCATAGTCAGGCTATTTTTACGAGGTTTTACTGTACTTTAATTTTATTACCTAAAAATGCATCTACTCATCTTTAAAATAATAATAATAATAATAATAATAATAATAAATATGTGAATTTTAATTGGGGAATAACAGCGATTTAAAAATACGTGCATTAAAAAAAAGTTGGGCCGGGCCAAATGTTACTGATATTTTTACTGAACAGACCAGAGATCCTGCCGGTCCAAATGTTTTTCATATGAGCTGGGTTGGAAATTGGACTGAAAATTTCTACCTGTGCAGACCTCAAGAAGAATGCAGTATGCAGTACAGTCCCGACTTCAGCCGGAAAAAAATTCAGTCTCGGTCCATCTCGGTCCGAACCTCTCGAAAAAAGTAATCCCCAAACCAAGCTCGGACAGAGTGTCGGAAAGAAAATTGGAGCGGGCCCGTAAAGACCCTTACATCGAATAACCAAAAGACAATCTCACACAATTTTGTAAATTCGGACGCTAAAGTTCTACTATATTAAAAAATTTACTTTTATAAATAATTTTTAATAATTTTTAGTGGACTTCGCTCACTTCCATTGATGCGTTTGAGTTGAGCGGATTCGTTTGAAAGATTTTGAATTTGAGCGTGCACTTGACTCCTATTTTTGAGAAATTGAATTTGAGTTTGAATTAGTTGGTCTTTTTTTTTTTTTTTTTTTTTCTTTTTTTTTTTTTTTTTTGTGAGCGTGCGCAACACTGGTTGGCATCAATTAAAGCACGTCAAATTGTATTGGCCTAGGATAAATTAGATTGACCAAGAAACAAACAAGATTGGCGTAGGATAAACTAGCAGATTAGCGCAGAAGTGGTCTTTGGGATCAATAAAAGTACACCATATTGAATTCGCCTAGAATACACTAGATCGGCCTAGGATAAACTAGTTCAGACCAATCGATAGAAGGCTAAACTAGTTTATCCTATAAGCATTAGGCCAAACTAGTTTGGCCTAGGAAAAACTAGTTTATCCTATATGGGCGTCAGGATAAACTAGTTTTGCATAGGAAAAACTAGTTTATCCTATAGGCGTTAGGATAAACTAGTTTGGCCTATGAAAAACTATTTTATCCGATACCCGTTAGGATAAACTATTGGCCTAAAATCGGGTTTGGCCGGTAACATATATAAAATACCTAATGATAATAATAAATAATAAAACTTAAAAAATCCATTCGGTTAAATAATAATAGTAAAAAAAAGACAATTTCCCCTGTAAAATTATATCACATTGTTCAATCAAACAAATTTTCAGCTCGCTGTGATTTCATAATCACGAGTTATAAAAGTTAAAATTTATCGAATTGTTATATTCAGGTATAGATAAAATTTGCGGCGGGGGGGGGGGGGATAACAATTTTTTAAAGGGTCCAAATAATGTTGAAATTACAGCGTTTGGCGGGCCCACGACAATTAGAATCCGAGTTATAAGCAGGTGAGCACCGAAATGGTCAAGGACCGAAATGGCGCCGAGGACCGAAATGGCCAGGGACCGAAATGTCTCGGGACCGAAACGTCCTGCTTCCGTTGTATATATATAGAGAGTAGCTCTTTCTAAACGTATTTATAATTATGCTTAGATATTTGTATTTTGATAAGTTTTCTCGCAATGGGAAATTTAATTTTACGTAACTGTGAATTTTACCCCCTCTTGCCCTGAATAGACACGAATTCTGATATAACTGAGCCAATTGTGATACAAATAAGTAAAACAGGAAGTCCAGATTGCCTTTTTATCGTTCTGTGTTTGGGAGAGGTCATATTTTCAAAAGAGCATATACTCACACATTGCTAATCTCAATTGTCACAGAATCATCTAATCACATGATGTTTCTTGCTCTGAAGACGGTCCTCTGCATAATTTAATGATTTTATTAAAGCGTTTGGCTTTTTAATGACTTCATATTTATTATTTTCTACTTTATTGTCCTTCCCCTCTGCAAAAACTACTCCTCTGATGAATAAAAATGAGCATAGGAAGTCTTGATCTGTAAAATGTTAGATTCGACTGTTTCACACACCAAATTTCTGTTTGAATATGTTTTGAAGTAGCAATATCAAGGATGTCTGTTTCGACAATATTTTGCAATACTATAGATTGATACAATGCT
Source organism: Maratus speciosus (assembly GCA_963932465.1). Classification (NCBI taxonomy): domain Eukaryota; kingdom Metazoa; phylum Arthropoda; class Arachnida; order Araneae; family Salticidae; genus Maratus; species Maratus speciosus. The sequence goes on from OZ010787.1 coordinate 486,525,399, forward strand.
TCCGGAAAACTATTTAAGAAATGAACAGGTTTTCATCGCGGAACATTCTTGAAGGCATGTTTACAGAAACCCACAAAGGCTGTGAAATGTGTGAGCTTGAAATAACATTTTCGGTCCGTTTTCTTGCCATAGTCAAATTCCCTAATATAAGACATAGTTACGGAGCAATCTATGACACTGTCATAATGTGCCTCGTAGATTCTGCAGCAACCAATTCCGAGGTAAGTTATACACTATAAGAAAAAAGAGAAATGTTTCTCGATCTAAAAGGACTTTTTACGAAAATGAAATATAACCTCTCCCTAGCCACCAACTATTCCGAAAAGTGTTTCGTTATTGCTAAAAATCACAGAAACCAATAGATTTACAAGATTTAAAGAAGAATTTCTGAAACAAAAGTTTTTTTTGCTGTCTGTAATTTTCGAAATACTTTCTGAGTAGTTTTCGAAATGTATCAACATCTTTTCTCAACCCGGTACTGAAGCGATATACTTTAGAGTGCTATATATTCTCAAATAAACATTTTCATTTGTTCAATAAACTTATTTTGTTGACATAAATTGTAAGAATATATAATTTTCAGTCGAATGGCTATTTCCGTTTTCTTCGGAAACAATTTGATGATTAAAATGTAGGAAGTGTTGTCGACTTTTTTTTTGCCCAACTATACACAGATTTAAAGCTTAAAATGTTAAAAATTCTAAAATTGCCCGGAAAATTTTCATTTTTCATTTTCTTTACTGACGACAGTCTATCAAACGTAAACCTGATTTTCTCCTGTCTTATTTATTTTTTACTTTTGTAATTAGAGAACACAATCAAGAATTTTAATTAAAAGCTTTGCTACATCGTTCCTTAAATTCCATACGCTAGTGAGACGATAAACTTGCTTGTTCGCGAGACTTGACAAGCGATGTGATCTATGGAGTCAATCAGTTAACAACTTCCAATATATCACTCCCATTTATATAATCATAATTTTATAAGGTGATATAAATATCTCTAAATTCAAAGTAATTGAAGAAGTGTTTTGAAATATATTATAAAAGTCTAAAAATTCAAATAGTTTGTATGTCCATGAAGGAAAACATTCTACACATCGTAGAAATGTGACGGAGAAAAAAGAATAGATTCAGCTATTAAAACATCAGCAAGAATGCGTCCCACTATTTTACTCATATTTTATATGGTTGGCACCGAAGTCAGAAATATTATTTAGATACGTAGAATATTTTTTACAAGAAAATATATTTCAAAAATACAAAAATTCATTTAATGCTGAGAAACGAGTTTATTTTAATGAAGGTATGTATTTTAATTAAATAAAACAATACACTGTAAGAAAAATCCGACCAGTTTTCCTGTAGGAATCGGAAAAATAGTTGCCCTTATCGTACCGGAAATATTTCCGACCCAGATCGGAATAAAATCCGTAAAAAAATGGAAATCGTCAATAGAAGGGTATTTTACTGATTTTATTCCGATTTTATGGATTTTATTCCGAGCTGGGTCGGAAATTTTTCCGGTACGATAAGGGCAAATATTTTTCCGATTCCTATAGGAAAACTGGTCGTATTTTTTTTTTTTTTTTTTTTTTTTTTACAGTGTATGTTTCGATTTTATGAAATGAAAAATCTATATTACAGTGAATATTTGTAAAAATGTGAGGCTTAAATGGATTTAAAAAAAAAAAAAAAAAAAAAAAAAGATAGCATATAAAAATGCTGAAACGCACAAATATATATTTGATATATTGCAATGGTTAGGTATAGTATTTGAATTATACACTGTAAAAAAAAAAATAATGCCAGTTTTCCGGTAGGAATCAGAAAAATAGTTGCCCTTATCGTACCGGAATAATTTCCGACCCAGCTCGGAATTAAATCCGTAAAACCGGAATAAAATCCGTAAAATAACGTTTTACTGATTATTTCCTTATTTTTACGGATTTTATTCCGAGCTGGGTCGGAAATTATTCCGGTACGATAAGGGCAATTATTTTTCCGATTCCTACCGGAAAACTGGCAGTATTTTTTTTACAGTGTAGTATTATAGGTATAGTATTCGTATTTAGGTATAGTACCCTTGAAAGTAATGTTTCTTACTTTCCAATTTATAAGGTTGTTTGTGTTTATTACTGGTGCTATTTTGTAACTTTTTGCTTTCCTAATACAACCTAGAAGGTGATAAGTTTCCAGAAAATCATAAAGGTTTGAGAAACAATTTGGAATTATATTTGAAAAAAAAAATCATAATCGTTTCATAAATATTTCGATTTTCATCTTTAAGAATGTGAATGATTTTTGTATCATGCTCATAATTGTCTTGTGATTAACGTTAAGGTAAAAAATAAAACTTTCATAATTAGTTCTTAGTTTAACATCCCCACAATTAGAAGAAGGTCATTTTCAGAAAAGCATGATAAAATTTCTTTTATTCATACACAGCAAACCTCGAGAAATCTGAAGTGTCGTTTACTTAAAACGTGGAACTTTTTTGAAAAAAGTTCTATATATTTAGTAATTTTTTATGTTTTCAAGGGTCTGCTCCATACTCAAATATGGTTAAAAATAAGCAAAAGAAAAAAGATCGATATTTTGAAACTTGAAAAACAGAAAACTTGAGTTGTTTTGCCGTAATTTCTAATACGTAAAAACTTATTTCTGAACTTTTCATTATTTGCACATACTGTATATTTTCAAATTAGAATTTAAAAATCTGTGTTAGGAAATAAAAATTACTGGATCTTGTATATTTATAAATACAGTTAATTCTAGTCAGGTTAACATGGTCACTTATTATTTTTGTACAATAAAGTTGGTGAGATAAAATAAATTAATAATGAATTAAATTAAACATATAAATAAACATACAAATTGATTTCACCCCATGAATTTAAATTTGTAAAATAGTTAGTAAGAATGATCTAGAAATATACAGTCATGTTTAATTTATAAAATCTAGATAAAATTTCCTTAATGCTTTAATGCGTCGTGTATCATATTTAGTACTTAAGAGTACCTGTTACCTATTTCGCCATGTGGCATGTATTTAAGCACTTTAGATATTCTTCACATCTGCAGAAATCATGCATATACAAATGATATCAATTTTGTCAACTCTCCATGATGTCACTATCATAGATGCCAAGCCAACCATCTGAAATTTTCGATATCACTATTTTTGAATAGAACATTTTGCTTTATTTAATGCAAAAATTCAATGTTTTATCAAGACAAAATTTACTATTCAGAAAGAGCGGTATTAAGAAATCTGAAGGATTGGTAGATCTGTTCTTTGAAAACTGTTGTATTTTTTAAAAGTAGAATAAATGGGAAATATTATAAACAAAATGTACTTTATTTTCATATCAATAAATTACTAAGAAACAGAAGCTGAAAAAAAATTGATAAATAGGCTTTGAGTAGTCTTTGACTAAATATTGAAGAAGTATTTTAAATTCATTTCCTAGTTTTTCGTTGATAAATAATTAATAGCTAAACCGTTAGTATTAGAGGTATAGTTCTAATTGAAAAAAAAAAAAAAAAGTTTCACGTGTTGTTCTTCATCATAAGAAAATTTATTTACGCCAAAATAGTTATTGTTAAAAAGTTACAAAATTTAAATTTTCGTACAGCCCCTGGGTTTAGTAAGTTATATTTAGCAAATCTATCTCCTTGCTTTAAAAAGCAAACAATAAAAATTCCATTCTTCTGCGACCCAAACTTATCATACTTTGAAATGAATTTTATGAATTTTTATTGTTTCTGGCACTGAAAACTCATTTTTCCTCTTTTAGCACCATTCAGCGGCAAAAATTCACAAAATAAAAGTATCATAACTCTGTAAATTTTGGTCGTAAAACATGGACGTTTCACTGTTTTACTTGTTAGAGCATGAGTAAACTTTTGCTAAATTAAATTAATAGGATCCATGAAAATTATCAAAATTTATTTTTTTTTCGTTTATTAATTTTAATTAACAATTTTGAGGTAAATGGATTTGTACAAGATGAAGACCAGTATTTGAAACATTTTTTTTCAATATGGACTTTATCTTTAAATGTAACGGTTTAGAAATTAGAAATTGCTCAACGATAAGAAGAGAAATCCTGTATTAAAAAACTGTGCAGCGATTTATTAAGTTAGTTAATTATCGGGCGTGTTTTTTAGTAAAACAAATACATGCAGTTCAGAAACAATATAAATTTAAATTTTTTCAAACGCATTTTCTTTCTGTCGTGTTTTTTACTCATCTTCTATTCTTTTGAATATGAACAGTTCAGTTATCAAAAAAATAACATTAGAATTTTATTTTTTTTTATGTTCAGAGGGCAATTAAAATTAAGTATTATCTAAATTCGTATCGGTAAATTCATCTGACTTTTTTTTTAGACTGGTCGTTCCTCTTTTGCACAGGTAAGGATGGCATTTTAACAGGGCCTGACTAATGCAGAAGCATGCGGGGAAGTTGCCACTCCCTCAGATTGGAGGGGGGCCCCATGAGAGCAATCAGGATTTTCATTAAGATGGTGCCAAATGGCTAAAAGGCCGAAAGCGACCAAAATTCTTACACTTTCAAATATTTAAGAAGGAAGTGCAATCCCCTTCTTCCCCTATCTGCTTCCCGTACACGCACCTTCCCGTACCCGTAAAAAGAACTAACTAATAGAAAACTAATGATTAAAATTTTATTATAATGACTTAATATTCAACTATTTTCAAGAGATATTCATTATAGGCGTTTTCCTCGTAAAGATCACGTTAAAACCATTAATGATAACCAATTGGGAGCACTTTTCTTTTGACAGCTTATGACATAAGTAGATAAGCAAAGAAAAACATTTCGAACAAATACGCCCGTCAACCAATCCATTTTTTTACTATTTTCCTACTAGTTTTCCTACTAGGATATTTCTTTAAAGTCGTGACTATCTTTCATGTGATAGCCTGAATACAGATGTGAATAGCACCAGGAACTAAATTTATGTATACATACTATAGGTATAAAATGCAATAGGTATTAGTCACTTCAGCATAATTCATAATTTCTATAGATAGATAGAAGGGGCCCCCAGAATGATATTTGTGAGTCTAAATCGGCGCTGCGTTTAAAAATGTTCCAACAATAAAAATTTTATAATACGCCGACAGAAAAATATTATTGCTCATTTTAATTTTCTGTTTTACAAGTGATATTTTCTATCGCAAACAACGTTAACTAACAAAGAAGTTATGCATTAGAAAGGATCCGTCTGTCTTATTATTAAATATATTGTTATTAATATATTTTTCTGATTTAACCGATTTATAAGAACTTTAAATATTTAAACTACATGCTACGTATTTTGTGCAACGTATAAAAGAATTCTATGTGAATCTATAAGTTTCGGGATATCATAAAATAATAATAATAATAATAATAATAATAAAACTCACCATCTGACTCATGAAAAATAACAGTATGCTTACTGACACTCTCTATTTTCTCTTTGAAAGCATACATGAATCAAATCATATATTCTGTTAAAATTTTTCTTGCATTTTTTTTTTTTTCATTTAAACTGTTTCTAAAAACTTGACTAAGCTGATTATTGTAAAATATAGATAGAGCTTAATTTACACCATTTACAATGACTTTCTGAGTTTTTCTAGTTCACAAAGGTTAGAAGCTTTGAACTTAAAGTGCCAAGAAACTTTGACAGCAAAAAAATAAATTTAATAATAAATTTAAAAAAGAAATTGCGAAATAACTATGAGGAAAAGAAAAACGGAATGTTATTCAAAGTAGGCTGATTTTTAATGTTTTCCATAACGTGTATTTTGTAGCATTCGTGTTCGGTTACTGTGAAGCAAATAAATATATTAAAAAAGCATCAAACAAGTTCTTTTAATGACTGCAGAAGAATTTGGGAGTGCAAAGCTTCTTTAGAAATTAATCTATAAAAATATCTCCGAAAAATTATCTTTAACCGATAAAATTAATTCCGGTAAACAGTAAATTTTCTCTTATGCTCTACAATAAAAAGCGCCTTTGTCCATTGTTATGCTTTTCTTTTATTATTATTAACGCAGTCGCGCAGAAAAAGAAAAATGATGTTCTTCTTTTCCACCATTACACCTACAATAAATTTGTCTTGCGCAAAGAGTGCCAATCATACCCGTAGTTAATTTATAAAATATGAGCGTAAAATGATCTTTACAGATAATAGTGCAATCTTTATATATATACATATATAAGCGTCTTTCTCCATTGTCCTATTTTCTTCTGATTAACACGATCGAGCAAAAAGAAAGACAGACTACAGACTTCTTTTCCATCATTAATCTCAATATTTCCGTTAGAAAACCGCGGATCACAAGATCTCTCACTCATCCAAGGCATGTACATTAAACCAAACCACGACAAAAGGAAGTGGAACATACCAATTTTAGTACAGATTTACTTCAAAGTAACAGACTTAGGTGGCCCAGACTAGATATGTCTTATGTCATGTCGTCTTTGCGGACCTTAATGGATGATTCTCTAGGTGATTCAGACGTCGCCACACCTCGTGGGAAATGATCTGGAGGAAGAAGTCATTTTCAAAGAATTTACGGAGGACTTGGATGGGAGCATTTAGTTCTGAAAGGAAATCTTTCGTTTCCATAACTATATTTTTTAATAATAGTTGTGCTGAAATTTCCTTTAAATGCTCATTGCTCATAGAAATCTTTTAAATTAGCTTCTAGGCCAGAAGCATAAGGGTACATCTTTCTTAATTGTTAAATCTTCATACGATATCCGATTTTAAGCTACAACAGGTACAATATACGTAAAATAATTAATAAGAACAGTTTACCTGCTTGTGTTTATAAAATAAACGCGAATACCGAAAATTATTTCTATAAAATAATGAAAAAAACAATAATAACGTTCATAGCTGGAGAGCATCTTTAAAATGTTCAAACCCTGCAGTATGTAATGCATTAATTCGTATTCATCGATTACGTAAAAATACATCCCTTTGCTCTGTCCAAGGGAATGACATTTTTACAAATTCTGATACATTATTAAACTAAAATACGAATAACATTCTTATTCATAGTTATATTTAAACCGTCGTATCGCACTCAATAAGGTACTATACATGAAATGAATTGATAAGACCTATCAAAATTATTGTATGGCTTCATTTAATAACATAAGCACGAATACAGTGTGATATTTATTTTAAGCATAGCTTTTTCAATTTTGCTTATTTCGTTTTTGAAAAGTTTTAAATTTTTCCCACTTATTGCATGCACCTTCGCTCTCTAGCGTTAATGGGTTCATTTAGTTTTAGTTTTTTTTTTTTTTTTTTTTTTTTTTTTTTTTTTTTTTTTTTTTAAAGCAAATTATCTTCTACAATTCAGAACATTTTCACATATACATAATTCGATTTTACAAGGAATTTTCATCGCTATTTAACTATATTTAAATGATAAAATATTTCTTGTGCAAAAATAATTAATTTTAGATTCATGACTTTAAGAGGTTAAGTAGTTTAAAATTGATCAGAAAATGGAATGCTGTTTTACTCACTCATACAAAAATTAAGTTAATTCGTAGCATTTTAAACAGAGCTACATTCAACATTTTTGTTAGAACAAAAGTTAAATGTTAAAGTTTAAAAAAAGACCTATATATTGACATATATTTGGCAGAAGGTTTATATTCACGTTTGTTACTAAGGTTTGTAATGAAATAGACACATTATAATATATTTCAAACATTTTTCTCAAAAATGATTTTTCGCAGTCTACAAGTCTGAAAAATCATTACGCACACCGTAAAACCGTAAAATAGTAAACACCGTAATCACACCGTAAAATGTTCTATACGTTTTAATTTTGGTCCAAATTTCTCAATATTGATAAATGACAATCTTGATAAATACTATTAAGTCATCTGTTCAGGCAATTTTTTAATGCAACAGACATTTAAAAAATTAGTATGTTGTGGCCATGACAAAACTTTCTTCTATATAAATCACGTTAATTAAATCATTTAAATAGTACAAGAAATTAAATCATTTTAGCACCAATTTATATCAAAGTATATCTAAATTTGAAGTTTGATGAAAATTCGTGCATTAGTTATTGAGATAGAGCTATAGGAGAAATTCTGAAAAATGCAGCATAGCAGCGCCACCTGTTGAGCGATTTGCACCAAAACATAAACATCTCTAATTCATATCAAGGTATACCGGAATCTGAAGTTTGTTGAAAATCAAAGCATTAGTTCTTGAGATAGGGATATTGCGAAAATCACAAAAAGGCAGCATAGCAGCGCCACCTGTTGAGTGATTTACACCAAAATGTATAAAACGTAAATTCATGTCAAGGACTAACTGAATCTGAAGTTTGATGAAAATCCGTGCAATAGTTCTGGAGATTGAGCTATTGTGGAAATCGAGAAAAATGCTGCATAGCAGCGCCACCTTTAGAGCGATTCACACCAAAACATAAACAGCACTAATTCATATCCAGGTATACCTGAATCTGAAGTTTGTTGAAAACCGAAGCATTAGTTCTTCAGATAGAGCTATTGCGGAAATCACCAAAATTGCAGCATAGCAGCGCCACCTTTTGGGCGATTTAAACCAAAATATTACCAGCACCAATTCATATCAAGGAATAACTGAATCTGAAGTTTGATGAAAATCCGTGCATTAGTTCTTGAGATAGAAATATTGCAGAAATCGCGAAAAATGCAGGATAGCAACGCCACCTGTTAAGCGATTTACACCAAAAACTAAACAGCACCAATTTATATTAGGGACTACTTGAATATAAATTTTTATTAAATTCCGTTCCTTAGTTCTTGAGATAGAGCGCCCACAAAATTTGTGTCACATACAGACAGACAGACTCACAGACTCACAGACAGACATTTTGTAAAAACATGTTTTTCGGAATTACTGACCTCTAAAACGTGTAAATCCGTCGAAAACCGGAAGTCGAACATTTTTACGAATCCAATACTTTCTTCTTGTAAAGATAGAAAAAAGTAAAAAGATTAAAAAGCTGGCACGAAATTAAATTATTATTAAAAATTAGCATATTTCATTGCTAATTTGAGTACCTTAACAAAAATTCCATAACGAATGCGCATATTTCTTGCAGTACATATCAAAACTGTTATCTAGCGATATTGAGAAAATAAATAATTTAAATACAGGGAACATTTTAAAGATATATAGACTATAGATGATTTGCTTTGAGGGAAATCTATTTAATTTGAATAAAATTATGACGTATCATTTTCATTCCTTACTTTAATAATAAGAATGAAAATACACTGTAAAAAATTTTTGTGATTTTTCCTGCACTTTATGATGTAATTTTTCAAGCACCGATGCTGCGAAAGCGAATTTAAGCAATATCTGAAATTAAAATCGAATTTGTTCCATCACGTGCATCACGCAATTAATAGCAAAGCTACTTTCCCTAGACTTGAGAAATTTTACAGCTCTCTAGAAATCAGCTTGTAAATTTTACAGCAACTGTGTTGGCAGCCGGATTGCCAGCGACATTTGTTGTAAAATACAGTGATTTTCTTCCTGCGACTTTCTTCAGACTTGGTAAATTTCACAGCATTCTTAAAGACAGCAACATGTAAATTTTATTGCAAATGTGTTGGCAGCCAGGGTGCCAGCAATGACCATTTAAGGCATAAAAATAGTAAAGAGACATGAAAGGAATGTTTATTGACAGCGTCATTAAAAAGTGCTATGTTTACAATAAGTGTTCAACATTGCGTCAACCAACAATAACACATGCCTGGCAGCATCGATGATTGGCAAACATATTAATTTTACCCAGGGAGCAGCAGCAACGGACATTTAAGCGACCTTATCGTCAGCAGAGTCGACTGGAGTCACATAAACAAGACTCTTCAAATGTCCTATAAGAAAAAATCGACGGTCGATAAATCAGGAGATCGGGGTGGCTAAAGGACTGGTCCACATTGTACTTATCGTATTTTTCTGAAAAACGTTTTACCACAATTACATCAAGATGTTCATATCACAATTCGTCAGTTACTGCTGTTTCAGCATGATGAAATGTCGGCCCATTTCAGCCCTATTGTGTGCAATTACATGGATGCCACCTTTGGGGTACGATGGATTGGGGTACGCGTTTATGCGACTCCAGGAGGATCTCGTCACTTGAAAATCCGTTTCTGCTGCACAAGTGCGTGAAACGTTTAGCATATTGGAATATGTACGCCAATCGCTCCATGGACGCTGCCAGAAATGTATTATTGTTGGTTAATGCAATTTTGAACATTTATTGTAAACGTAACACTTCTCAATGACGCTGCCAACAACCCTTTCTTTCATGTCTCTTTTCTGTGTTTGCGCCTCAACGCGTCACTTGTGCCTATACATTCCTGTAAAATAAATGATTTTTACAGTATCCTCTATCAACCCTTAAAGTTTGTACCATAAGTTTGGAAACACCCTGTATTTAAAAAGTACGGAAAACCTACACCAACATTTTAAAAATTTGATTCAGAGTTGCCAACGCACCATAATGCACAGTAATTTTAAATATACAGTATAACATTTCCCAAATCATTACACATTTTTAAATACTATGCATAAAGAAGAGACAGCAACTCTTGCTATGTCTTACGCTTTTTCTTATAAGACTGAACATAATTATTAAATATGCATAAAAAAAGGGAGAAAGACATTTTAGTAAAATGTATTTATAAATGTTTTGCATAAATCTAGAAACTAGTCTAATTTATCAGAAAATACTATATAACATCTAAATAAAATACAAAAAATGAAAATATCGGTGCAATTTGCTCTTCGGTAATGTAAAATCACTTACTTATTTCACAGTTTTAGGAGAATTTTGATGCACTGAATTAGAAAAATGTATTAAAAAAATTTTTGAAAATTTTTTTATTTATATCTGTACAAGCAAAAATGTATTAATGATGAAGGTCAAAATATTTGAAAATTTCAGCAATTTAATTTTATTAAAAACTTTTTTATGAAATTGTATATTTTAGATGAATTTTTGAATTCAATAATAGTAACAAACACTATAGTATTGATAATAATAAAAGGTATAAAAAAAATAAAGAAATGCAAATTATAAAACGTTTTGATTGAGTTTACTTTCTACTGCAAGCCCAAAAAAGAAGAGTGAAAGGCAACTAAGTGATATATCGTGCAAGCATCCCATCAACTGAAGTTGGTAAAAGTCTGAACGATTTCAAATCGGAAAAAGAAGATGATATGTAGCAGGTAGGAGGACTCTAACAATACTCCAATCGGAATTTCAACAGTGTGTTTATTTTTGTAAATATAAAAAACTTCAGAGACTTCAGCGTGACTTGGATGGGTTGAAGAAAATAAAAACACATTCAAACTGAAAAGGCGGATAAATGTCGGAGAACGGGTACTTAATGTCTTTGCTTTGAAAGAAACTGTGCCTATTGCTAAGGATCATAATGTTCAACAGTCACGCGATCTTTACTTTTAACGCTTTCAGAACGACGGAATTTTGGTATTTCTTTGTGCGATTTCTCAGTTGGACTTGAAATTTCTCGTCTGAAGATAAAACAACGTTGTTTTTATTATTATTATTTTACTTTTAATTATACTGTTAACTTTCTGTTTTAACCGTGGCAAAAAAAAAAAAAAAAAAAAAAAAAAAAAAAGTTAAATAAATTATTTGTGTTTTTCCCAATTTTGTATATGATTATTCTTTCGAAGACTGGAAAACTGTTTTTACAGAGATATAGAATATGAAGTTTGAGGTCTGCTCGCTTTGATATGCAAGAATTCACCGTAGCGTTCCAAACTAAATGTGCGACATAAACCGCCTGTGTCTGTGTTCAGACGAACTCTTTGACTTACACGATTTAATAAAAGCGTTATTTTCCTTTCTCGATTTAGTTTCCCATCAAAATATAGAAAATGTAGCATTTAATGTCTGATATTTTATGTTTTTATGTCATTTTTCTTTGTCTTATGTCACATTCAAGTTCTAGCAGTTTTCACATGTTCATAATATTAAAAAAAGACGCAAATGCAGAATATTTTTTCACTATAAAAATTATCATAATACGCACTTATTCTAAAAAATAGTGTTACATATACACTGCTCAAAACAATTAAAGGATATTGCAGTTTTAGGTGGATTTTGTATCTGGTAAACTGCTTAGCTGATTGATACACGGTCGACAGACATAGTAGGTTATATGAGAATAAATTACACACGTTTGGCAGAAAAAAATGCATTTTATTGCGCATTTGTGTACTAACGGAAAAAAACACAATTTGTGCATATGAGAAAAAAAGAATAAGAAAAGGTGTTTTCTTCAAAGAAAATCATTTTCAGTAGGGGGTATGGTTTCCACGGGCGGCCAGCAACGTTGAACACCTTTGAGGCATGGACTCAATGAGGCTATTAATGACGAGTTGACGTATTCTGCCCCACTCTTCCAGAAGAGCTCTTTCCAGTTCTTGGAGAGTTTGTGTTTGTGGGGGTTGTTGGCGGCCAGAAACTCGTCTTCCTAGAGCGTCCCAAACGTGCTCGATTGGATTCATGTCTGGAGAACACGCTGGCCATTCCATTCGAACGATTCCTTCCTCGAAAAGGAAATCCTCCACCAGGTTTGCACGATGTGGCCTGCAGTTATCGTCCATTAAAATGAAGTTATCTCCGATTGCTGCAGCGTAAGGGACTACAATAGGTCTGAGGATCTCATCCCTATATCGGCGACCAGTCAGAGCTCCATCTCGAATGATGTAGAGGTTAGTGCGCCCGTCAATGGAGATGCCACCATACACCAACACTCCTCCACCGCCAAATCTGACACTTTCGTGCACGAACGCAGGATTATTCCTACTGCCACGGTCCCTCCAGATGAAAATACGCCTATTATCCGGATGCACAGAAAAACGGGACTCGTCAGAAAACAGAATATTGCTCCATTCATTTCTTCTCCAGTTGACATGCTCGGTTGCCCGCTCCCTGCGGTCGCGACGATGCCTTGATGTTAATCTAACACATACCATCGGTCGGCGAGCATACAGACCTACAGCATGGAGCCGGTTTCGGACAGTCTGAGTTGAAATCGTGGTGCCTGTAGCCGAGCGAAGGTGTTGTTGGAGAAGAGTAGCGTTCATGGTTCGGTGTCTCCGAGCTGTTAACGCTAAATACCGATCTTCATTGGGCGTTGTTGCCCGTCTACGACCTTGCCCTGGTCTTCGGCCTGCACATCCACTCTCCAAAAAACGGTTCCAGATCCTGGAAATGACACTTTGTGACACTCCAATGGCTTGCGCTACTTCGGCTTGAGTTTGGCCCACTTCTAACCTACCAACAATTCTCAAAGCTTCTGAATCTGTCAAATGACTTCGCTGAGACATCGTACTCATCGAAACAAAGCAATCACTGAATGTTGATCATCCTTGTCTTCATTCTCTTTTATCCAGTTGAAAGTCAAATTTCATTCGCTGCCGCTGAAGCGACGTTTTTGACGTCGAACTCAAAATTTGCATACTTCACAGTTTGAAAACCCGAAAAATTTGCATTTGTGATTCTCTTCTTCTATTTTCGGCAAAAAAAATTTCGTTTATATCTTTATTTTATATAAAACTTCAAATATCCTTTAATTGTTTTGAGCAGTGTATTATGATAGATTAAAACAATTAGAAGAAAACTATTTTCGGCGCTTAAAGTATTAAGAATTCTCTACAAACATTATTTGCAACATGTTTTGTTCTTCATTATATAATTTAAATAGGTATCAAGTGCAATGTGATAAAAATTTCACACACTATAAATGAGGAAGTATATTTGGCAGTACAATATCTGTATTTTCACGGAATATTTCTTTCAAATGAAAATTATTTCGTAGATGTGGTAGAAAGCCGCAAATGCATATTTCTGATTATCCTTTATAGATAGTGGTACTAAAAGTCTCGAAACTATTTTAATCGTACAAATGTGTATAGATACATGAAAACCGCACTAAAAAAAGGGATTTTTTTTTTAGAACTCATTTAATTTATTCACTACCATACAAAATAACAAATGTATGAATTTTTGATAGGGAAAATTAAATACGAAGACCATGACGACACTTATGGTTAACGGGGTAAAAGGACACACACAGGTATGTGTGTGTGTATACTGAAATATGGATACAATTTATGAAAATCACACTTTTGTAGTTTTGTTGAGTTATTTAGAGTTGTTCATGTTTCAGCTAGAAAATAAAACACATCAACTGCACATCTTATTGTAGGGTTGACATCATTGCAATTTTAGAGACATCGTTAAAATGATACCAGTCAAAATTTTCCATTGGGAAATTCCAATAATAAATTCTCTTTCTTCGATATCTATTATTTTACAACACGCATTATTACGGAATATCTCTTTCTTCCCACTGAATTAAAATGGAGCTTCGTAAAAATTCCATATTATTGAAAACGATATTTTTTACGAAATTAATAAAATATTACAAAATTGTCAAATATTTTGATAGAATTATATGTCTGCGGTATATTTAAATGTTCTTACTACATCAATAAAACTATTGCTCAACATGTCTAGCAGCTCTTCGAAATATTTCTGCAGATTACACAAAATACTAGCTGTTGCGTTAAAACTAAATTCATAACAAGATTTCTTTTAAAATAATATTTTAAATTAGTGGAGTGTTATTTAAAGCACTAATGTTTAAGTGATTCAATTCTTTCTTACATGTTCATAGATTAGATGAGTTAAATAATATTTTATTCCTTAAATGAAGCAAGTATCAATATTAAAGATCAATAAGTATCAATATTAAAGAAAATAACAAATAATTAAAACTATCAGATTAAATTTTTGGATTGGATCACACTTGAAGAGCTATAACTTTTTCACTTTAAAACATAGTTGTCACATTAAAGCAAATTGTAAATTATGCAAAATATGCTTATAATAATAGCGTCATTATTTATCGAAAAGAATTAACTGATTCCTTGAAGAACAAGTATTTTTCTAAACTGAGCATTGGTCTTGGCATTTATGTGTTCTCCTCGAAGAATAAGCATTAACTATTCCAAGTAGAGCGTCTGTTATTAATTTTGATACCTCGAAATAATATTTGAGCAAATACTTTAGGTGAAAATGTTGAATAAAAAATATGATACATAATTGCAGCGGATATGATAATGTTATGACATGGTCACGTTATACGATTCAGACTAAAACGTATCTCACTCCTTCTTCATATTCTCGAAACACGCGTTGGCAGAATGCTGTCCAATGTCAATAGCAAACCAGTACATGTCGCGTCCGAGACGCGCACTTTTTATAACCAGATTGAAAATTGGGAAGATTTTGGATCTGAAACGTAAGTAGCTGTCTATTTTCTATATATATATATTTAAGATTGTACAACTCATTTATTGTTTGATGCGATATATTAAGGGCTAGGGCGTAGTTTATATTCTGGGTAAAATTCTAAATAAAATATGTTTTCAGTACTTTCGTGTACGCTTAATGGCAGTTATTAAAAGTGATAAAAAATTTCTTTGAGAAAATATTTATGTTTAAATGCTGCAATGTTTTTTAATCAAGAACACGTATTAGATAATTTGAAAGACATCATGAACACCAATTTTTATAGCATGCGCTCTGACTTTTCGTAAACGACAGTGGATGTAAGATTCTAATCATATTGTATTTCTTTCTTAGGAACAAGATACATTTTAAGAATTCTTCTTCCATGTAACAGAGGTTATGATAAGTAAAAAAGTCTTTCCTAGAGCTGTTTTATTATGACTAAATATCCGAAATTTTTGTGTAAGCTTTACAAGTACTAGTCCAAGAGCTGTTAAACATTTTAGGGAAGGTATTTGAGGCACCCTGAAAATTTGTGCAACACTTCTTTTGTAATGGCTGAATACAAAATCGAATGTCTGGCTGAAGGATCGTGGCCCAAAAACTGTGCCAGGCACGTGTCAAGTGCCATTTTTTGACTACCAAAAAAAAAAAAAAAAGGTATTTGAGGCACGCTGAGATTGAGACAGAATAATATTTATACTTAGAAAAAAATATTTTGAAAACGACAGACACTTTAGTCGGCCCAAAAACTGTGCCAGACACGTGTCAAGTGCCATTTTTTGACTACTCAAAAAAGGTATTTGAGGCACGCTGAGATTGAGGCAGAATAATATTTATGCTTAGAAAAAAATATTTTGAAAATGACAGACACTTTAGTCGGCACAAAAACTGTGCCAAACACGTGTCAAGTGCCAAATGGCACTTGACACGTGTCTGGCACAGTTTTTGGGCCATGATCCTTCAGTCAGACATTCGATTTTGTATTCAGGCATTACAAAAGAAGTGTTGCACAAATTTTCAGGGTGCCTCAAATACCTACTCAAAAATGTTCAACAGCTCTCCTACTATACACACAAATGCATACATAAGACCTACAAATGTTTTCTTTAATATTAAAAACAAGAAATTAGCCCAGTAAATATGTCGTAGGTGTTATAGGCTAAGCTCATTTCTAGTATTTCCTGCGGGATCTCCAGCAATAACATCTTTTTCTCCTCGCAGCTGGTTCCAAGTCCAAGTCGAAAATTAATTATTTTGGATCTAGAAACTGAAAATACTGCGTTCCTTAATTCGGAAGAATGAAGGTTCAG
The DNA here is from genome assembly GCA_963932465.1 of Maratus speciosus. Classification (NCBI taxonomy): domain Eukaryota; kingdom Metazoa; phylum Arthropoda; class Arachnida; order Araneae; family Salticidae; genus Maratus; species Maratus speciosus. The sequence continues at coordinate 486,542,101 of OZ010787.1, forward strand.
ATCGTCAACGACAATCTTGAAAGACACTTCTGTTGGGACGCGCGTTTCTCAAGAGAAACTGCGATTCAATTTATAGCTCACATGACATGGGTTGGGGGGGAGACTTATGACGCGTACGTCTCTGCCAGAGCATGTGTCGTAAGGCCTACAGTCTCACAGTTCTCAGTTACCCAAAATGATGAAAGTGCTGCTTTGCTTTGAAGATCTGCTCAGAGGATGCTCATAATTTAAAATATTTCAGATGGCGGTCAGAGAAAAAAAAAAGCGGATGTTATTACGATGAGTGGCTAACGTTTTGTGAGGATTTTCTCAGAATTTGACAGCAATAAATCATTAGCGATTTTATTACCTAATTAAAAGTAAATAAAACATACTTTTCTTATATATAAAAAAAAAAAAAAAAAAAAAAAAAAAAAAAAAAAAAAAGCTGCATTATTACTCAAAACGGATTCCTTCTTTGAGTTTTAAATGCAATTTTATTCAAAAGTTCAATCAGATTAATCACATATATTTAAGAATATATTATTAGAAACCTGGAATAGTCTGATCATCTCTGAAGTACTTTGACCACTGAAGAACCTTTAAATTTCGGCATTTTGTTTTATACAGGGTATCCCATAAACTCGATAATATTTCAAAAATTGATTTAAAAAAAATCGTTTCGGAGCGCGGTTTGCACCAAAAACTTTCCAAAGTGTCGGAGATTTTGTTGGGAAAAAAGAAACAGCGTAAATTATCATCTGTCTATTTATTCCTCAATATTTCGGTGTGTAGTAAGTCTGGTGGTGCAAACTGCACTCCGTACTCCAATACGACACTTTGTCAATCTTTTGTGAGTTTTTGAAATATGAATGGACTTATGGATCCCTTTAAACTATTTGTTTTCATTTTCCACAAAACAACAGACTCTTTGATAAGCCTTATGGTGTAAACCGGATCCCGATATATTAAATTGTTATTTTTTTTTTATGAATCTTTGAATTTGAACAGGTCTTATGGGACACACTGTATTAGAAAATAGAGAATTCGTAGTTATAAATGTTCAAATACATCACATCACAATGCTATTTTAGTTTTTTATTGTAATTAGAAAGTGCATTCTGTGAGCATCCTGTGAGTAATATACTATACTGTGGGTAATCGGTGAGCATTAGAAATTGCATTTATCCTTCATAAGCAGTTTTAATATCAGATGCAGCAACTATAATTTGCAGCTATCATTTTATGACTTCATAGAAAATGTGTACATTGAAAAAAAAAAAAAACTTTACCAAATTATTATTATTATTTTTTTTTAATAATAAGATCGATTATATTTTATTTACTTACGTTCATTAACTTGTAATTATGAATGCAGAAAATAAACATGATAAATTTTTTTATCGTGAACATAGAGAGTATATTGTGGACTCACTGTTTTTCATACGAAGACTTGTTATATTAAACTAACTGCTTACTTACCTTAAAGTTTAAAAAAATATTGTTTTTTCTTTTACACATTATTCCAATTTTTCCTAAAATTTAAATTTTTGATGCGTCTTTGTTTTGATAAATAAATTGAAAAGAACGAAACGTTCTAATTTTTTGTTTGTGAAGGATTACTAAATTTAACTAAAATGGAATATTAATAGCTTTTTATATATGAATAATTCAGTTTTGTTTTACATATTCCTAATTGTGTTATGATCAGTTCTGTTTGAGAAAGAAGATTTTCTGCTGTTATTCAATAATATATATGATTTTTACAATAACGCAAAAAGTAGAACAGTAAAATGTAAAACAGTTATTTAGTTTCAAAAACAATATTTTTAATCCCTATTAATTTAAAACTAATAAATATTAATATTAAATACTAAATCGTGTTTTAGATAAGCATTTTGCGTTTACTGTATAATTAAACGAATCTCTCAGGAAATTATTCCCTAATATGCTACTACATACAAAATTAACATTAATCAAGAATAAATTTAGAAGTTTTGTTATATGTTATTTTAACAAACAATATAAAAGGAAGAGTCTAAATACAAAAATTTTAACTCTACTTTATTACGTTGAGGAGGAAGGAATATTAGCTAAGCTTCTGTAGACAACGAGATAAAATTTTATGGATGGTCCCACAGATTTCTACAATTTACTATTAAAATGTTTCGTGTAAATTTCTTTGTGCATAATTTTTTTAATATAGATAAAATGATTACAAATTGTTATTCTTACCTTCACGTTATCAACATTAAATTGATATAGCTTTTTTAGTTGTGAAACATCTTGATTTAAAAGATCCAGGTTTTTTGAAGTGTATTCCCTATTAGAATCTTCACAATCCGATAACGGAGTAGATCTACCATCATCCTCGCCTGGACGAAATAAACCTAAAAGCAAATAGAAAAACAAAAACTGTTAAAAAGGTTTCTTTAAAAATACCAAAAATATCTCGCGGGTTATATTATAGTTATGACAGAGGGATTTTCGATCTTCTATTATCCACTTCACAAAACGTTATCTCATCAGATATGCATTTTTTTTTTTCACATTTTTGACTTTCTAATTCTTTTATGTTAACATATCACTAATTTTTTCTCATTAAGTAGAAAATTATTCGCTCTTATCACATTTTATAATTTGCTATATTGTGAATTATCTTTTATTTTCTACATGCAATTCCTGCTGTTTATAAAATTTAATTCTGATTTCTCCACTTTGCTTAGGACCAAAAAACGAGACAGGGACTAACATGATATTTACAAAGAAGCATTTTACATAAAAATGTTAATGGTTTTCCCTTATTTCATATTATATCGAACTGTTAAATTATTACTACATCTTGAAAGCTAAAATATTAAAGAATATAGAGATGAATAATGAATATGAATTAATTAACCACATTTAACTTTTTTATCTATTGAAACGAGATTGACTCTTATTCTCACTGTTCATTGCTGTTACTATTGTATAGTAAATTGCATAGCAGAAGAAAATCATGCGTGCATTAATTACGTTTGTATAAAAAATAAGTTTTCATATAATTAAATAAATTAAAGCCATTGATATAATTCAAAGAATGGATTTATAGCATAAAACGGAACACAGAAGATACATTTAGTTTACAAATGTAGCATGTTAGATTAATGCCTACGGATGCATACTATGCTGCAATATTTTATTAATTACCCAAAATTTTATTCTTCTCTACCCACCCACTCACTCCTAAAAGCTCCTGCTGTTTTTCAAGATTTTATACGATCACTAACTTTTAATGTGTTTTACAATGTTAATGGAGTGTAATTTTTTTTCATAAAATATCTTACAAAAAAGGTGTTTAATACCAAAAACAAAAATGTCATATCTTTTCTCATTTAAAATCAAAAGAACTAACATAAACAGTGCTTTATTTGACCGTAAATTTTATCCGAATATGAGAACTAAATGTTAGTCGTAATTTCACTTTCTACACGAAGTGAAATGTAGAATTTTCGTTTTTAAATATATATGTGCTTCGACAAATTAAAATGTCTCAATCTGTATTCTGAAATTAGTTTCAGAATTGCCACTAACTAAATAAATATGAAGAAAAAAATAAATGGGAAGTAAATTCGCGTTTTCTCTTTCTGCACTCAGTTATTTACACTCTAAGTTTTCTCTCACGCCGAAACCAATTTCAGATAATTACAGAAGCTCTAGAAAACGTGACCTATTAGTGATCATGTTTTCAAATGGCAAACAACGCGATGCCTTAAAAGTGCTGCAAGATTAGGCATAACTAACAAGCAGGGATTATTCTATTTACTTTGCATTACTTGACATGCTTTAAATCAACAGAGCTGACTGGAACACCTCATTCATCTGCCGCGCAGGATTGAATAAATTTACGTCCAGATGATCACGTATAATGGTGAATCAAAAATGAAACGCTAAGTGTGAAAATTCGGTATTTTCAAATTTTCAGTTTGTTTAGATTCAGTTTTTGACTATTAGCTTTCCGAAAAGCAATCAGCTCTCGTAAAAACACAGCGTATCGAAGAACATGAAATGTATGAAAATTGAATTTATTAAAACTTAAACATTGCAGCTTCTCCATTAAAAGCTTTTCATAAATACTGAAAAATCAAATATTTGGTATTCAAGACATATATCATTTTATGTTTTATTGGTTTGTTTGAATTCCTCAAAGTGCATCTACAAAATAATTTCATTTATCATTCTTATCCTTTAAGATGAGATAATTAAAAGGTATTTTCTTGCGAATGTTTGCAAATTTATATGTACAAAGGCATTTTAGTTTTGAGAACCAAGCAATATAAATGAAATTCTCTATTATATTAATATAAATTATTTTCTTCGAATAGGGTTTTTAATTATTTACGAACTTTATAAATTTTATTAATTAGTGGTTTTGACTTAGAACTATATCTATATCAATCAGGAAATGAAAAAAAATTATAAAGTTTAAAAAATTATAAAGCAAAGAAAGCAAATAAAAAAATAAGAATAATTAAAAGTGCATGCAGACTGTTTACATTTGGAAGTAATTTGTAGGAAAAAATGGAATACGGATAAATTTTCTTCAGAGTTCCGATTCTATGTTCTATTTAAGGTTTTTTCAAATTACTCCTTGTAGAAGAGGCTTAATTTTGCTCCAGTATTATAGGAGTCACAACGATCTATTGTTTCGCAACCAATATTTCCTAACAATAATCTTTGTAGTTTATTGCTATTGCACATGTAAATAAAATCTACCACGAATGTTATTATTTGGAAATACTGATAGAGATCCTATAGGAGGCTGCTATTAATGAATTTACGAAACAGTGGGATTATTTCAGTGTTTTAATACTCCCAAAAAGAGTATGCGGAGAAATCAAGAAAATATTCTCATACCTTAAGAGGAATTCACTTATATGTCAAATTTAATTAATTGTATTATCTTTAAATGTTATGTGCTCAAATTTTGAAAAGCATATCAGCCCAATTACATTTTACAGTCGTGGCCAAAAGTTTAGGACCACCATGTAGAAACTAGCGTTTTTACAATTGAAACCACTGATAACGTCATAAATCCAATCGATTGCATCAGATGGTGAAATTCCGTCAGGCAGTGGAGTACTGTATTCACTTTTCGTTTGAGCTTTGAGTAATAAATGTCGCAGATGCAATTGTTGCTTGTTTTACAAGTTTTGAAAACCTATGAAAATGGGTCGAAAATCGCCAGTTTCTGAATCTCAGCGTGCACAAATTATTATTCTTCATAATGAAGGATATTCTGAACGATTAATTAGTGAATTAGTAAGATGTAGTAAGAATGCAGTTCACAAAGCGATCAAAAAATTTAAAGAAACACGGACTTATGTTGATGCCAAAAGGTGTGGTCGACCTCGTAAAACCACACCTAGGGATGACCATGTGATTAGGAGAATAGCAGTTCGTTCCCTAATGAGTTCCGCAAGCAAGATACGGTCAGTACTGCTTGCAAAAGGTGCGGATGTCAGTCGTAGAACGGTAAGGCGGCGTTTGTTCGACAAATTTCATTTAAAATTCCATAAACCTGCGAAAAAACCCAGGTTACAGCGGCCATAAGAGCTAAGCGCTTTGACTTTGCCAAGAAACATGTCAAACGGACAATTCGTCAGTGGCAACGGTTTTTTTTTTCGGGCGAATCTATCATATACCAGTTCTCTACACGCAATTACTATGTCCGTAGACCTCCTGGAAAGCGATTCGATGAACGTTACACTTTACAGACTGTTAAGCACTCCCCAAGTGTCATGATTTGGGGTGGAATGTCAGTGAATGGAACGGCTGCATTGTTCTTCCTACCACCAGGAAAGACTATAAATGGCAAAAAATACGTGGATTTGTTGAAGGAGAAGTTAGAATTACACATGGCTATTCATAAATGCACAATTTTTATGCATGATGGTGCACCATGTCATCGCTCTAAAATTGTTACTCAGTTCTTGAAGACGAAGAAAATTCAAATGCTTGACTGGCTTGTAAACAGTCCCGATTTGAATCCAATTGAAAACTTATGGACTCTCTTAAAGCACAAAGTCTTTGAGAAACAACCAACAAGTGCTAAGGAACTGGAAAAAGCAATTAAGGAAGTTTGGGTGAAAGAATTATCAGCTGCATACCGCCGAAGTCTGGTAGAGAGCATACCAAAACTTTTGCAGGCCGTAGTAAAAGCTAACGGCGGACCAACAAAATATTGATTTTTCTGTAAAATTTGTGTTTAATGTATGTGATTTATATGCGTAGAAATGTAATATTCATGTAATAAACGGAGTTTATAATTTTACTAACGAGTAAGTATGCAATTTATTGTCTGGATCTTAATTTTCAGTGGTGGTCCTAAATTTATGGCCACGACTGTACATAATCCATCTGGATTTGATAAATGCTTTTGTTTCAAGTGCATATGCATATACGTAAATTTAAATATTAATGTTTTGTTGGTTTTCTCTGTAATGTGAATTTCAAACTATTATAAAACAATTAAGATCTTCTCGATGTATTTGTAAGAATTTGTTCAATAAATAATTTTAAAAGCAAAAACAGACCTTAACTATATCCTTTGTATGACATTTCCGAATATGCCTTTCTGAAAATTCGTTTCTTTTCAAGGAACACATTTTCAAAAGCATCAAGTTTAGATAACTAATTGCATGATAATACGTAATAAAGAAAAAAACAAGTTTCAAAACTTTCCTTGTTAATTCAGATTATAATAAATTATTAAGATTGTATTTGTTGTTATGGAGCATTGTATGTATAATGCAATAAAGGAATATTAAATGTTATAAAGAAAACAATAAGTTTTCTAGAATTTCTTTGTTATTTTTAAAATTCCGAATATAATAAATTATTCGAAATGCATTGGTTGTAATAGAGAATTTTGTTTGTGTGTAAATTAAAAAAGTATGTTTTTTGCCTTTTTTTCATCTTCATATTTTAAGAGAGCGACGGGTATAATTCAATGTGGAAATGTGACGCGGAAGTATAATTACGTATTCAAGTTTGTCGTAAGATATGAAAATTAGAAAAAAAAATACATGAATACCCTGAAAACAGTGCTTTTTAAAAGTATATATTCCTTTTTTATAGATTATTTTCGAAAGTCAATTAGAATCTGCATAGAACAGATAAAATGTTTTCCAATGTATCGTCAAGAATTACGATTCAAAATAACATGTTTAACCGTTTTTGTCCTAAGAGATGAAGAATTATGATGAATTAGTACTCAGTGATTGCGAAAGTCAAGTTGCAATGACCATTCTTTTATTGACTTGACCATCTTTTTGGTGCCGCGACCTTTATAATGGTGCCGTGCCCGTTATATTACTGCTGTGACAATCACATTGATGGCGTGACCATCATATTGCTACCATGACAATTATATTTATGACGTTACCGCTATATTGTTCCCGAGATCAGGATAATTTTTCCTAATTATGGATACATTTTTAACTTCTTTTCGGTTGCATCGCTGTATAATAACTTTTGCGCTGTAGCAAAATTAGTATTCATAGGGTCCTACGAATGGAAATAAGACCTGACGAACGATTGTGTTCTTATCAGCAGGGCAGAAACTAATTAGAAAATGATATATTCTTGATGACAACCTGCAATCTTAGTGGACACAATTATCGTATATTGCCTATGTGCTCGTTTCGATGTGCTCTCATTCAGGAAAAACTTCTTGCCCCAAAGTCGGTCCAGTAATATTTCACTGGCTGTACACATACATTGTTATTCGTGTACTAAATTTCCAGGACAGGTTTATGGATCCTCATCAGTTAATAGATAGAGAGCACAAGACAGAAATTATTATTATACGAAGAAATTGAATATGCATGAAAGAATATGTAGGATCATACACCAAAGAATGTTTGAAAATAATTGTGACAAAAGAACATGCATCCAAGAGGCGGGAGAAATACAGTGCCCTATGCGAGATTTTTCCCCTTCGGGCTCATGGAAAAGATATCTATTAAGTTTTGACCAATTTTTTTTATGTTTCCCGTACCTTAACTTTAAGCACTCAGAGTTGTAGCCTAAGCTTGCAGCTTTTTTACAGCCGGCATTAAATGCAACTGTAATTGAAACAACTATAAGATTTTAAAAAACAACTCGAGAAAAGATACATAAATAGCAAAAAACGTTTTTTGCGAATCTGCTTTCGATTGAAAAACATTATCTTTCTGTTAGAAGAGTCCCGGGAAGAAAAATATATCTACAAGCTTGATGACAGTTCTCGATTACATTCTCGCAAGCTGTGGTATTCGGTGGCAAGCGTTTTTTCAATCAAAAAACTTTCCATATTTTCGGAATCGTAATCATCACTTTTTTTTTTAAGATAAGACTTTTTGTGGTTAAATAAAACGATGTTTAGTTCGTAAATTCAGGTATATTATTTTGAATACAAAATTGCTTTATTTAATCAAGGAAAACCTGATATTAAATAAGCGACGATTTCTGTTACCGGAAATTATGGTACCCTTTAAAAAAAAAAAAAAAAAAAAAAAAAAAAAAAAAAAAAACATGGGCCCTGAGATTGCAACCCCTACGGTGTTCAATTGGTTCAAATGTTCTTTCAATTATAGAAACTTATCTATGATAAGAATAGCAAATCATGGAAAAAGTGCTTAGAAGAGAAACTTTACTAAAATAATTTTAGAAATTTTTTGCTACTAACGCGACTATTTTTGTCGTACTTAATGTATAAAAACTGTTTTACAATACAATATCAATTATGAATTTTACGAATGCATATATTTTTTTAAAGTATTCAAACTTCCCTTACTACTTCTTATTCTCCTGATCTGAAATGTTGCAAGTGTAATATTATTTTCCAAAGCAAGTGTTAATTTCACATTCAGATACCCATATAATATGAGGTATTTTCGTACAAGAACAAAAAAAACACACCGTATATACATGCGTATAAGCCAACCCCAAATTCGAGTGGAATAACAGACTGAATACCAGTATTTAAAAAGGTATCTTCGTCTTATTTAATCTAAGAAATTTTTTTGAAAATTCTGTCGTTAAGACAGCAGATAAGGTAAAGATAACTTTTTTTAAATACTGGGATTCAGTCTGTTATTCCTCTCGAATTCGGGGTCGCCTTATACGCGAGTACAAACGGTAATATTTTTTTTCAAAATTTTTATTTTCAGTAAAATATATTTTTCCTAAAAGTTTTTTGAATGAACGAATTTTTTTAATACTAAATTTTTTTGTGCGTGTGGTGTGGGTGACATCTGCAGAATATACAGTTAAAGATGCTACTTTAAAAACATCCTGTAGTAAATATACAGCATTTACTGTCAGATTATGACGCAACATTTATTTAAAGAAATATATGTATATATTTAAAGAGGTTTGAACTCTTTGCACTGATAACTTCATAATAATTTACTTCATAATAATAGATGCAAAAGTAATATATATCTGTAATATAATAAGTAATATAATAGTTTTAACGATATTTATTTTAAAAAAATAGCGAAACAGATTTTAATATATTTATTAGAAACGAAATTATAAGCAATTTTAATCGGTAATTCTAGAAACATCATTAATTCTAAAAGTTTTCCTAAAAAGTTAACGTATCCATTGGAATGTCTAAGGAAAATAGGGCCAATTATTAGTATATTTTGTTTATTATAATTGTACAATTTTGACCATAAACCCAACCGTTGGGAAATTAGCAATTCAGAAATTTAGCCCATAGGTCAGCAAACCGTTGTCTCAGCCGCAATTCTAGGTGTTGGCCCAAATATCAGCCAACGGTCAGACAAATGTAGTCGAGATCCAAGCGGTCAATCCCAAGCGTTCTCCAATAAAGTTAGAAAGCACTGATCAATGATATCTCAATAATCCTGTATTGCTTGAGAAACTGCTCTTGAATGAAAAAATTAATAGTTAAAAATGGGGAAGAGTCAGTCAAATCATGTCTCACAAACACTTCAATGTAAAAAAAATCATAAATATCTCCAGGCTTGAAATCCGGGCTGAAATTTCAAAAAATAAAGCAAGGATTTTTTTATGTGTTAATCTACTTGGGTATCTTATAAATGAGTAATAAAGTAGAAAAGCCTCAACTTTGGTATCAATACATCTGCCACATACAAGGTAATATATGTTCAACTTTCGGAAGTTTTTCAATACGACTGAGGTTATTACATAGAATTGTGTAGATTTAATGGGGTTTTAAACATGCACAGGGAATATGTATTATATCCAGATGGACAGGTATAATAATAATCTATTTTCATACTTGGTACTATGCGAAAGTGTTAAATCTTCTAAAGTTAGACATCACATAGGTATGTAAAATGACATGAGTTTGTTAAATTTCCAACGCCCTCTGAAAGTCCAAGGTAAGTCTACCTTCTCTGTCCCAGTCCGAACCTGAAGTAGGTTATTTGAAAATTTTGTTAGGTCTTGATAGAGGTCTGCACGAGCCCGGGCCCGGCCCTGACCCGTACACGGCCCGGCAAAATGGAGGCACATTTTCAAACGGGCTGGGCTGATACAAAAAAGTTAGAGAAAACGGATAAAAGCTATTTTCAATGAATATGACTTTCACGAGAATAAGTATAAATGTACGTCACGAGCCGTTAGTTTGCTAGTTTAGCCAGATCAATACTGAAATGTAACATGTCCAGCGTAGAGATCGGCATCGGACTGTTACATGGTGTGTGACCTAGGCTTCATTTTTTTTCAGCAGATTCGTGCCGGGCCGAGATCAGGCTTGCATTTTTTTTTTTTTTTTTTTTTTTTTTTACATTGTCGAGCCGGGCCGGAACTGGACTTAATTGTTCTCAGGATGTTTAGGGCAATTAATACGTTTTGTAGAAATATTTAATAGCTGTAATGAACTTCTGTTAACTTAATCTTTGGAAAGATACCTTAAGGTGGTTATCAAATTCACTGCTCAACAACGTGAAACGTTGACACATTTTCTAACACATTTTTAAGTGTAAAGGCATAAAATCTGACTATTGAAGGGATTTGGAATCGAATAGCGTTTTCCATTTTTGATAAATAAATTGCTTGTCGAGTTATAAGACATTATTGTCACGTGGCTGCAGGTTTTTCTCCTTTCCTGTCGCTTCTGGTAAATCGATTCAAAACGCTAACTTTGACAGTATTTTCTCAAAGATATATTACCTTTATCAAAAAATGGATAACGCCATTTGATTACAAAGTTTCTGAATAAGAACTCTTGCCAATTTTATGCGTTTCAGAAAAGAAATGAATTCAAAAATGCGTCAGAAAATAGCTCCTTTTGATTTGAGAAAAGCCTTAATAAATGACAGAAAAATATTTTCACAAATCTACTTTTTATTATATAGCTTCGAAATTTATGATGTTTTTAACCCTCCTATTTTTCTTTTATTTTAAACTACATTAATCTTTTAATGAATCCTTATTTGATTTTTGAAACGTCTAAGAATCTAAGTACACTGAAAATAGAAGCGTCTTAAATTTAGACACATATGTGACTGAAAAAGAATTTTAGACACTTAAGTGTCTTAATCTGAAAATTAAGACACTATAGATGTCTTAATTTAAGATACATAAGCGTCTTACTATGACCATGGTGTAAACGAACTGAGAATAATGTCTAAAATATCCGCAAACGTCTTATTTTAAGACACTTCATTGCTTTAAACGTGTCTTAATTTAAGACGTTTTGATTCTTCCGACGCAATAACCACCAGGGGGCACTAGCACTCCCAGTTGCGCATGCGTTTTAGATGTCTTCGTTCGAAGTGGTATACGTTGTAATTCAAACAAAGTTTGTTTTTATGTACGCGTGTATTTTAATTCGTTTTTTGCGAAATGTGAAGTACTGTGATTTTGATTCGTATTAACTTGGATTATTTATTTATTGAATACATACATCTGACGTGTGTGCTCGACATCAAATGTCTCTTAGAAGCTGTCGTCGATACAAGGGCGGGATAGACACAGAACAGAAGTAGACGACGGTTGAAGATTACACCCGGAAATTCTACAAAGCGTGTGCAATGGGCTTAGTGTTAACTCGTATCAATTTATATCAATAATATTGTGTTATTCATCTTCGTCCTGTCGAAGCTGGCAAAAAAAAGAAACTTTTGTCTGGCGGGTCCTGTTTTTAGGATGAAACATCTCATTCTTTAAATATGGCTAGTCGGATGTATTATGGGATTACCTTTTAAACTGATGAAAGTCTTTCTCCCTCACTGTGGTTGTGGTAGTTTTTAAAATTTCAAATCGAGGAATATTTCTTACCTCTTGCAGCAACTCAAGTAAGTTTCTTTATAGTAGTAAAATTAGTGTATTTTATGATTTTATTTATTGTACTAAACAAAATCCTGCATGAAATTTAATTAGTTTTGAATCTGTTCGCAAAAAACCCCACTAATTCTAGAAGTATATATTTTTAAACTTATGACGTTCTTTTTTATTACGAATTATATATTCAATGTCAGTTCTTAGTTTCAATGGATAATTTTTATCTCGCAGTAAATGACGGCCACAAGGAAGTAAAGAAAAAAAAAACTTTGAAAGATGACCTAATGCTTTCTTACTTCCTGGCATAAAACCGCAGATTAAAAAAAGATAAATAAAGTAAATGAGACTCGTCTATTATATGAAGCTGCCTGTAAAAATATACATATGTATTTGATTTGCAATCAACTCTAATACTGATTTTTTTATTATTTTTAATAAAAAAGTAATTTGAAATTTATAATGGGAAAAAGTAAAAACCTCTAACTAGATTTCGTATTTAAAATTGTGGTAACTTTATTTATATGCACTTATACGAAAAATACAAAAATGACAGATGTTACTGTATATATTTAAGACGAAAGAAGTTTGGAAATCATAAGTTATTTTTTCCTCATGTTTTTAATATAGAATATGTACTTATTTGTTTTTATTGATAGTTGAATAGCTTTTGTGAGTACCCTCTGATCTACATAAAAACTTGCCCATGTGGAAATATAAATTTTTTAAAAACATAATTTTTAAATAAGTATTTTCATTTTTTTTTGGGGGGGGGGGGAGGGGGGGATTTTGCATGAATTTTTGTAAAGCTAATATCTTAAATCTTGCACTGATTATAATGAAAGTTTTGAACTTTTAGAGTAGGACAAGTTTAAAAACGCAAATATATTTAACAAAATACCAAAGTCATTTTTCCCCCAATGAATTTATTAAAGTAGAATATTTATTTATTTATTTTCATTATTCATAGTTAAATGGCTGTTGTGATTATCAAGTGATGTATATGTAAAATTGCCTATGTGGCAATATATTTTTTTATTTTTTCATTTTTTTTGGGGGGGGGGGGGATTTTTGCAATTTTCGTACACCTGATATTTTAAATCTTTTTCCACATTCAACCGAGTATAATAAATATTTTGAACTTTTAGAGTAGGACAAGATTATAATATATATATATATATTTATCTATGTACCTTAAAAGCCCTTAATAGCGAACACTTGGGGACCGCGGAATTTGTCCGATAATTGGAGATGTCTACTTTTTTGAGGTAAAAATATACAAATATGTATGTCTGCTGATTAAAAAAGTATTCGTTAAATAGAGGTGTTCGCTATTCGAAAATGTCCATTAACCTCCACAACGGATACTCCCGAATATCGGACATCTCAATTTAGACAACTATAATGCAGGGTTGCGTTTTTTGCAAAAGTACTTCTTGATTAAAGGAAGGGCAAACTGGGAAGTGCCCCGTCCC